>JAVGWX010000006.1:67460780-67843280 GCA_036924085.1 Ariolimax columbianus | reverse complement strand
CACATCTGAATCATTTGTTAGGACCAATCGCTGCCTTACATGAAGTGTGTATGAAACCATTTAGTGTACTATTCCAGTGGGGGCTTTTTTTCTGTAGAAATTGGTTTCATGTGTCGAGGTTCCTGGTTCCACGCAGTCCTCTTTAGCCACCTTGTAAAAAGTGATTAAGTAGGGTTGTGTATGGTATGAGGAACAAGGGGTAGAGTGGTTTGGATAATGGTCTCCTTGACCATGGAGTGCTTGTTCAAAACCTCTGCTCAACAAACTGTAAAATCGTGGGTACAATATGCACAATTTGTACTCATTTTGTCTGCTGAAACTCCAGAGCCATACCAAAACTAACTTACATTAGAAAGTTTGCCACAATTTAACAATGAAAATAGCAAAATTAAACGTGCCATGAGTTTTCTTATGTGCCAGAAATTGTAACAAAATGCATTTCGCACTCTTGGTATTCAATCTGTTTTGATATTAAGTTTGGTTGTGAAATTTGCCATGTTGCACACCTATTTCAGTTTTTCTTAAATCATTGGTTCGCATTATACAAGAATTCTCATTTGACGAGAAAATGTTGGACTAAATCAAGTGTACGTATTATACATGAGTGCATATTATAGACAAGAATTTATGGTAGGTTTTCCCCACTTTTTTGGAGGCAAAATAAAAACATAGCCTACACACTGTGTGACCCGAGTGGTCTGCCGGGGTCTTTGTGTACGACAATGACAAGAATAGCACCACTGTCCCACAAAGAGCATGTCGTAAGAGGCAACTAACTGTGTGACATGGCATAACATCGGCATGGTTAGGTGCTTTATTTAGAGCGGCATAGATGGTACTTAACAGGCTGTGGGTCTACTCTGCTCTAATGCTTGAGTCTATTAAGATGGACTCACGCATCAGTTAACCACCCTTCAAGAAACTGGTTTATACAGATTCTGTGGAGTCTTCCAAACCAGTATAAAAACGTTAAGTTAAGTTTAGACTGCATGGGCAAGCAGCTTTCATTCCTAAGATATAAAAATCCAAGCAATGGAAATAAACATTGTAATGAGACATAACAAAATTTGAAGTACACATGAGGCTGAACCCTCAAAAGCACTAGAGAAACAACAAAGTAAAATCAATGGTTTTGGGACAAGATTGTTCCGTACATATGGAATACACACAACAGACAAAGAATTGAGAGACATATGGAATACACACACACACACCAGACAAAATTGAGAGACAAATGGAAAACACACGCACACCAGACAAAGAATTGGGAGACAAATAGAAAACACATACACGTCAGATAACAAAGAATTGAGACAAATGGAAAACATACACATCAGACAAAGAATTGGGGGAGAAATGGAAAACACACACACATCAGACAAAGAATTGTGAAACAATCAGGAACCCCAATCCCGTACCTCAAGATGATGAAAATGTCTTGCTACAAGAAAGAAGCTAGCAGAGAGTGAACGCTTGGAATGCATTGTCACAGGAAATAGTGGGGGCAGGGTCAATTAATGCATTAAAAAATAGATTGGAAACACATGCTTTTTTTTATAGATCAAGTTGAAATGGTTAAATACAGACTCTGCAGAGCCTTCTAAACCAATATATGAAAGTTCAGTTTCAGGATTCAGCCAAATGGACACCCCAGATTGCCAGTTGATTCACTATCTTTTCTGTCGTCTTGCGTAAATGTTCCAAGAGCAATTTAAATATTTTTCATGATCACAATAGGACGCCATACTTTAATTTTCCTTTATCTCTGCGATTGTCTACACTATTTTATTGATACACATCCTTAGCCATCTTGTACATCAAATATAGTACAGTGAAGTGGGCCTGCTTTATCCTCCCCACCAATATGGTGGCCATTACATACATGGGATAATCATTCACTGTCAAAAGATGTACTTGCTTCAATTAACCCTTTACAGTCCCCTGCGATGATGATTGATGGCCAGCAATAGGACGGACTCTACTTAAATCTACATTTAAATTCGATTTAAATCTGCAGTCCAATTTCACTTAGATCTATATTGCTATATTGCTTAGGTATCATGTTTGTTTTTAGAATAATCTTAAATGTGGCAGAATTTCTAGCACCTTTGCAGCTTCCATTTAATGTAGTGTCTCTTCCATTTCGTCAGTATATATGTCTTTGGAAAGGTTTTAAA
The DNA here is from genome assembly GCA_036924085.1 of Ariolimax columbianus. Lineage (NCBI taxonomy): Eukaryota > Metazoa > Mollusca > Gastropoda > Stylommatophora > Arionidae > Ariolimax > Ariolimax columbianus. The sequence goes on along the minus strand of JAVGWX010000006.1, from coordinate 67,841,103 downwards.
CTAATGACTTTTTTGTGTGATAAAATTAGGGCAACACGAGCTGAGAAATTACTTATTTGATCAGGCTAATGGTCATGTATCCAGCTTACACAAGGATATTCAAAACAAGTCCAATTCAGTGTATGAAATATCTGAAAACTAGGCCGGACTGGAAAGGGTTAACACAACTGAAAAAATGAGTAGAAAAATGAGCGACCACTATAAGAAGAAGTAGATGTCTTCTTCGTTAAATGTCTTCTTTTGAGTTTGATGGAAAGTACAAGCTAGCAATCACTGAGTGCAAACAAGTTCGAGCATATGGTGTTTCTCTTCAGTTCTGTGGTTTAACCTTTTGTCACTAGAGTCACCCGATACTGTTAGCTTACACTGAGCCACATAATGTCTGGATCATCTAATCAAGGTAAAGGTGGTCCCATAACATAAACTACCATCAGGGATTAAGTGTTGGAGACTTTATTGTATGAGGTCACAGCTTATTTATGACGTCGTGTGGCCGCCAGTTCTCTTCACTGCTGCCTCACCATTCTTAACAGTAAGCCAAGTACCCATTTACAGCTGGATTAATGGGAGCTTGTCGGTACAAGAGTTTAACTCTGCACCTTTGCTGTGATTAGCACAGTTCTCTAACGCTATGGTAATAAGACCACCTTTATTTGACAACATTTTTTTGGGTATTCCTTTCTCACTGTCATGCCTTTCCTAACTATAAATCAAGTACCCATTTACAGCTGGATAGATTGGCGCATGTCGAGACCAATGATTAAACCCGGTACTTTTTCAGTGAGAAGCAATCCCTCTAACTACTCCATGTGCTCAAATCATCCAACACATCCTATCTGCCAATGCCACATAGCATGACTTAAAGTACGAATGGACTTTTGGAAACAAACATATTACAACAATGGAGTTACTCTTGGTAAGATATATGCACAACAGCCGAGAAAAATCAATTAAAAAAATATAAGCAAGGCTATGATGTAGATTTATGTGAGAACATGAACGGACATTTCGACCTAAATAGACCTTTAACAAGGACTTGTCAAGCTCAAACAGTACACATGAAAATAGTAACTAAGTTCATTGAATATCAGTAATAAGTATAAAACAAACCCTGAACAATTGTAAATTAATAACTGAATAAAATTATAATGTTACGGATTAGCAGCATTCAGGCTCTTGTCCTTAGGCCCAATGCCATGTAATTGTTTCTGTAAGTTTGTCATAGTTGTTTAGTCCCCCCTTTATCATCCAGATGATACAGTTTTGATGGCAAATTAAAGTGAGCAAGAATTACAGGAGATTGTGACACCAATATTCACAATAAGTCAAGAGTTTGGATTAGACAAACATAAAGCAAACAAAGACTATGATAATTGGGAAAAGTGACAAGAAGCCATGTATGCAGATAAAAATAAATGATCAACTACTTGAACAGGTGCAGAGTTTCTCCTATCTAGATCATATAATAACAGGAGGAGGCAGCTGTAAAAAAAAAGTAATCAGAAAGAGAATAGTTATGGCCAAGATGGTATTCGACAACATGTGACATATACTGACATCTAAACAGATAGATCAAAATTTGAAAATGAGAATTGTCAGGTGATATGTATACTCGTCACTACTTTATGGCCAGAAACATGGACAATGAATAACAAGTTGGAAAAGAGTATTGAAGCCTTCGAAATGTGGGTATATAGAAGATTGAGTCGCATTTCTTGGAAAGAGAAGAAAACAAATTTGGAGGTATTGGAAAAGTTGGGGGTGGAAAGAGAATTAATGACCGAAATCAGGGTTAAACAGTTACGTTATTTTGGTCATATGCTGGAGGGTAGTATGGAAGGCAGTCGTTCAAGATGCAGACAACATTTTAAGTGGGTGGATAACATCAGGAGATGGATTAGAAAAAGCCTCTCAGATTGCACAATTACAGCAAGAGATAAGAGTACACTGGAGATCCATTGCAGACGATCTCTATGCGGAGATGTCACCTGTACTGAACTGATTCCCACACAAAGTGGTCTATTTATCTGACTTCAGAGAATGAACTATTTTTCCTAACAACAGTTTTGTATGGGTGTGTACAAACCTAGTTATATAAAAGAATGTATATCCTTCCTCTGCGATCATTTAGACTGGGATGGCGATTCCACAACAAAGTCTGTTGACTTTCTTAGGATCTCACTACAAGGCTGTAGTTTCTCCTTGATGGGACGTAACAGACTGGTGGCATCTATCATGAGTTTGGTGTACATGTGAAGTCTCATTCTGTTGTGACAAATTTGGAGACAATGTATGATCACCTGATCTTTTCTGGACAGCTGGTATTATGTCATCTGTGGGTCTAACACTGCTCTGTTGTTTTAGTTCATTATGGATGCCGACAGGCTACGAATTTGCCTGGAATTCACACTAATCGACGACTTACACTTGTGTTCACGGAAACATTTTGTTGTTTTCCATTTGGACTAGTTAATTCATTCATTTCTTGTATTTTCTTCTTGTCCAATTTTTCTGGCATGGACATCGGATATGAATTAGTACTACGGTTAAACCTGTGTTGTATTTTCACGGTCTAGTGCACACAACTTCACGAGATTGGCGCCCTTCGCCCTGGCTGCAAACAGTGTCGGTTTTGGTATGGCTGTGAAATGTAGACACGGCCTATAATGGACTACAACACATCACAACCGGGAGAGATTAGGCACTGCCTGGTTACCAAGATGCCCAACACACGTCGCTAACACATTGAGTTATGTCCCTATGACCTCTTGCAGTTATGGGAAAGGAAAGACACACTTCTACGGTAGATGTCATTTCATAGTGCGACTGCTTCTGCCAGTGGACCCAGCTGTAAATTGGCACATGATGAAGTCAGGGGAAAACTTCGTACTGCCACAGGAGCTAGAGAGTTCGTCCTCTATCATCAGAACTTTCAACAATGAAAAAGACTGAGCACATATGGAGCACCCAGCTGCAATGAAGTCAGTTCTATGAGCCATTTTCCAATTTTATTTAGAAATTGTGCTATCCTTAATACTGATATTCATTTAATGTAGTTCACTGTTTACAGTTGTGCTGTTTTAATTTGTCTAGGTCATGAAAAAAAGCAATTTCAATGAAAGCAGCTTCTCAAGTCTGTTGCTATTCTCAAGTAAATCTGCTTAAGATAGAAAACTTAAACACAGAAATCTAGTAAATTCAGTCGGACGGTAAAGGGTTAACATAATAAAAATACACACACCAAAGTTCAAAATATCATTCAGCACTGTATACTGCTAAACATTCGAGATGAGTGCTGCACTAGATAGCACCATTGATGCGAATTAAATCCTAATTTAAGTAACTAAACAGTACACATCTTGTGGTGTGCACGCATTGATGATTTAACCAAAAAGAACCCACAACCAATAGTGTTTCCAACCAAATATAAGGGGGACTATAGTCAAATCTGAAATCATTGGTGAATGATAAACAAGAAAAATTGTAGGGCAATTTTATTTTGTAACACACATCCGCCTGTCTACTGACCATAAAAATAGGCACCAACATAATTATATATATATGGTCATCAATCTCACTCTTGTGCCGAGTTACCTTGGATCAGTGGCAAGATTATTAGTCGAGACGACTGGAGGTAACTCGGGATGCAAATATAAATAAGTGTTGGAGTGGCAGAGTATCTAGAAGCTTGTCTCTCACAAACAAAGGGGCCCTACTGTTATGACAGGATACATAAACCCAACTGTGTTTGGGTACATGGCTAAGTAAAACGGGAACTAAGTGGTCTCAAGGTAAGACGTTGGCCTCAGGTGCTGGAGGTAGCAAGTTTAAATCACGATCGAGACCAGGATTTTTTCAAGTGGACTTTTTAGTATATCCTTGGATCTCTGGGCAGTTGAGATTGGACGACCGTGTGTAGTGTTGAACACGTTAAAAATCCCTCTGCAGCTGGAAATTGAAAAGAGCAGGCTTAACGTCCAGTGCCTGGCAAAATTCCAAATTATGTTAAAAATCTACCCAATTTATTATGGTATCCTCTCCGGTAACCCAATTTATTATGGTATCCTCTACAGTGCTATGGAATTCATGCATTGTGCCGAGATTCTCCCAAAAATATGGAGAAGAACAGAGCACTTATGGGTTAAACCGTGTGCAAGTGGTTGATTGTTCGACTAAACTAAAACTAAACTAGACATAGGTAATCAAAAGAGCTTGCCACAGCACATCACAAGAGTTGATGACTCGTACAAGAAAGTCTCCTACACATAACCTTTGATGGTAATGTATGTTATGGGACGATCTTTACAGTAAGAGAAAGAGAATTGATGTCTTGACAAAAAGGTCATTGTCACAGGCAGGGCAAACAAAAACAGCAGATTACTAATGTAATCAAATATTGTATGAGTAAGTATAACATTGATGTAATTAAAGTATCAAATGTTTACATTTCTTGATCGGCCCCAAAGCCTTTATTGACACCAATCTATCTCTGATTTTGTATCTGTTTAATCTTAGTTTTGCTAGCCTTCTTTTGTAACATTTTCTATTGCCTTGTCATTGACAGAGACCTTTTCAACAAAGATGATATTCTTCAGCAAGTCTTCAGCTTTGAGTCTATTTCCAATTTCTTACAAAGCATAGGGGTGCCACTGTGGTCAGTTGACCCCCTTAACACTTTTTAGTTCATTGGTACCAAAATAGACTGCTGCAGAACTAAAATTGCCGCCTGCTACGATCAAAACTGACTTCTGAAACGTGCGTTTGTTGTGTTTTGTTATTTAGTTTGTGGAATTTCATTTTTTGCAATGGCTCTACACAATGGTGACGTCCATGCCTGTTGTGTTGACGTTCAACTGTATGGTTGAGATAATGAGGCTAACGTCTGGTCAGGCAAAACACATTGTTCAGACAATGTTTGCCAGGGTCAGGAGAAATATACTGACCAAGACCCTCACATGACCTTCTCATTGGTCATCTTGGAAACGGGCTGTTGTAGAGCAAGGATAACTGTCTGGCTACAAGGTGAGGTTTGACATGATCCCTGTAGTAGTGAGCAACATGCAGATGAAGTCAAGCATAGCATAACCCCCAGGAGGACCACGGTCCACCATCAGCATGCTCGGGATGTGAGGAAAGCTACGGCATCCCGCCACTTAACGTCCTTTTCAGGGCGCACAAAAGAGTAACCTACTCATTGTGGGCATTCCCAAACAACAACTGTATGGTTATTTCCAAGAGGTAGATATTTGCGGAAGTTGTGATGTTCGAAAGTCGAATCATATATCGTGAGAAAAGTTGGACTTTAAGACCCAAGAAATGATTTATTATTTAATCGACCCAATGATCACGCATCTGGATTACTCGTGGATATTCAACACATGCTCGATTCAGACTTTGACACATAAAACCAAAGATATGTGTGAGGGGTAGAAAAAAATATATTTTCCTAAAAAATGTCCACCTCCACTTTAAATGCCATTTAATACTTCATTCTAATATGTAATCTTTATTATGAATATTTCAGGCCATAGACAGTTTAATTATATGTCTTACAATGTTTAGATCTTAAATTTAGCTCAATTTGTTCAATACCTTTACCACGCCGCAGTCTGTTATTTTTGCCAAGGAAAAACCCCAATTTGCGCACCGGAGCCTGACATTTTTGCACGACGATATAATCATACGTGACAAAACACATGACATTTTTGCACGACGATATAATCATACGTGACAAAACAGAGTTTTGCAAGGTTATATTGTAGAAGATCTTTGTGAAGTAGTTCAGTTTAGTTCGTTCATATAGATGTAATAAATACGTTTTTAATGTAAACTAGGGGGTCGCTGTAGTCAAGAGGTTAAGGCACTCGCCTCTCACAGTGATGAACGGAAATGGTGGTTGATCGAATCTTGCAAGTTTTAAGTGACCTCTGGTCTCACGGGAGGTAAGACCAGAGTGCCTGCATCCTGAGTTACCTCCAGTTGTCTTGACTAACAGTCTTGCCACTGATAGAAGGTAACTAGGGTCATGGGTGAGATTGATGACCAGCGCATTATCTTCCTCACTATAATCCAAATACAGCGCACATCACATTATTAAGACAAATCCGTCTGATGATGTGGTCGACAGGCAATAAAAAATTTTTTTTTAGTGTAAACTAACAGTAGTGCCGATATTATAAACACAGTATTGATACATTGTTGTGATTCCGATGGATTATACGAAGAGCGACGTTCCTCAATCGACAAGTTTAAAAGTTTGTGCTTTGTTTTGATAAATGTTCACCTTCATTTTCTTCTATCTCAGTAACTAACACACACACAACAAAAACAATAACACGATCAAGTTCTTTATTAATTTATGTTTCTACACACATCACAATCATATTTATAGGCCTACTAATAAAAACGCAACATGCTTTAAAAGTCGACAACCAAAGTAAAATATGACGTGCTGAAAATGAATGCAGCTTCAGAGCAAATTGCGTCATTTGTTAGTGTGGCTTGGTAAAGATTAATTAATTTTATTTAGAATAAAACTTTAAAGTTAAGAATTCCGGCACTTAGCGAGACACAAATCAGGCAAATTATCCAGGACTGAAAAGAGTTAAAGGAAGATTGCATCTAAGCACTTGCTGTACCGTTGCCATGATGGATTCAGGGTCAATTTCTTATACACGATCGTATAACTAGCCTGATTATATGCAGCTCTCCATCATCAGACTTTACTATAGACGCATGGCTTCAGTAGTCCTACTGTTTATGTGCTAGAGTCTACATTATAGGGGTAAAACTGTCCTTAATGTTGCTGGTTTATCATTCACAAATTTCAATCGATCAGATTTATTGGAGAGTTATATAAATTATAGATAAAACTGTCCTTAATGTTCCTTGTTTATCATTCACAATTTTCAGGATCAAGACGCTGAGCAGAGCATCAGCTGCAGCGACCCATAACTGACTGCTGGCATTAGCGACTGCAAACCAGAGCTGCCAAGACCCTTCTACACCTCCACGAGGTGATCCTGGATAACAGGTTGCAACAGAGCAAACTGGCTAAGGAGAAGGGATCGCAAGAGGGAAGGCTAACCTGGCACTCAAAAATGCCTGCTGAAATCAGATGTGTCGGACCAAAAGGTGCAAATATCGCAGTCAATCTGTAAACTATGACACAATGCATTCCTTTCTCTGAACTACATTCTGCTATTTAAGCCCTTTTCAGGACTTGGTAGCGGGAGATTGAGAACAAACGAAGTCAAGTCATTCACAATTTTCAATAAGATTTATCGGAGAGTTATGTAAATCATGTGTGAAACTGTCCTTAATGTTCCTTGTTTATCATTTACAATTTTCAACAAATCAGATTTATCGGAGAGTTATGTAAATCATATGTGAAACTGTCCTTAATGGTCCTTGTTTATCATTCACAATTTGCAACCAATCAGATTTATCGGAGAGTTATGTAAATCATGTGTGAAACTGTCCTTAATGTTCCTTGTTTATCATTCACAATTTTCAACCGATCAGATTTATCGGAGAGTTATGTAAATCATGTGTGAAACTGTCCTTAATGTTCCTTGTTTATCATTCACAATTTTTCAACCGATCAGATTTATCGGAGAGTTATGTAAATCATGTGTGAAACTGTCCTTAATGTTCCTTGTTTATCATTCACAATTTTCAACCGATCAGATTTATCGGAGAGTTATGTAAATCATGTGTGAAACTGTCCTTAACGTTCCTTGTTTATCATTCACATTTTTCAATCAGTCAAATTCATCATATATATAAAAACAGATAGCAACAAGGGCACATAATAGTATTCAATATCATAGTAAACATAAATGTAAAATGCAGTTACACTTTTGAATCACACACATTTGCAAGCAAACAACACAAACAATGATGAGAATAGATCAAACAAAACATCATTTGTTTTCACTCCTGACAAAAAATGCAAATGCATGTACAAACAGGCAATGAGGACTTTAAAAAAAAAAGTATTTATATTTTGTATTCCGAAAATCGAATACGGTATTGGCCTGAATATAGTGTGGTGTCTTTTTGAAGAAAAAAAAATTGTACCAGTTCTATTAGCATAGCCTTACGTTTTTGTTTTTTTTTAATTAGATAAAAAAAAAATAATTCTACTGGTCTGCACAGGCGTATATCTAAAATTAAACTCAATTTCAAAACGAAGTAAGAAAGAGTAAGGATATGTGTCCTTAAGTATCACTTAGCTCATAATTTAGTAGGTCAATGTTAGAATCTGTGTTGTACTACTGATATTAAGAAAGTACCCTACAGAAGATCAACATCGTGTTGATAAGGTTTTCTATGTGTCCGACGTAAGCAAGGGCATGAGAAGAAGCAACAATATGAACTGCCGAATACCTGAAGCCATATTCATTTGTCATTAACACGGAGAACATAAAAATTATGATAATTAGCTATAATAGATGAAACGTACCACACAGATAAAAAAAATAGATGGTAAAATTATGGAACATGTCAAGAGCTTCTCCAAGCTTGGAAACATAATAATGGAAAATGGCAGGTGTGAAATGGAAATCAGGAAGACAGAGAATAGGGATAGTCAGATCTGTTTTCACCAACATGAGTCACATACGGACATCCAAGAAACTCACAATTTAAAAAGAGTGATCTGGTGTTATGCACACTCATCTTTACTCTATGGAGCAGAAACATGGACAATGAACAAAGGATTGGAGAAGAGAATTGATGCCTTTGAAATGTGGGTAAATAGGAGAAAAAAAATGAAAAGTAAAAAAGTCCTGATTAGGGGTGCAAAGAGAATAGATGAACGAAATCCAGACAGTTAACATTTTTTTAAAATTGATATAACACCTTTCTGAAAATAAGGGAAGGAAAGGAAAAGTGGAGGACAAACATGCCATAGGTGAACAAAGTGGAGGACAAACTTGCCAGAGGTAAACAAAGTGGAGGACAAACCTGCCAGAGGTAAACAAAGTGGAGGACAAACCTGCCAGAGGTAAACAAAGTGGAGGACAAACCTGCCAGAGGTAAACAAAGTGGAGGACAAACCTGCCAGAGGTAAACAAAGTGGAGGACAAACCTGCCAGAGGTAAACAAAGTAGAGGACAAACATGCCAGAGGTAAACAAAGTGGAGGACAAACATGCCAGAGGCAAACAATGATACAGGCAGAAGGATAACATCTAGAGATGGACAGGGAAAGCCTGGCAGATTGTACGATCAAGGCAAAAGACAGTGGACATTGGAGACTTTTGACAGCAGGCCTCTGATGTGAAGATGGCACCTGAACTGAACTATCAAGGCAAAAGACAGTGGACATTGGAGACCTATCGCAGCAGGCCTCTGATGTGGAGATGGCACCTGAACTGAACTTCAAAACTTGAGCTATCAAGGATGTATTATGTCAGTCCTAATATATTCAGGCCAATACAGCATTTCTAGCCTTTTTCTGGGAATACAATAAATGTCTACAAATCATGAACTCACCCAAGTTTAGAGATCTATGAACAAGGAAGGTAATCTGCTTTAACATCTGCAGGTCATTTCCGCAGATGGAAATAAGCAAAAACAAAGCCATTTTGGTATGAAAAACATTATCACGAGACAAGTAAAACGTTGAGGACTTGACGATTATGTACAGCTATATACTGGAATGGGAAAAAAAAAAATCGTTTTATGTGTTTATAATTAGAGTATGACGAGTGAGTCTCTGAGAATTTAGGATACCTAGTGATCTCAAAGTCTGGAGATTCAGCTGCAAAACCCTGGCACACTGTTTTTTTTCCTATAGGGTGAAATAAAAATATAGCCTGCACAATGTAGGGCTTCATTCCCCATAAACCTGCCTAACTGATGCCAACAATGAGACAAATGTCATAATAATGTTTTTAATTATCAGAGTGCATGGCTACCCTGCTGAGCAATCCAGGTTCAATTCCCAATTGATGCAAGATATTCTGTTTATCGCAAACAGCTCTGGGGCCTACCCATCCTAAAATATTGGGTACTAGAGCAAGTCTGGGAAGTCAAGGTGCTAGCAAGTTGCAGATTACATCACCCTTAGTGTGCCATTGGTCAAGATAATATGGGCCTAAAACCATATTCCAAATATGCTACACAGCTTCTAAGCAGTAACTTAACGTTCAGTATCTTAACGTTGTGTTTTTTAAATGACTTGACTGCAAAACTCTGGAAATATTGTAACACTTATTCAAATATTGCACCAAGAGAAACACCTTGTGAGCACATTTGCTGAAAAGCCAGAAGGATTATGTATCCTGGACAAATATACTGTTAGTGCAGAGTGCAGTGGAGTCGCATTTACTTGCATTAAAGTTATGCAGATTCAAATACTCGCTCTCACAAAAATACCTCCTTTGAATGTTTATATTAAACAGTAAGCTAGTCCGGCATTCTGTGTGGATACTGGAGACCTTAACTGGAGGAGTGGTGTGGTGTGTCTGTGGAGAGGAAGAATGGTACACTGCACCCCCATGCATGTTATAAAAGACTAAAAAGGGTTGTATATGGAGATAGGAACTACATCCCACAAAACACGATGCCCAGGAACATCATCATGTCAAACACGATGCTACAGAAATCAACGCTGAAAGAGCACACAAAGCCCTGTAAGTGTAAGACCCATGTAAGGAGTCATCTACAGGTGTTGTCCTATGCTTCACAAGGAGCAGTATGGAGAAGTAGACACGAAATAAGAAAGTAGGCAAGAAAAGTAGACAGTAAACATATTAAGGAAAATAGGCAGAAAACATATTAAGGAAAATAGGCAGAAAACATATTAAGGAAAATAGGCAGAAAATATAAGAAAAGTATGCAGAAAACATATCAAGTAAAATAATGACAATAGGTTTAAAAAATATATCACCAAAAGTAGGCCGAAAATATATCAAGTAAAGTAAGCAGAAAGCAAATCAAGGAAAGTAGGTAAAACATATCAAGGAAAGTAAGTAGAAAACAAAGTATGCAATAAACATATTAACGAAAGTAGGTAGAAAACAAAGTAGGCCCAAAACAAAAGGAAATTAGGTAGAATTAGGTAAAGTTGGCCGAAAAAATATCAATGAAAGTAGGCAGAAAACATATTCGACTTCATCATTTGCTATCAAATAACGTCTATTTCCCCTTTCATCTATAAAACAGTTTACACCTCAATTTGGTTGGGTTGGACAATGCTCTTCCCATGAGGTCGACAGACTTAAGGAACATGCACTACTGTACATTCCTTTCGTGAGTGAGGAAAGGAGCTTATCTCTCACAGTAAAGACAACAGATCGGCATCCTGGTTTAGGCACGCTTCAGTATATCCAACTATAAAATGGGTACCAGATTTTAAATGAGCAATGACAAGGCAGTAAGATAAGGATGTGGAGACTCCATCTCAAAATAACCGAAAACTCCCATACAACGAAGTGTGTAACACTTGATCCACAATGGCAATGGGACTATCTACCTACCTATCCATCACTTTTTGTGTTTATTCTCATTTCTATGAATCTTTATCCCATAGACCAGTGGTTTACAAACTGTGGTGCCGTGGCTGGTTTACGTGGGTGCCGTGGCTCGTTTACGTGGGTACTGTGGCTGGTTTACACGGGTGCCGTGGCTGGTTTACGCGGGTGCCGTGAAATATTCCAATATTTTCATCAACTGCACACTGCAACTGTTAAGTAGGTTTATTTTCTGACTTGGGGCGCAGTGGACAAATTCTGGTACACTAAGGGTGCTGCGGGAACCACTGACATAGACTATATACTGTGCTTCTGCTGAGCTGGCGAGGAGAAGAGACTAACATCTGGTCAGGCAAAACTTACTGATTAGAGTTGTTAGTCAGGGTCAGGCAAAATACATTGACCCCCATTTCACTTCCACGCAGTTCTCCATGGAAACAGGCTGTTTTCATGGCAATCTGGCTAATGAGGCGAGGGATCGATGTGGTCACTGTTGTAGTGTTTGACACACAGATGAAAAGCATAAACAACCGCACGGAGGACCCCATCCACCCTTATCAGCATGCTTATGATGTGAGGAAAGTTACTGCAACTCGTTAACAGAGTGATCTTACTCATTGGCATTACTGGCCGTATGTATCATTGTTTTGGTGGCCTGGTTTTCTCTGCATTTTGTTTGTTTTTGTATCTACTTTTAGTAAACCTCAATAGCAGCAAACAAGTGGTAATCATCATGTTGGAGTTAGAGCCGTTGGAAGAAGATGATACCTTTACCAATTTGGGCAGCACAACTGATACATCAAGAGGTACAGATGCAGATGTAAGGATCAGAATTGGAAAGGTAAGAGTGGCATTCCTGGCACTAAACAACATTTGGAGATCCAGAGAAATCAAGACACACACCAAAATTAGAATATTCAACGCCATTGTCAAGTCGGTGCTGCCGTATGGAGCCGCCCAAGGCCATTCAACAAAGACTCCAGTCCATCTTTAACAGATATCTACGAAGGATAATGGGCATAAAGTGGTAGGACATGGTGAGGAATGAAGACTTGTGGGAAAGGAGCCAACAACAGCCACTGGAACAACAAATTAAGGGAACAAAATGGGGCTGAATATGACATACACTGCAAAAGACACCATCTAACAGTTAGACAGGCTCTTACATGGAATCCTAAATGGAAAAGAAGAGAGAGGTAGACCCAAAAGTAGATGGATAAATTAACTATAACAAGTTTTTTAAAATACAGCCACCCACAAGAACAAGAGGGCATAGCTACAAATTAACTAAAGAGAGGTCCAGATTAGATGTTAGGAAATATTTTGTTTAGTCAGAGAGTGGTGAATGCTTGGAATGCATTGCCACAGGAGGTAGTGGAGGCAGGGACAGTTAATGCATTTAAGAATAAATTGGATGCGCATAGCTTTTAGAGCAAGGTGATGTAAATGAAACTGGTTGTAAACAGACTCTGCAGAGTCTTCTAAACCAGTATAAAGGCGTTAAGTTAAGTTAAGTTAGAAGAGAATGTTAGAAGGAACTAAGATTAAATGATTACACCTGTTGAGAGGCAGAAAGAGCAGTCCAGGACTGTGCATGCTGGTGGATGTTGTCAATGACCTATGCACCGAGAGGAGCGACAGGATTTGATTGATTGATTGAATCATCAAACCGGGGAGCATGCAGCCAAGGAGTTGAGGAGTGTATGGCCAAGAAATTGAGTTTGGCTGGCTTAAAAACTCAAAACGTTCCAGGTTCACAAGCACGCAGTGCTTGGTTATCTGTGACCAGATATATATTTTTTTTCATAGTATGACTGCCTCTCTCAGTCAACTCAGCTGGAAATTAGTACTCAAAGTCGGGGGAAAAATTCAGCACCGTTATGGGAGATTGCTCTTTCATCAAAACTTTCATCAAGGAAAGAGACTGAAGACATATGGCGGCCCCCAAGTTGGTTCTATAAGACATTTGTCAAATCTTCAGACTTTGAACAGATCACAACAAACTGAGATACCATCTATTCATCAAATTAAAGATGGGAACCACAGATGATTACAACTGTGATGATTCGCTCCAAGTGAAGCAATAGGCAACCACTGCAGCTGGTTCCTTTACAGAGAGGCATGTATGCTAGCATATGCTGACAGTTGAAATAACTATGGTTTTACATGGTGAGGTTGCAAGTATTCTTCTGGGAGACACAAAAGGAGCATTTAACAGAGCAATCGGGCGTCCGCTGGAAACGATGACACTGAAATAAAATAAGTAGTCTTCTTCTTCGATGTTCATCATTAAAAAAAAGAAGTTTGTAACGATGTCATAGTTTACGAGGCTGTGAAATGTGTGCCTTTTGACACGAAGCATGTAATTTCAGCCGGTGGGTGCTAGTTCCATGCAAAACTCTCTTTAGTCATTTTTTATCACATGCTTGGAATGTTACAGCAATCTTATTCTTTCCAACCTGGGTACCACAGGATTATACAACTGGCACCGATAAAATGATTGCTGAACATCTACTGCGACAGTGTACAGCATTTGAAGAGCAGAGTGGATCATCACTAGTACCATTCATGGACGAGCTCTATGGAGACGCAAAGAACCTCAGGCTAACTGCGGCTTTCTTTTACCCATTCCAACTCCTACGGGCACACATCAACTGCCCAGGAAAAGTAAATTTTCGGTCAATACGAGCAGCGGCAACGCTGGTTTCTTAAACATGCCGTCTGGTATTGTCATTCAGTTTTGTGCAATTTCAGATTTTTACAGCACTACAATATGCTATTTCCAATAGGTACATTCAAGATTTGCCGAAGACGGTTGTTTCGGACCGAAAAGTGCAAATATCGCAGTCAAGATGTAAACTAGCGACACACTGCATTCCGTCCGTTCTCCAGACTACATCCTGCTACTTGCAAAGCCTTATTCAGGGCGTGGTAGCGGGAGTTTGAGAACGAACACAAAAGAAGAAGAAGATGAACATTCAAGAAAGTTGTTTCAAAATCGACACTTTTAGTGCAATTTGGACTTCAACACCACAGAAATTATTTATTATTTGATCAGAGCAATGATTACACATGGATATTCAATGCACGTCCGATTCAGACTGACACAATAAGAAATGTATGTGTAATAACGGAATTGACGGATATATCGCCAAAACACCAAATGTGGTGAGTCATCATCATCACGTAGCATGTCCTATATAGAACGTTGCTCCCATCACAGTCTGTCTGAAAGAAACTCTTTCGCTTGCCAAAACTCCAACCTCCGCCACAGGCACTCCTGGATATCTTGGTATCCCCCTGCCTCTCTTGCCTGACTCCATATCTTCTATCACTGTCCTCTCAAAATCAGCCTTGAGAGAACAGTGATATGGCGAGTACAAACATTTATTTCTCCTCCCAAATGTCCACGTTCCCATTAATGCCATTTAACGCTTCATCCTTTTTTTCTTTCTTTTTGAGTGTGCCTTATCTCTATTCCCCAAGGCACATATTTCTCTATTGCCCAAAGCAGTGTGCGTTGCACTGCCATTTTAATTATGCGCCTTTCTGACTTCTGCATGCATTTTGTGCAAGGGTCTGCTTCCTCCTGCATTTTCTAAGGGTTTGCTTCCCCGGGGTAATGGCCGGTGCTGTGATGCGGATCGAACCCAGTACCTTCAAGTTGTGAGCCGTGTCACTTAACCACTAGCCCACGTCGTCCCCAACGCTTCATATTAATGTTTATCATGAGTGTCTTACGATGTTTAGATCGTAGTTTTAGCTCGATTTGTTTAATTTTAATGGATCTTGCCTAAAATTATTTGACAAACATAATATCCGGCACCTTCCCCGGACTGAAAGACGCAAATTTATCCAGAACTGGAAAGGGTAAACATGCATAAGATGCTACTCGACTGTACACATAGTTTATCTACTTCACAATTCTTTCTAAAATGATAGTTTGTTATTTCTTTCATTCTGCAACGTATGACCGTTTTCTGCCCTTGGTTCAAGGTAGTCGCAAAGCACAGACTGCCATCAGGACTAGAGTGCATTGTATTATTGTATATTATATTATACTGTATAATTTTTCTAAGATGGCTGAAGAACAATTTTCTATTCTCAATGCCTTCCTTCCCTAACTGAAGTGAGGTACCCAAATTATTGCTGGGTAGTCTGGAGCATGTTCAGGTCAGGTATTGAGCCTATGATAGACAATATTGTGGTTCAAACATAATGCAAATTAAAAGGTCAAGTTGAGTCCATTACCCAAAACAAACAAGTTTTTAAAAAAAAATGAACCTCACTTTTCTACATCTCTCTCCAATCACTAACACATTTTGCGGACATGTTTTCCTAGCTATTATATGTACACACACAGAAACCAGAAACACACACATAAACCAGAAACACACACATACACACAAATAAACAAAAGGGTTTTGCTACTGAAATGTTCTGCCCAAGAAGTCCTAAGAACACAGAATTGATGTGGCTAGAGTTGAAGCTGCCTTCTCTATTCCTCAGTTATGGATCTTGATGGCCTTTTCCAAGTAGTTGTATCTAGCTCTCTTGGGAGTTTTGTTCACGTGGTCTAAGCCAAGCCAAGGTCGAGCCTGCATACCCATACCTGTGTTTGAAACAAATTCAAGAAGTCAAATATGTGACTACCAAATAACAAACAAACAAAAATCAGCCATAAACTTAGCAATGAGTGTTTCGAGCGCAGTGGGTGGCAGTGTGGTTTGGGTAGCAGTCTTTCAACCTAGAGAACACGAGAACAAAATCTTGGTAACACCTGATTTTGTTTTCAGGGGTGTAAAAGCCAACTGCGTATTTTATCCAAGTAAATTATGAACAAAAGTGGAGAGTGGAGAAAGAGTCCACCCCTGTAGTACATCACTCAGCACTGGAAACAGATTTGTCATACCTGCATTCGTTCGTACTGCACCTTCACTGTTTACGCACAAGGCACGAATGCCATCTAGTAGTTGACCCTCCACACCATATTCCTCCACTACCTCCAATAGCCTGCATAGGTTTACCTGGTTAAATGCCTTTTCTTGTTCATTGAAGGCCATGTGGAGTTTCCTATTGTATTCTATAATTTTTTTCACTTAACTGAGCGTAAATATAGCATCCATACATCCCTGCTTTTCCGGAAACCTAATTGTGAAGTACTTACTGAACCATAATAACTCGAACCCATTGCTTAAACTTAATGAACCCACCAAATGAGACATATTTCCGGGTTCTTGTGGGCAAACTCAAGAAGACGGTACAGAATAGGAAAAGATAGAAAGCATCTGTTGCAACTCTATGTTCCAAGGGGAACCAGACGAATAAATGATGATAATGACCTCACAACAGCCGAGACCTTGTACAATAAAGTATCTAACATTTCATCCCTGTTGGCAATGTATGAACTGAAACTACATCTACGTTTTTTCTAAAAAAAATTGTCATAGAGTAGCGGTAGAATACTCACTTTTCACTGCAAAGGTCCAACTCAAATAACCTGCACGCTCAAGTCGACACAGCTTAACTTAACATCTTTATACTGGTTTAGAAGACCCTGCAGAGTCTGTATACAACCAGTTACATTTACATCACCTTGCTCTAAAATCTATGTGCATCCAGTTTATTCTTAAATGCATTAACTGTCCCTGCCTCCACTACCTCCCCTGGCAATGCATTCCAAGCAGACACCACTCTCTGACTAAAAAAATATTTCCTAATATCTAACCTGGACCTCTCTTTAATCAGCTTGTAGCTATGCCCTCGTGTTATTGTAGGTGGCTGTATTTTAAAAAACTTGTTATAGTCTAATTTATCGATTCCTCTGATCATCTTATAAACCTGTATTAAGTCACCACGAATTCTTCTCTCTTCGAGACACTGTAGGCCGGTTTTTCTGAGTCGTTCCTCATAACTGTAATTCTGGAATCCCACTATCATCTTTGTCGCTCTTTTTTGTATTCTTTCTAGCATGTTTATGTCCCCTCTATGATAAGGACTCCACACCTGTACACAGTACTCCAATCTAGGTCTAACTAAAGCTTTATACAGTTTGACGATCACTTCCTTGCTCCTATGTTTAATATTTCTTTTTATCATACCTAACATTGCATTTGCCTTTTTCACTGCTACCTTAACTTGCTCACTCACCTTTCCTGTATGATCTATTATAACCCCTAGGTCCCTTTCCTTATCTATCTTTCTAATATTGTTTTCTCCCATTCTGTAATTATGTTCCATATTGGATCTACCCATGTGGATGACTGTACATTTATCTACATTAAACTCCATTTGCCAGCTTACAGACCATTCTCGAATTTTATCTAAATCCGACATCAATATATCCACTTCCGCTTTAGATGAGACACTACTGCATAGTTTTGTGTCATCAGCAAATTTTGCAATCATGGATCTCATATCAATGTCCAAATCATTTATATATATCAAGAACAAAATTGGTCCCAAAACCGAGCCCTGTGGCACACCACTTTTCACTTCACTCCACTCAGAGTACTCCTTATTTATGCCCACCCTCTGCCTTCTTCCCGTTAACCAATTTTCAATCCATTTGGCAACTTCGCCACCTATTCCATGTGATTTTAACTTTCGAAATAATCTTTGATGAGGTACTCTATCAAAGGCCTTTGCAAAGTCTAGATAAATAACATCTACTGGCTCCCCTTTATCTATGATTTTAGTAACCTCCTCCATGAATTCTAATAGATTTGTTAAGCATGATCTCCCTCTAGTAAACCCATGCTGACTATTTCTAATTAGATTAAATTTGTCTAAATGCATTACAATGTTTTCTTTGATTATTGACTCTAACAATTTACAGACTATGCTCGTTAAACTCACCGGTCTATAATTTGCCGGATCTGATTTTTTGCCTTTTTTGAATAAGGGGATCACTCCTGCATCTTTCCAATCCCGTGGAACAATCCCTTTTGTAAGTGATTGAGAACATAATATAGCCAATGGTTTTGCTAGTTGGTTTCTAATTTCATACAGCAATTTTGGGTGAATACCATCTTGACCTGGACATTTATTCACTTTCAACCCCTCCAATTTTTTAAAAACCATTTCCTCTGTAATACAGATTGATCTTAATCCCGCTGTATCCATGTCTCTTTGAAAAATATCTATAGGCTCTGGGATCTCGGAGCAGTCCTCCTTTGTGAAGACTGTGCCAAAGTACTGATTGAGCAGATTAGCAGCCTCCCTATTCTCACTTATTATTTTCCCTGTACTGTCTATGAGAGGGCCTACTTTGTCTTTCGTTCTTTGTTTATTTCTAACATAAGAAAAGAAGCTTTTACTGTCAGTCTTGATCCTCTGAGCAAGTTTTTTTTCAAAGTCTATTTTTGCTGTTTTATTCGCTTTCTGAGATATGTTCTGCTTGTCCAAATATTTTACATATGTTTCTTTTGATTTACCTGCCTCTATATATTTTTGCCATGCTTTATTTTTTGCTCTTCTACATTTCACTACAAATCTAGTTATCCACTTTTTACGCTTGAAGTTTACCTCCCTACATGGAACACATTCCTCTTTTAGCGTTTCTAGAACTGTTTTAAAACTTTCCCACTCCTGTTCAACATCTGTTCCTACAATAATATCTTTCCAGATTATGTGGTTCGCTGCCTCTTTCATCCTCTTAACACCTGCCTTAGAGTAGTCGTATGTTCGCGTGTTTATGTTTACTTCTTTCCCTGCAATAAGATCCCAACGGATGATTTGATGGTCACTTGAGCCAAACAGTTCCCCAACGGTAACGTTGTCAATCATATTTTCCTCTGTGGTAAAAACTAGGTCGAGTATGTTTTTGCCTCTGGTGGCTGCTTCTACATGTTGAATTAAAAAATTGTCAGTTAT
The DNA here is from genome assembly GCA_036924085.1 of Ariolimax columbianus. NCBI lineage: Eukaryota > Metazoa > Mollusca > Gastropoda > Stylommatophora > Arionidae > Ariolimax > Ariolimax columbianus. The sequence goes on along the minus strand of JAVGWX010000006.1, from coordinate 67,821,746 downwards.
GCACGTAACAAAAGGTTTTGACTCTACAAGTGCTTCTGCCATATCCCATTTTATTTCTGGATAGTTGTAATCTCCCATTAATAATAATTTCCCTTTACTTGCCTTTGCTATACTACTAATCAGCTCCTCATCTTCCTCTTTTTGACTTGATGGACATCTATAGCACACTCCAATCACTGTTTTTTCACCCCCACTTTCTATTTCTCCCCATACACTTTCATTTTTGTTACCACATGATAAATAATCTTTGATCGTTATATTAACAGAATTTATACAGTATAATAAAACGCCACCTCCCTTAGTCTTGTCTCCAATTATCCTATCTTTCCTTAACATTGTATATCCCTCAATTTCAAGTTCACTATCTGCAATCTCCTCATATGTCCATGATTCTGTTAACCCTATTATATCTGGTTTTTCTTCTTCTACATACAGTTCTAATTCTTCTCTTTTATTTACTATGCTTCTCACATTTGCATAAAAACATTTTAGTTTGTAATGTTGTTGGTTTTCCTCTTTTTGCTTCTGCTTTATCATTTTAGTGTTTGCTTTTCTACTATGTATTTCACACTTCCCTGACTCCAAATTACCCCTTTGACTACATCCTCTATAGCACCCTATTGTAGGCCTATCTTTAGTCTCATACTTCATAGGCCTTACTAGTTTAAATTTCTAACACAATGATAGAACATATACTTTGCTACAACATGCTGTCCTATCTCATTTAGATGTAAACCTCCCCTATCTAACATTTTACTTTTGTCTACTTTAACATCAATAAATTCCATTCCCATGTCCGCACACATCACCTGTAACTGTAAATGGGTACTTAGTTTTAATGTTATGAAAGAAAGGATAAAAGAACTCGCCACCACCCATCTCATAAACAGGCTGTGGCCTCATACAATGAAGTATCTAACACCTCATCCCCAACAGTAGTGTCTGCTATGGAACTACTATTACTTAGTTGGGAGCAAAGAGTAATCAGGGTCAGGTGAAACATACTCATCAAGACACCCCCACCTCCCATCCTTTTTCGTGCCCCTGGAAAAACTGCCATAACAGTCTAACCAATCAGGTGAGGATGACACCGTAATACTAATAGTGATGAACATACTGAGAAGCCTGTAGAACATCCTCCTGGAATGAATGTCGTAATGCAATCGATCGGATAATGTAAAAACAGCTGTAGCAGATTAGTATTCTTTGTGATCATTGTCGCCGTTTTGATTACCCTTTGAAGAATATATATGTACTCACCTGTCTGTAATGCATGGGGCAAGAACTTCTTGATATCAATTCGAACATCTTGTGAATCATCTGGGATATATTCTAGCCTGCCCATCACAATGATTGCAAACTTGTACTGGAGAGAGGGAGACATCAATAGTTTCGTTATACAAGTTATCTTTTATTTTAGACATACGGATAACAATAAAATATGAAAACAGAAGATGGAGAAGCAGTGTTCAAGAACAGGTAAGGTGCTTTCATCACCCTGTGAACCAGGGTTCCATTTTGAAGTACCTAACACTTCAATGGGCCCAATTTCCAAAAACATCAACAGACATAGCTAGGCCAATGTATGATGGCAAGGCACGTATTTCTTGAATACATGTCTCTCCTCAGGGAGCTGAAATGTTTTTCATTGATTGAATACTTCCACTGGGGCAGAAGATGCAGCCAGCCAGCCAACACGTTGTTAAACTATTGTTGCTACTTTTGAGAGCCTGTAACATTTTTATTTGGCAGTCTATTGATTTGATTTGTTTGTGAGTAGAGAAATAAATAAATAAATTTGTTGGTGTTATTGTTTTTGTTGTGTGTGTGTAGTTTCTGAGATTTAAAAAAAATTAAGGTGATAATGTTGAAAAAACAGCACACACACTTAGACTCTCCCGCTTCTATCGCCCGTCAGTTGAATCCAAAACAGGAAAAAAAAACACTGACAACGGATTATCGGTGTTTGCCATAATGTCTATGTCTGTCACTCCAACTATAAACGTAATTATTGTATCTAAATAAACAATCTAAAGAAAAATGTGTTGCAGGAACTTGACTCCCCCATTCTCAACAATCGATGAATCATTAAATCCAAGCAAAAAACATAAGAAATAATTTTCAAATGCCTATAACTAATTCCAAGATCGCGATTGCTGGTAACTAACCGTACATTACAGAAGAAGGAACTCTCTTCAATTAGAGAGTAGTATTGTTCAGACTATTACTTCGTACCCATTCATTTTTAAGTTTGATTAGAACTGTCGATCGATATGGAACGGCTACGTAAGTTCCAGATTAGATATTAGGAAATATTTTTTTTAGTCAGAGAGTGGTAAATGCTTAGAATGCATTGCCACGGGAGCTAGTGGAGGCAGAGACAGTTAATGCATTTAAGAATAAATTGGATGCGCATAGCTTTTAGAGCAAGGTAATGTAAATGAAACTGCTGAGTCTTCTAAACCAGTATAAAGACGTTAAGTTAAGTCATCTCTAGAAACAATAGTTCATTTTATTTGATATAAGTGTAAAATTGTGAATAACTCGTTGTCCCAGAGGTCTAACTTGGAATATAGACTGAAAAATTACAGTGCTTAGTAACACAGCTGACAATCAAAATATGCATATGCTCAGATTCAGCAAGGTAATAGTGTCCCTATGCGAAGCAAACCTATTTTTAAAATATGCACTGGAGTCAAATGCACTAGGATTTAAAACATTAAAAAAACAAAGCACAACAGAGGAAAACAAAAAACAGAAGAGGTAAGACAGACTGGTATTAGTGGTCTATGTCTGCAATCTAATCAATAGGCGCTCCCAGACATTGTTTAACTATTCACAGCTTGTACTGCCCAGCACTTACCAGCGATAACCTAAAAATGGCAGCCCATCTCGGCCTCGGAAACATGCATTTGTGTTTCATTATTTAGTTTGTAGAATTTCATTTTTTTAATGGCTGTATGGCTATGATGATTGCGTCCACACATGCACAATTGACGTTCAACTGTATGATTATTTCTGGTAGGGTGATTTCAAATCGTGATACAAGATTTGAAAGTATACCTATTTATTGCAACGAAAGTTGGGTTTTTACCAGAAGATCCATGTGAAAAAAATCTCGGTCTCCACTGTGATTCGAATCGAATATGCGACTTCCGGCACTTAAGGCAGACAGATACCTTACCTTGAGACCACCGAGTCTAGTAAAGGAATTGACAGATATATCTGCAAAACATGCAACGGGGTAAGACCTCCACCTCCTAGCCCTTCATACTAATATATAATCTTTATTATTAAGAATACTTCATGTCACAAATAGTTTATTAAGTGTCTCAAGATGTTTAGATCATAATTTTGGCTTTATTTGTTCAATAATAGTGAATTTTATTTTGAATAAATCTTTGACAGTGACATTCCGTAATTTTTGCACGAACTGAAAGACATAAATCGGCAAAATTAGCCCCGGACTGGAGAGGGTTAATTCTTAAAGGTTAGGAGAGATGGTAAAAAAGTGAATGGAAATACATCAGTAATGGATAATAGCCGCGACTCACCTTTTCAAATTCCTTGTCTGGGATATCCAACTTTTTCTGTATTCTGTCTTTCACCTCACTAAATGGTTCATTCTGTGGAATGGTCATACTAAAGTTGACAAAACTGACAAATCATTTAACAAAACAACATCAGAGCACATTTCACAAAGCTTTGGTCCAGATAAGCAGCACAATGAATGAGCTGTCAGTAACTCACAGCTGGCTGCTTGCATCAGAGTCAGAGAGCCACATCTGACCCTATTCTGCCTCCAAGTGGCAGCCCTGGAAACAGGCTGTGCTGTGTAGTCTTTCTAAGAGAAAAGGGATCACAGAAAAAAGGCAAAACCAGTACCTAAAAATGCCATGCTGAAATCAGATGTGTCGAGCCGAAAGGCAGAGACATAGGAGCCTCTCTGTAAACTGCGACACAGCATCCTTTTCAGGATGAATGCGGAAGAAGTAGATATCAAAGAGCTAAAAGCTGTAATAGCTAACAAGCAAGGATGAACACCTCTAAAATTTGTATAGTCTTAGTCGACCAGTACTTTTACAGAGGCAGATGCCCCTGTGCAGGTCCCAGCTCTGGTATGATCTGGATGTTGCCAAGAGAAGGGTTTCCTGCATTGCGGGCTAGACTTAAGCAGCTTAATTCCCAGCTGCGTTAGGACAAGCGCTTACGGAGGATGGTTAACCGATGTGCAAGTCCATCTTAATAGACTCAAACACTTGAGCAAAGTAGACCCGCAGCCTGTTAGGCGCCATCTATGCTGTTCTTAACAAACCAACTAAGCATGGCCGGTGTTATGTCATGTCACACAGTTAGTCACCTCTTACGACATGCTCTCTGTGAGGCAGTGGTGCTATTTTTGTCCTTGTCATACATAAAGACCCCGGCAGACCACTCGGGATAAATTTTGTATAGGCTGTCACAAAATGTTTCAATCTACGGAATCATCATACTGAAGTTCATATAAATCACTTGACAAAGCAATTTCATCATCATATTCTCCTCCATTCTTTTACTTCTTACCAAACCTTGAAAATGGCTTTGCAACTAGCAGAATGTAGTCCAGAGAACAGAATGTGTTGTGTTGTAGTTTACAGCTTGACTGCAATATTTGCACCTTTCGGTCAGACACATCTGCCTTCAGCATGGCATTTTTGGGTACCGGTTTAGCCTTCCCTCTTCAGTCCGTTCAACTTAGCCAGTCTGCCCTGTTGCAGCATGTGTGATCCAGGACCACCACAAAGTGTTGGAGAAGGATCATAGCAGCTATGTTTGGCTGATCGCTACAGCTCATGCACTGCTCAGAATCTTGGTCCCAAAAAGCAACATCAAAACACTGCCTGCCAGCAACTTACAGCTACCATAGACAACAAACAAGAATTGCTTATTTATCCTTGGTTCCCATTAGAGCACAAGGCTACAGCAACAAATGCTGTGTTTCTTATTTATGGTTGTCTACTTAAGCTTTCCCTTAAGTGGCCCTCACTGCTGAAGAAGAATGTGTTGGACTGAAATGTGCAAATATTGCTGTCAAGCTGTAAACTAGCGACACAACGCATTCCTTTCTCCGGACTACATCCTGCTACTTGCAAAGCCCCTCTTAGGGCTTGGTAGCAGGAGATTGAGAATGCAGAGGAAATAGAAGAAGTGGTACCCAAGTTGAAAAAAATGGGGCCACTGCAACCTTCCAAGTATGTAGTAATAGGAAACAACTGTAAATGCTCTGATAGTCTTCATATAAAGGGTCCCAGCTGAAGTCTGGACCTATGCATCACTTAGAGCAACAAGATGAATCAATCAATCATTTAAACTTCAGCCATCAAACTCCGGTTGCCCTGGCCTTTTCATTCACCATTGTTTAATAGGTGATTTTATTTTTTTGTTGAAAATCTCCTCACTTCACTCTTTTCCTGTGGGTTCTAATTAATCGCATGTCTTGTTATATTCTGAGAGTTTGTGCAAACAAGTAAATTTCCTTAATAAGATCAAAATATCTCCCTGGAAACTAAGCTGCCACTTTACAAATCCTGTGCCGATTCAAATCCTGTATGGCTCCGAAACTTGGACGGTATCACAAAGAGACAACAGAAGTCTTGAAGTCTTCCACATGCACATTCACTGCTATGACCTGGTTTCCAACATTGATGTCATCCGACAAATACATCTCGAAAGTATCGTTTCTATGATGGACCGTCGTCGCGTATCTTCCGCAATGTGGCCATCCTCCCATATCCTACATCTGCATCTAGCTGTCGAAGTCAAGAATGATAAAAGACCTTGTCCCCTGGGGTTGCCTGCGCAACACCTGACTATGACAAATTGCTGGCACCCCATCAGAACTATACACCTCATTGGCTACAGATGATCAATGTAACAGGCTTTGGTCATTTATTTGGTCACAGATGTCCGATGTAACAGGCTTTGGTCATTTATTTGGTCACAGATGTCCGATGTAACAGGCTTTGGTCATTTATTTGGTCACAGATGTCCGATGTAACAGGCTTTGGTCATTTATTTGGTCACAGATGTCCAATGTAATGGACTTTGGTCATTTAAACAGATTATTTTTACAAAATATCTCAACCATTTCTACTATTGCTTGTGGCCACCTCTTCTGAGTTTCATTTATAATAGTACATATACCTTCAACTCTTCACAGTTTGCTGTCAGTTGTCCTATAAGACTAACAGTGTGAATATGCAGGCAGGAGAAGCACTCTACTTACATCTTTTATCTTGAGTAGAAATGGTATTCCAAATGTCTGATACATTTCCTGCAAATAAAAGATTGAGATTAAATTAGCCATACCAACAATGTGAAAGACAGACAATAATAAATGAATTCACCAAATGACAGGGAAGGAAGACTAACGTTTGGTCACCCAAAACATTCTGATCAGACATGTTAGGGTCAGGCAAAACATACTGTCAAGACCCTCACATTGGCTTCTTCGTAGCCTTTTCTGCCTGGCTAACAAAGTGAGGAATTGACGTGATCCCCGTAGTAGTAAGTAACACGCAGATGAATCCAAGCATAGCATAACCGCCTGGAGGACCATGGCCCACCTTCATCAGCACGCTAAGGATGTGAGGAAAGCTATGACAACCCGCCATTTAACATCCTTTTCAGGGTACACAAAAGAGTACACATACTCATTGTGGTCATTCAATGACAACCTAGGAAGGAGGGAATCATGTAATGAAACTTGACTGCTAAAGAAACTACAGATAAAAGAGCATACATACATATTTGATTCAATTTCCTGTAAGTAGTCAGCTTCAGTAGTTACCCTACGCTTAATACAAAACCTATAGGACAAGGGGTTTAACCCTTAAAATCCTAAGCCACTGAAAACTGCTTCTTCACATTGCATTCGTTTCTCGGTTACTATGCCTATTGTTTCCTTCCTTCTTGAATTCGCATGCAAGGAGAAAGTATCGATAAAGTATCAAAAACATCTTGGAAGTTATAACCGGTGCATTTTCACCAAAAAATGTGCGTGATTTATGTGATGGTGAGCAGGCGGAATCTGATGTATTTGACAAGCTAGACTTTGATTATGATGATAACCAATCAGATATTGAGATAGAGAGTGATAACGGTGAGCTAGCTATACCACAGCAATGGTATCGTTGATGGACGGGTCAGTTGACAATGATCATAGGCCTAGTGACACTAGTGTGAACAACGCAGGGGATGTACGTTCGGTGTGCACTGTTCCCGATGGCTGTAGCTTTTATTGTAGCAGGTGCACACGTACAACAATTTCTACTTTTCGCACACTAGCATGACATTTTAAACAGTTCTTCATTCATACATAACATATTCAGAATTCATTCCAATATCAGGGGACGGTGTGGGCTAGTGGTTAAGTGACATGGCTCACATCCTGAAGGTGCTGGGTTCGATCCCCATCACAGCACCGGCTGTTACTCCGGGGAAGCAAACCCTTAGAAAATGCAGGAGGAAGCAGACCCTTACATAAAATGCATGATGAAGTCGGATGCACTGGGTTAATGTGTTCATACACAAAAATCAATGTTGCTACCAAATGGTCTTTGCCAGGGACTAATGACAACACAAGCTCTTTTTCATCATTTGCTCTCAAATAACATCTAGGGCCAAAGATGCAGTAGTAAATGAACTGACAGAAGCCAGTGACTCAAAACTGGCTGCTTGCACATAAGCCAGTGACTGATAACTGACCAAGACCCTATTATACCTCAAAGTGACGACCCTATCCCGCCTCCAAGTGACAACCCTATTCTGCCTACAAGTGGTGACCCTGGAAATGAATTACTTGGTTTGTCTAAAGGTAATCCCACAGCAGTTCTACACTGTTGTCGGGGATAAAGTGTTAAGAGACTACACAGCTGGTTCCCTTCTTTGGTGCCTCTCTTTCCCTAACAAAAAGCCAGGCACCCATTTACACCTGGGTCTACTGGAGAGGACTAGAAACGACAGCTCAATCCTGCATCATTGCTATGAAAAGTAAGTGCTCTACCAGTGCGCTAATCAGACGCTAGGTCTGCCTACCTTTTGAAAATGAGCAACAGGTATCAGGAGCTCGTCCACTGCCATGTTGACTTCATCCACTGGAATCTCTTCAACACGGTAGGTCTTGGTACCTCCCACTACTAGGTGGTCCAAGGCAAGATCTTCCTTCTGAACTGCCAGGATCTTGTAACTGATGATTTCCAATAACCTGAGAAGTTGAAAGGAAAACAAAAAAAAAAGGAAAACTTGCCTGATGAGATTGTAACAGCATGGACATTGTTGACAATTATTTATTTGTGTCTGATAGTGATGGTATGATGGGGGGAAGAAGAAAGGAGGAATAAGAAGGGAGGCTGAGGAGAATGAAGCAGGTTAATTATTTTAAATAAGAAGAGAGAAGCACGTTTATTGTTTTATCTAAAGAGAGAAACGTGTATTATTTGATCTAAAGAGAGAGAAAAACATGTTTGTTATTTGAACTAAGGAGAGAGAGAGAAACAGGTTTGTTATTTGAACTAAGGAGAGAGAGAGAAACAGGTTTGTTATTTGAACTAAGGAGAGAGAGAGAAACAGGTTTGTTATTTGAACTAAGGAGAGAGAGAGAAACAGGTTTGTTATTTGAACTAAGGAGAGAGAGAGAAACAGGTTTGTTATTTGAACTAAGGAGAGAGAGAGAAACAGGTTTGTTATTTGAACTAAGGAGAGAGAAACAGGTTTGTTATTTGAACTAAGGAGAGAGAGAAACAGGTTTGTTATTTGAACTAAGGAGAGAGAGAGAAACAGGTTTGTTATTTGAACTAAGGAGAGAGAAACAGGTTTGTTATTTGAACTAAGGAGAGAGAGAGAAACAGGTTTGTTATTTGAACTAAGGAGAGAGAGAGAAACAGGTTTGTTATTTGAACTAAGGAGAGAGAGAGAAACAGGTTTGTTATTTGAACTAAGGAGAGAGAGACAGGTTTGTTATTTGAACTAAGGAGAGAGAGAAACAGGTTTGTTATTTGAACTAAGGAGAGAGAGAGAAACAGGTTTGTTATTTGAACTAAGGAGAGAGAAACAGGTTTGTTATTTGAACTAAGGAGAGAGAGAGAAACAGGTTTGTTATTTGAACTAAGGAGAGAGAGAGAAACAGGTTTGTTATTTGAACTAAGGAGAGAGAGAGAAACAGGTTTGTTATTTGAACTAAGGAGAGAGAGACAGGTTTGTTATTTGAACTAAGGAGAGAGAGAGAAACAGGTTTGTTATTTGAACTAAGGAGAGAGAGAGAAACAGGTTTGTTATTTGAACTAAGGAGAGAGAAACAGGTTTGTTATTTGAACTAAGGAGAGAGAGAAACAGGTTTGTTATTTGAACTAAGGAGAGAGAGAGAAACAGGTTTGTTATTTGAACTAAGGAGAGAGAAACAGGTTTGTTATTTGAACTAAGGAGAGAGAGAGAAACAGGTTTGTTATTTGAACTAAGGAGAGAGAGAGAAACAGGTTTGTTATTTGAACTAAGGAGAGAGAGAAACAGGTTTGTTATTTGAACTAAGGAGAGAGAGAGAAACAGGTTTGTTATTTGAACTAAGGAGAGAGAAACAGGTTTGTTATTTGAACTAAGGAAAGATAAACAGGTTTGTTATTTTAACTGGTAACTTTCTAAAATAAGTCTTAAAGTGAAAAGGTAACGGTAGTTCCACAGCAGCCAATAGGTTTTTTTTCTGGGATTCCTTACTACCTAAAAAAAGAATAGGACCACTGTAACACACACACCTCCCTCTGTTTGAATGTTGGAAAAGGTGACTAATGAGGCTTATGCATGGGGTTAGCAACCTCATCACGCTAAGCAAATTTCTACAGAAACCAACACTGCAAGAGCATATAGTGTGCTTGGGCACAAGGTCCTGTGTCGAGACATGAGGTGATGGCTCCCCATGCTTTGTAAGTAGCAAAATGGAGAAGGATTCCCCAGCAAGTACTGGTATTGGGGGTCAAGTGTTCTTGTCTTTCTCCTATTTCCTTATTCAAATGCTTAATGAAGAGATATTATTTCTGATCTTCCACATATGTATGGCCACTGACTAGAGTTATTGTTATTACAGATACAGCAGCAATCGGGCTCTCGCCCTTTGATCTAATGCCAAGTAATGGTATCTGCACATGTCTGTTAGTTGTTGTAATCATATATAGTGTTCCAGTTATCTTACCTCGGAGGAAGACGCATCTTCCTAACATCATTGAGCTTATGGCACTCTTTATAAAGGGTGGAAATACATCTATTTTAAATAGACTTAAGTTTACTCAAAAACAAAAGTAAAGTAACACATAAACAGAAACATGTTACACACCTCATTTTTCCTGAGCAGTTTTCAGAAAGCTCCACCTGTTTTTTGGCCTCCTCTAGTAAGTCCTGCACCTTACCATTCTTGTTTGGGTAAAGGACAAGTTCTCTCTGTAGAAAGTTAGCATATGAGAAAGCAGTAAATAATTGGTAAGTCAGTTAACACTGTGCTAGTGCAAGATTTTATATGATCTAGTGATAGTGCAAGCTTTTATATGATCTAGTGCAAGCTTTTATATGATCTAGTGCAAGTTTTTATATGATCTAGTGCAAGCTTTTATATGATCTAGTGCAAGTTTTTATATGATCTAGTGCAAGCTTTTATATGATCTAGTGCAAGCTTTTATATGATCTAGTGCAAGCTTTTATATGATCTAGTGCAAGCTTTTATATGATCTAGTGCAAGCTTTTATATGATCTAGTGCAAGTTTTTATATGATCTAGTGCAAGTTTTTATATGATCTAGTGCAAGCTTTTATATGATCTAGTGCAAGCTTTTATATGATCTAGTGCTAATGCAAGCTTTTATATGATCTAGTGCTAGTGCAAGCTTTTATATGATCTAGTGCAAGCTTTTATATGATCTAGTGCAAGCTTTTATATGATCTAGTGCTAATGCAAGCTTTTATATGATCTAGTGCAAGCTTTTATATGATCTAGTGCTAGTGCAAACTTTTATATGATCTAGTGCTAGTGCAAACTTTTATATGATCTAGTGCTAGTGCAAGCTTTTATATGATCTAGTGCAAGTTTTTATATGATCTAGTGCTAGTGCAAGCTTTTATATGATCTAGTGCTAGTGCAAACCTTTATATGATCTAGTGCAAGTTTTTATATGATCTAGTGCTAGTGCAAGCTTTTATATGATCTAGTGCTAGTGCAAACTTTTATATGATCTAGTGCTAATGCAAGCTTTTATATGATCTAGTGCTAGTGCAAGCTTTTATATGATCTAGTGCAAGCTTTTATATGATCTAGTGCTAGTGCAAACTTTTATATGATCTAGTGCTAATGCAAGCTTTTATATGATCTAGTGCTAGTGCAAGCTTTTATATGATCTAGTGCTAATGCAAGCTTTTATATGATCTAGTGCTAGTGCAAGCTTTTATATGATCTAGTGCTAGTGCAAGCTTTTATATGATCTAGTGCTAGTGCAAGCTTTTATATGATCTAGTGCTAGTGCAAGCTTTTAATGACCATATATATTCAAACAGATTGTTGTTGAATGTGTAAAATGAATATTTATTTTTGTGTGCCTTATTTCTCTATTCCCTAAGACGGTATGTGTTGCACTATGTTTTTATTTTGCACCTGTTGGCTGAGTGCATCCGACTTCAGCATGTAAGGGTCTGCTTCCCCTTGCATTTTCTAAGGGTTTGCTTCCCCAGGATAACAGCCAGTGTTATGATGGGGAGCGAACCCAGCACCTTCGAGTTCTGAGCTGTGTCACTTAACCACTAGTCCCCATCATCCTCTGTAAATGATTTCATATTAACTCTGGGGACGACATGGGCTAGTGGTTAAGTGACACGGCTCACAATCCGAAGGTGCTGGGTTCAATCCCCATCACAGCACCGGCCGTTACTCCAGGGAAGCAAACCCTTAGAAAATGCAGGAGGAAGCAGACCCTTACATAAAATGAATGCTGAAGTCGGATGCACTGGGCCGACAGGCACAAAATAAAAACCACAGTGCAACACACCGCCTTGGGGATTAGAGAAATAAGGCGAACGCCAAAAAAAAAAATATTAACTAATATCCACATAAAAGATTCACATGTATAATTAATATTAAAATATTTTCAAAATGGCATATCATTCATAAGAATCGGCTAAAATTAAGAAAACTACAACTTAGGTTAAGAAAAAGTAAACAATTTTATTACACTACAGCCAGGGGACGGCGTGGCCTAGTGGTTAAGTGACACGGCTCACAACCAGAAGGTGCTGGGTTCGATCCCCACCACAGCACCGGCCGTTACCCCGGGGAAGCAACCCCTAGGAAAATGCAAGAGGAAGCAGACCCTTACATAAAATGCATGCTGAAGTCGGATGCACTGGGCCGACCGGCGCAAAATAAAAACGCAGTGCAACGCACACCGCCTTCGGGATTAGAGAAATAAGGCGAACGCAAAAAAAAAAAAAAAAAAAAAAATTACACTACAGCCTATCATGTTTTTCAGTTCAATGTGTTAATGTACTAAGTTTGCATAATGTTTAAAATTCGAATAGTATCTTCCTTCCGCTGCGTTTGTCCTGAAAAGGACCTAGTGTCATAATTTATAGCGAGGCTGCAATATTTGAGCTTTTTGGCCTGACAACAGATTTCATCTGGCTTTGCGTTCTCACTGCGATCCCTTATCCCTTGGCCAGATTACACTATTGTCTTGTGCAGCCTGTTTCCAGACCACCACATAACAAAATACGCCCTTGGTTAACTTTAACCCTGATGTAAGCAGCTGACTATGAGTTCACTGCTGGACAGATGACTAATTGCGCAACAACATGGGCTCACAACGACCGACGCAATGCACTTGACATAGGACAGAACATTTTTTTAACTCCCACGGCTTAAGTGGAAATAAACTAACTAACAGAGAAGAATTATAAAGAATACAAAAAAGATAACAATAATAACAACATACCTCTTCTTTCATTCTGCCATTTAACCACAGCACCTTGAACTGTTTCTTGTTTTCCAGTTCATTGATTTTCATGTCCAGCTGGAGGATGGTGGGAGGAAGAAAGAGAGACATGCACCAAAAATTATCACTTTTGACATCTCTTGAAATGCTTTGCTTACCTAATTTGACATTAGTCTGAACCAAAACATGCCACAACCAAATTCATTGACAGTATAAACTAACTCATGACCTATTGACAGTATAAATTAAATCATGACCTATTGACAGTTTAAACTTACTCATGATATATTGACAGTTTAAACTTACTCATGATGTATTGGACAGTACAAACTAATTCATTACCTTTTATTGACAGTATAAACTAACTCATGATCTACTGACAGTACAAACTAACTCATGACCTTCTTCTATTGACAGTATGGGAATAAAGACAAACGTCTGGCCAGGCACAACATACTGATCAGACATGTTAGTTAGGGTCAGGCAAAATATACAGGCCAAGACCATCACCTCAGCTTCCACACTGCCCTTCCTGGAAACGGGCTGTTTTCGTTGCAGCCTTGCTAACGAGGTGAGGGATCAACGTGATTCCCCCGTAGTAGTAAGCGACACACAGATGAAGCCAAGCATAGCACAACCGCCTAGAAGACCTCGATCCACCTTCATCAGCACGCTCGGGATGTGAGGAAAGCTATAAAAACCTGCCCCTTAACATCCTTCCTTTTTAGGACGCACATTGTGGGCATTCGGCTTCGTTCATTCTCAATCTCCCGCTACTAACCCTGAAAGGGCTCAAGTAGCAGAATGTAGTCCAGAGAACGGAATGCGTTGTCGTAGTTTACAGCTTGACTGAGATATTTGCACCTTTCGGTTCCAACACATCCGACTTCAGCAAGCATTTTTTGAGTGCCGGGTTAGCATTTCCTCTTCGATCCCTTCTCCTTAGCCAATCTGCCCTGCTGCAGACTGTTATCCAGGATCACCCTGTGGAGGTGTAGAAGGATCATGGCAGCTCTGGTTCGCTGGCATTGACGCTAGCAGTCATCTATGGGTTGCTGACCACTGCAGCCCATGCACTGCTCAGCATCTTGATCCCCTTGTGGGCATTCAACAACAACTATTGACAGTATAATCTAACATGACCTATTGGTTGTACAGGCACACTAATGACCTATTGACAATATAAACTAACTCATGACAGATTGACAATACAAATTAATTCATGACCTTAAAAAAAACTCATCACATACCTGCTGATAATATAGCTTCTTAGGTTGCCTAGGTTTGGAGTAGACCAGAAGATCCCTCAAATTCCCTTCATAAGTGCACTTGACTGGGTTTCCTGGTCCATCTCTATAACTGTCAGAGTAACAAACTGAGCTATGGTTCAAAGGTAATTGCTAATCACAAATAAAAAAACAAGATAATTAATAATGCATTTGCAGTATTATAAGATTACAAAAGCACTAAGAGCGAAGATCTGTGCTTTTGAGAGACAGTGCTACAGAAAAGACCTTACAATCTCGTGGACAAAGAAACAATCTCGTGGACAAAGAAAGAAACAAACAAATCCATACGGCAAGACTTGAATGCGGAGGAGAATTGGCTTACAAATGCTATACTGTGAACCGATGCTGAGGTATTTTGGACACGCTTAATGACACAACGGACCGGAAAGAGTGGTTGTCATCACTGGAAAGCGAGGCAGGGGCCGACCGTAAAGATGATGGACTCAGATCATCAAGGAGACGCTGGATTGGATTTTGGAGCAGGCCGGAAGACTGGCGGGAGACAGAGTTTACTACAGACAGGCTGTCATGAGAGTGACGTTCTGCAAAGGACATGCTACATGATGATTTGCAGTATGTGACAGAGAGTTAATTTAGTGTCTGTTTGTAGAAGAATAGGAAAGTCATTAGTTGCAGTTAAGGAGGGGTCATTGGCAGTTAATCTTTGAAATGCCAAACAGCGATTTACAGGAAATAAAGAGGAACTTCTTGGCACATGGTTAGCTGTTCATTTGCGATGGAGTAGTTAACTCTTTAATTCTGAAGCGATTATGGGACTGCACACATCTCTGAATAAAAATGGATTTATTTAATTTCTGTTCTGGTATTAGTTGCCAAAATTGCCAAAAATTAACTAGAATTATTTCCCTTTAATTTTTTCTTACTGCTAGATTTGTTTTCTGATGAGTTGTTCAAGAAAACAAAAACCAACATATTGACGGGTGTTGTGAAATTTGTTGATTTTATTTTTTATAATGGAAGGTATGCGTGGTCAATCTAGGGAAGATGCAGAAGAAGAAAAATTCTCCTGCTAGGAGAATATCTGTGTTAGGTAATTGGAAAGCTGTTACTAAATATGAAATTTATAAATTCTTATCAGTCCCAGCAATAATTGGAGTTGACACTCGGCCTCCAGTTTGTGACTACAGCTCCACATGGTACGCACACATGTTTCAGACAGAAAGATCTGAAACTATCTACCATTTCTCTCCTGCATGCTGGAAATGAGAATGCAGAAAAAAATTATAAAATGTAACCCTTCATGAATTTGTTGATTGATAGTTTTAACAATGCCTTCACACCAAGTCACCAAATTTTGATCGATGAAACGATTGTCGAGTTCAACGGTAGCTGAATATACAAACAGTTCAACCAATGTAAGCCACATAAGTATCACATTAAAACCTTTGGATTGGTTGACAGTACAACAGGATATGTCCTAAAGGTCCTAATATACAAGAATGGTGGTGTCGCGATCAAGATCTTTAGAACTTCATTGCAGAATATTGGCCATGGGTACCATATATATGCTGATAGATGGTATACCATTAAGGCTTTATTGAATTTCCAGCAAAAATAAAAATGTATTATGCTGGAACAGTTCAATCCAACAGGATTGGTTTTCCTAGAGAATCAAGCATGTAAAGATCGCACACATGTAGTCCAAATACTGGATATCAACTGATAACTCTCTCCACTGTGTGGCCTTCAAGGACAAAAAAGCCAAGAAGCCAGTTTTTATTGTATCAGCTGAGGATGTCAGAGTCAGGAACAAAAAAAAAGCCCAGAGGTGTTAACCTTTACCGTACCATCGTCGAGAAATTGCGATCCATTCATTCCATTGACCCCTGTCGAAACTCTGTGACAGCTCAAGGGTTGTTGCTTTATCGTATATAAACTACCGGGTTAATGTCATAGAAACGGCTGAACATACTGCTCTTTTGATGTAGAGTTCCAACTTCCATCATGTACGGTTAGACAAAAACAATGGCGATTTTTTTATATTTTATATTTTGGAAAGGATTTCTTTTGGAACATTTAGAATACTTCTGGCACCTGAATGGATATACCACTTAGCCTGGAATACTATTTTGGTGAGGCAAGTTTCCATTTCTTCTTGTTATCTTTACTCACTCTTTGTCTCACACAATTATAATCCTACAATATTATGTCCTATTAACAATTTGCTTATCGTTGTGCAATATTTAAAAAAACATAAAAGTTACAGAGATGTGAAGCTGACATCCAGTGGTTTAAAATCTAAAGTAAGATAATTCTGTCCAGACGAGGAAAATAATTCAGGAGTTAAAGAGTAATTCTTTGTCTGTGTGGCAATAACAATATAAATGTTAATCCCACTGAGTAGCAAAGCTCTAGCTTCTCATGGCAAACGTAATGGGTTTTCTTTCTTCGGCATTTGTCCTGAAAAGGACACAGTTGTAATATACAGCGAGGCTGCGATATCTGTGCCTTTCGGCCCAACACATGCGTTTAAGCTTGATTTTTTGGATATTGGGTCCGTCTTCCCACTGAGATCCATATTTTCTAAGCCAGACTACAGAAAGCCTGTTTCCAGAGACACAGCATGGAACAGGTCTTGGTCAACTTTAGATCAATGACCCTGAGTCAAGGGACCGGCTATAAGCCGCTAGCTGCTGTTTGCTCATTCTACTTTGGGGATTACAATGTTGATTCCCACATCTTTGGCCCTCTGTGTCACTAGCCAGACCCAGTAACACAACCTGTTTCCAGAAGCTTAACCTGTACGATGCGCACGTCGAGTCTGCCCGACTGACATCATGGTAATCGAGGCACACAGGTCGAGTCTGTCCGACTTACGTTGCCGTTGCATAGTGGCGGCCATTCTAATCAAACTTAAAAATGAACGGCTACGTAGTAATAGTCTGGGCATTACTGCTCTTTAATTGTATAGAGTTCAAACTTCGGTAATGTATAATTAGATACCAACAATGGGGATTGTGGAATTAGTTTTAGGTATTTGGAAATGATTTATGTTTTTTTGCTTGGATTTGAAGATTCACCGGTTGTTGAGAATGGGGGAGTCAAGTTTCTGCAACGGATGTTTCTGAGGTAGATCTATTTAGATACAATGTTTATTTAGATACAATAATTACACTTATAGTCGAAGTGACAGACATAGCCATTATGGCAAACATCGGTAATCCAATGTGCGATTTAAAAAAAAATAATTTTAGCCAAGGGACGCTGGACCACAGGAAAGTCTAAGTGTACTGTTTTTTCAACACTATCACCTTAATTTTTTTAAATCTCAGATTCAAACCCACACACACAACAAAAACACTAACAAATTCTTTACTCACAAACAAATGATATCAACAGACCAACAAATAAAAATGTTACAGGCTCTGAAAGTAGCAACCATAGTTTAACGACATGACGTCATGAAAAATAATGCAGGGGCAGGGGAAATTGAGTCAATTTTGTATGTAGTGTGGTAAAAGTTTAACTAGGATGTTAGGTGTGCTCTTAATATCTGTATGTAAAGTCTGTATACAACCACTTTCATTTACCTTTTCTTGCTCTAAAAGCAATGCGCATCCAATCTATTCTTAAATGCATTAATTGTCCTTGCCTCCACTACTTCCTGTGGCAATACATTCCAAGCATTCACCACTCTTGACTAAAAAAAACATTTCCTAATATCATCTTCGTTTGTTCTCAATCTCCCGCTACCAATCCGTGAACAGAGCTTTGCAAGTAGCAGGATGTAGTCCAGAGAACAGAATACGTTGTGTCACTAGTTTACAGCTTGACTGCAATATTTGCACCTTTCGGTCAGACACATCCGTCTTCGGCAGCCCTAATATCTAATATTGGACCTTTCTTTAATTTGTAGCTATGCCCTCTTGTTCTTGGAGGTGATTGTATTTTGAAAAACTTGTTATAGTCTAATTTATCCGTCCCTTTGATTACCTTGTAAACCTGTATTGTCCTTCTCTTTTCTAGACACTCTAGGTCGGTTTTTTTTTAGTCTTTCCTCTGTTTGATCAGCATGATCCTAGTGATCCTGATTACTCTTCATTTCTCCCTCGTTCTGTAGAAACTATGAGCTACAAAAACTTCTGCAGTCATTCTTTAAGACTTGTGCTCTGTAGGGAGTCGACAGATTTTGATTTAAAGGAAAGCAAATAATTGAGCTATTAACTACTTCGTTTTTAGGAGATCTCACCCATAACTTACCCCTGACACTTGAAGAACTGTAGTTTGTAAGGATCTGTGTCCAAGTGGTTTGCTACAGCGTTTGCCATCTGATCATAATTCATCTTTTGAGACAGATCCAGCGTGAAGCCTGGGTCATTGGGCACAGATTTATCACAGAAAGTCACCTCAACCTGATAGAAAAGATCCCTGCAAACAAACAATTATTTGAGTTTTGTTATGTTATGCAGATACATCATTAAAGAAATATACACAAGGGATTAGTTTTTTTCAGCATATGCCGAAACGTTTGTCTGCTGATAGTTATTTTAGTCGGCGGGTTGTGCACTCCTCCAGGGTCCTTAGTTGCTCATCCCTGCTTGACCCACATCTGATTTTAAATCATCCAGAGCACCCATCCCTTAACCCATACCTGATTTCAAATCCCCCAAAGTACCCATCCCTGCTTGATCCAGATCTGATTTTAAATCTTGGGGGGGGGGGGGGGGGGGGGGGGGGTGTGTGTGTGTGTGTGTCAAGATGCTGAGTAGTGCATGGACTGTAGCAGTCAGCAACCCATAGCTGGGGATTCTATGGCTTTCATCCCCACCCTTGGCAGAAACCAGAAATGTATTTGGCTCCCTCTAAAGAGGAAGAGTGTGATGCAGTCAACAGTGTGGTGCAATGTCTAGTGCCAAGCCAAACATTGCTGAGGAGCACTGGCAGGCTTACCATCTCCACCAAAATATATGGCAGAGAGTATGAGCGAGTACCGTTTCCATCAGTTTCACCATTTTTCAGTTTTGCAAAAAAGTAAGGGGCATGTTCCTCACAGTACAATGCCCAGTTGGGGCACTCAGTGAAGTGCAATATGAGTTGGATACACTCATACACAGCACAATACTGAGTTGGATACACACAATACAGTGAGCTGGTACCGGAACCCTGGTCTGTCTACCACCTCCATCAACCCACAGTGTGTTGAGTCCGATATCCATCAGTTCCACCATGTGTCAGACTTGCGTAAGGGGTTTAAGAGCTGAGAACAGTGTCTTAGACAATTAACCTGTAGCACGCCCTTGTCCGTTCTCTTTGAACCAGCTAGGCCTACAAAAACGGTGTGCGGAAAAATTTTTTTTTTTTTTGAACGGAGTCACTCCTGACAGCCATTTTTTACTGCTGACTACGCCCTCCATATATACACGATATTTTGCCGGTTAAAGTATCGTGTGTTCGATTACAAATGGCTTTTGAACAGTTTTAATTTTGTATATGCTGTTTGGAGCAAGCCGACTTTTTGCGAAAGGGGAAGTAGGTTGTTGAGAAAGATTTTTATCGCGTAGATCTGTTTATTTTGTTTGTTTAAATGAAAGAACTACGTTTGAATTGGAAACTAACAGTTGTGGCGATATTGTAAACACAGTATCGATACGTTGTTGTGGTTTCCATGGTTTTCTATCGAAGCGACTAGGCCTAGTGGTCGAGCCCAAATTTTTCCCGAGATTTTCATAAATTTTCAACTTCATCTTTTTAAATCTCAAAAACTAACAAACATACAACAAAAACAATAACACCCACATGTTCGTTATGCTATTGTGTATCTACACACCAGAAAATAATATTTATTGACAAACAAACATAAAAGTTACAAATTTTGAAAGACGACTACCACAGCGACTAATTAAGAAAATTAATTAGGTCAAATATTTTTCAAAAATAATGTGGAGTGCGTAAGGTTAAGTAGTGGCAAATGTCATCAAGTACTTGGTAATATGTTTCGAAACATCAGGGTTCAGTGATGTTTAAGTAAATTATGGATATTTTATATATTAAGACAATGAGAGGAGACTAACGTCTGGTCAGTCAACACGTACTAATCAGACTATGTTAGTCAAGGTGAGGTGAAATATACTGTTCAAGACCCCACTTTGCTTCTAAGTAGTTCTTCCTGGAAACATGTTGTGTCATGGCAGTCTGACTAGCAAGGTGGGGATCTGTACAGTGATTATACTACAACCAGGAGGAGCCTTGTTCACCTAATAAAGTACACCTCGGGATGTGAGGAAAGCTACTGTAACCCGCACATCAGAGAAAGTCATAAAAATTGCCTAACTCAAATTCGCAACATATATTCAGAGAAAAATAAAGAATTCAAAATGAATTTACAAATGTAAATTTAATTCGCAGACTCACACATAACTTTTGGTAGGCACACAAGAGTCAGCAGATCACAGCCTAGGAACCACTAAGTTAATGAATTACATGATCTACTTGAGAAAGTGAATGGTTCAGGCTACCTGAAATACTCCTTGGGTGTTGGTAAGGGATAGTGAGCCATATCCTCCTCTTCTCGCTGAAAGACTATGATGTCTCCATCCATAAGCTCATCAAGCAACTTCTCCATGGGCAAGCTGAGGTCTTCAAGTCTCTCTATTAGGTTTGGCTTCACTTCCTGTATGTGAAGATGACAGAATTCAGTCCATTCAAGGGCAAGTCAATAAATAGGTCCTAAAGAGTTATTTTAAAAAAACAAATACAGATGCAAACTTGAAAACCATTTATTATTGCACTTACATTGGCCCTTATTTCTCAACATAGCTTCCCCAACATTGATGCACTTATCACATCGCTTTATCAGTGCACCAAAACCTGCAGCACATAAGTCTTTAGACACATGTGCACTTCACCTTCAACCTCTTCGTCATCAGTGACACATCTCCCACTAAGGTGGGATCATGCATTGTGCTGTAGGCTAAACCAGGTGAACACCCTATTGCAGTTACTACAGTGTCTATTGTTCCAATCATCTCCCCCCACCCACCACATAGATAATTATGTTGCAATCTGTCTGAACAGGAATGTGGAAAACAAGATGGATACAATCAAGAAAGACGAGGGATAACTGAGAAGATTATTATTTACTCTGGAAATGAAGGGATCTGATGCCCATCACACAGAGGGAGTGGCACTGATGCTTTCTAGAGAGGCACAGAGCGCGCTCATAAAGTGGGAGGCTGTTAGCCATAGAATTATGAATGGAACCTTTAAGACCAACATCAAGAATACTAATGTGAACATTAAACTGAGGAAATAGAGATCTATACTCAATCCGCATGGAGGAGAGAAAGAGTGTTAGACCTAACCATACATGGAGAAGAAAATGTGAGAATAATCTATGAAAAAATGGTTATATCTGGAGAGAGGCAGAAAGAATAGTCCAGAACTGCATGTGCTGCCAAGATATGGTCAATGGTCTATTCAACAAGAGAAGTGACGGGCTTTGATTGATTGATTGCAAAATACTTTTTAAAAGCGATTAATATCCATTTATATACGACAATTTCTTTTTGAAGACAAACAATGTCCAAATAAAATACATGCACAATTGTCACTTACCTCATATAGCAACAAAGGTGTATTCACAGGAAAACCAGCTTTCCGATTCAGTTGAGGTACTAACTCATCTACACAAAGCAAGAAAGAATATTTGCTAGTAAGTAACACAGAAAAAACAACACATATGAGACTATCAATGTAATAACTCTTCTTCCCGTCTCCTTCTTTGTTCCATGTGAAGACTAAGGCAACCACTGTAGCTGGAAGTCGCCGTAGGACTGTGATTAGTGCACTGAATTTCCAGTGGTCTTATCCTACCATCACATTGACATGTTGGATTGGAAGGTTAGTTGACTTATCCTGTCATTACATTGACATATTGGATTGGAAGGTTAGTTGACTTATCCTGTCATTACATTGACATGTTGGATTGGAAGGTTAGTTGACTTATCCTGTCATTACATTGACATATTGGATTGGAAGGTTAGTTGACTTATCCTGTCATTACATTGACATGTTGGATTGGAAGGTTAGTTGACTTATCCTGTCATTACATTGACATGTTGGATTGGAAGGTTAGTTGACTTATCCTGTCACTACATTGTGCATGTTGGCTTGGATGGTTAGTTGACTTATCCTGTCACTACATTGTACATGTTGGATTGGAAGGTTAGTTGACTTATCCTGTCATTACATTGACATGTTGGATTGGAAGGTTAGTTGACTTATCCTGTCATTACATTGACATATTGGATTGGAAGGTTAGTTGACTTATCCTGTCATTACATTGTACATGTTGGATTGGAAGGTTAGTTGACTTATCCTACCATCACATTGACATGTTGGATTGGAAGGTTAGTTGACTTATCCTGTCATTACATTGACATATTGGATTGGAAGGTTAGTTGACTTATCCTGTCATTACATTGACATATTGGATTGGAAGGTTAGTTGACTTATCCTGTCATTACATTGTACATGTTGGATTGGAAGGTTAGTTGACTTATCCTACCATCACATTGACATGTTGGATTGGAAGGTTAGTTGACTTATCCTGTCATTACATTGACATATTGGATTGGAAGGTTAGTTGACTTATCCTGTCATTACATTGACATATTGGATTGGAAGGTTAGTTGACTTATCCTGTCATTACATTGTACATGTTGGATTGGAAGGTTAGTTGACTTATCCTACCATCACATTGACATGTTGGATTGGAAGGTTAGTTGACTTATCCTGTCATTACATTGACATATTGGATTGGAAGGTTAGTTGACTTATCCTGTCATTACATTGACATATTGGATTGGAAGGTTAGTTGACTTATCCTGTCATTACATTGTACATGTTGGATTGGAAGGTTAGTTGACTTATCCTGTCACTACATTGACATATTGGATTGGAAGGTTAGTTGACTTATCCTGTCATTACATTGACATATTGGATTGGAAGGTTAGTTGACTTATCCTGTCATTACATTGACATATTGGATTGGAAGGTTAGTTGACTTATCCTGTCATTACATTGACATATTGGATTGGAAGGTTAGTTGACTTATCCTGTCACTACATTGTACATGTTGGCTTGGATGGTTAGTTGACTTATCCTGTCACTACATTGTACATGTTGGATTGGAAGGTTAGTTGACTTATCCTGTCACTACATTGTACATGTTGGCTTGGATGGTTAGTTGACTTATCCTGTCACTACATTGTACATGTTGGCTTGGATGGTTAGTTGACTTATCCTGTCACTACATTTACATGTTGGCTTGGATGGTTAGTTGACTTATCCTGTCATTACATTGACATATTGGATTGGAAGGTTAGTTGACTTATCCTGTCACTACATTGTACATGTTGGCTTGGATGGTTAGTTGACTTATCCTGTCACTACATTGTACATGTTGGCTTGGATGGTTAGTTGACTTATCCTGTCACTACATTGTACATGTTGGCTTGGAAGGTTAGTTGACTTATCCTGTCACTACATTGTACATGTTGGCTTGGATGGTTAGTTGACTTATCCTGTCACTACATTGTACATGTTGGCTTGGATGGTTAGTTGACTTATCCTGTCATTACATTGACATATTGGATTGGAAGGTTAGTTGACTTATCCTGTCACTACATTGTACATGTTGGATTGGAAGGTTAGTTGACTTATCCTGTCACTACATTGTACATGTTGGCTTGGATGGTTAGTTGACTTATCCTGTCACTACATTGTACATGTTGGGTTGGAAGGTTAGTTGACTTATCCTGTCACTACATTGTACATGTTGGCTTGGATGGTTAGTTGACTTATCCTGTCACTACATTGTACATGTTGGCTTGGATGGTTAGTTGACTTATCCTGTCACTACATTGTACATGTTGGCTTGGATGGTTAGTTGACTTATCCTGTCACTACATTTACATGTTGGCTTGGATGGTTAGTTGACTTATCCTGTCATTACATTGACATATTGGATTGGAAGGTTAGTTGACTTATCCTGTCACTACATTGTACATGTTGGCTTGGATGGTTAGTTGACTTATCCTGTCACTACATTGTACATGTTGGCTTGGATGGTTAGTTGACTTATCCTGTCACTACATTGTACATGTTGGCTTGGAAGGTTAGTTGACTTATCCTGTCACTACATTGTACATGTTGGCTTGGATGGTTAGTTGACTTATCCTGTCACTACATTGTACATGTTGGCTTGGATGGTTAATTGACTTATCCTGTCATTACATTGACATATTGGATTGGAAGGTTAGTTGACTTATCCTGTCACTACATTGTACATGTTGGCTTGGATGGTTAGTTGACTTATCCTGTCACTACATTGTACATGTTGGCTTGGATGGTTAGTTGACTTATCCTGTCACTACATTGTACATGTTGGCTTGGAAGGTTAGTTGACTTATCCTGTCACTACATTGTACATGTTGGCTTGGATGGTTAGTTGACTTATCCTGTCACTACATTGTACATGTTGGCTTGGATGGTTAGTTGACTTATCCTGTCATTACATTGACATATTGGATTGGAAGGTTAGTTGACTTATCCTGTCACTACATTGTACATGTTGGATTGGAAGGTTAGTTGACTTATCCTGTCACTACATTGTACATGTTGGCTTGGATGGTTAGTTGACTTATCCTGTCACTACATTGTACATGTTGGGTTGGAAGGTTAGTTGACTTATCCTGTCACTACATTGTACATGTTGGCTTGGATGGTTAGTTGACTTATCCTGTCACTACATTGTACATGTTGGCTTGGATGGTTAGTTGACTTATCATGTCACTACATTGTACATGTTGGCTTGGATGGTTAGTTGACTTATCCTGTCACTACATTGTACATGTTGGCTTGGATGGTTAGTTGACTTATCCTGTCACTACATTGTACATGTTGGCTTGGATGGTTAGTTGACTTATCCTGTCACTACATTGTACATGTTGGCTTGGATGGTTAGTTGACTTATCCTGTCACTACATTGTACATGTTGGCTTGGATGGTTAGTTGACTTATCCTGTCACTACATTGTACATGTTGGGTTGGATGGTTAGTTGACTTATCCTGTCACTACATTGTACATGTTGGCTTGGATGGTTAGTTGACTTATCCTGTCACTACATTGACATATTGGATTGGAAGGTTAGTTGACTTATCCTGTCATTACATTGACATATTGGATTGGAAGGTTAGTTGACTTATCCTGTCATTACATTGTACATGTTGGATTGGAAGGTTAGTTGACTTATCCTGTCACTACATTGACATATTGGATTGGAAGGTTAGTTGACTTATCCTGTCATTACATTGACATATTGGATTGGAAGGTTAGTTGACTTATCCTGTCACTACATTGTACATGTTGGCTTGGATGGTTAGTTGACTTATCCTGTCACTACATTGTACATGTTGGATTGGAAGGTTAGTTGACTTATCCTGTCACTACATTGTACATGTTGGCTTGGATGGTTAGTTGACTTATCCTGTCACTACATTGTACATGTTGGCTTGGATGGTTAGTTGACTTATCCTGTCACTACATTTACATGTTGGCTTGGATGGTTAGTTGACTTATCCTGTCATTACATTGACATATTGGATTGGAAGGTTAGTTGACTTATCCTGTCACTACATTGTACATGTTGGCTTGGATGGTTAGTTGACTTATCCTGTCACTACATTGTACATGTTGGCTTGGATGGTTAGTTGACTTATCCTGTCACTACATTGTACATGTTGGATTGGAAGGTTAGTTGACTTATCCTGTCACTACATTGTACATGTTGGCTTGGATGGTTAGTTGACTTATCCTGTCACTACATTGTACATGTTGGCTTGGATGGTTAGTTGACTTATCCTGTCACTACATTTACATGTTGGCTTGGATGGTTAGTTGACTTATCCTGTCATTACATTGTACATGTTGGCTTGGAAGGTTAGTTGACTTATCCTGTCACTACATTGTACATGTTGGCTTGGATGGTTAGTTGACTTATCCTGTCACTACATTGTACATGTTGGCTTGGATGGTTAATTGACTTATCCTGTCATTACATTGACATATTGGATTGGAAGGTTAGTTGACTTATCCTGTCACTACATTGTACATGTTGGCTTGGATGGTTAGTTGACTTATCCTGTCACTACATTGTACATGTTGGCTTGGAAGGTTAGTTGACTTATCCTGTCACTACATTGTACATGTTGGCTTGGATGGTTAGTTGACTTATCCTGTCACTACATTGTACATGTTGGCTTGGATGGTTAGTTGACTTATCCTGTCATTACATTGACATATTGGATTGGAAGGTTAGTTGACTTATCCTGTCACTACATTGTACATGTTGGATTGGAAGGTTAGTTGACTTATCCTGTCACTACATTGTACATGTTGGCTTGGATGGTTAGTTGACTTATCCTGTCACTACATTGTACATGTTGGGTTGGAAGGTTAGTTGACTTATCCTGTCACTACATTGTACATGTTGGCTTGGATGGTTAGTTGACTTATCCTGTCACTACATTGTACATGTTGGCTTGGATGGTTAGTTGACTTATCCTGTCACTACATTGTACATGTTGGCTTGGATGGTTAGTTGACTTATCCTGTCACTACATTGTACATGTTGGCTTGGATGGTTAGTTGACTTATCCTGTCACTACATTGTACATGTTGGCTTGGATGGTTAGTTGACTTATCCTGTCACTACATTGTACATGTTGGCTTGGATGGTTAGTTGACTTATCCTGTCACTACATTGTACATGTTGGGTTGGATGGTTAGTTGACTTATCCTGTCACTACATTGTACATGTTGGCTTGGATGGTTAGTTGACTTATCCTGTCACTACATTGACATATTGGATTGGAAGGTTAGTTGACTTATCCTGTCACTACATTGTACATGTTGGCTTGGATGGTTAGTTGACTTATCCTGTCACTACATTGTACATGTTGGCTTGGATGGTTAGTTGACTTATCCTGTCACTACATTGTACATGTTGGGTTGGATGGTTAGTTGACTTATCCTGCCATTACATTGAACATTTTGTCTTGGATGGTTAGTTGACTTATCCTGTCACTACATTGTACATGTTGGCTTGGATGGTTAGTTGACTTATCCTGTCACTACATTGTACATGTTGGGTTGGATGGTTAGTTGACTTATCCTGTCACTACATTGTACATGTTGGCTTGGATGGTTAGTTGACTTATCCTGTCACTACATTGACATATTGGGTTGGATGGTTAGTTGACTTATCCTGTCACTACATTGTACATGTTGGCTTGGATGGTTAGTTGACTTATCCTGTCACTACATTGTACATGTTGGGTTGGATGGTTAGTTGACTTATCCTGTCACTACATTGTACATGTTGGGTTGGATGGTTAGTTGACTTATCCTGCCATTACATTGTACATGTTGGCTTGGATGGTTAGTTGACTTATCCTGTCACTACATTGTACATGTTGGCTTGGATGGTTAGTTGACTTATCCTGTCACTACATTGTACATGTTGGGTTGGATGGTTAGTTGACTTATCCTGCCATTACATTGTACATGTTGGGTTGGATGGTTAGTTGACTTATCCTGTCACTACATTGTACATGTTGGCTTGGATGGTTAGTTGACTTATCCTGTCACTACATTGACATATTGGGTTGGATGGTTAGTTGACTTATCCTGTCACTACATTGTACATGTTGGCTTGGATGGTTAGTTGACTTATCCTGTCACTACATTGTACATGTTGGGTTGGATGGTTAGTTGACTTATCCTGTCACTACATTGTACATGTTGGGTTGGATGGTTAGTTGACTTATCCTGCCATTACATTGTACATGTTGGCTTGGATGGTTAGTTGACTTATCCTGTCACTACATTGTACATGTTGGCTTGGATGGTTAGTTGACTTATCCTGTCACTACATTGTACATGTTGGGTTGGATGGTTAGTTGACTTATCCTGCCATTACATTGTACATGTTGGGTTGGATGGTTAGTTGACTTATCCTGCCATTACATTGTACATGTTGGGTTGGATGGTTAGTTGACTTATCCTGCCATTACATTGTACATGTTGGGTTGGATGGTTAGTTGACTTATCCAGTCATTACGTTGTACATGCTGGCTTGGATGGATAGTGGACTTATCCAGTCATTACATTGTTCATGCAGGCTTGGATGGATAGTGGATTTATCCAGTCATTAGATTGAAAGCTCCAGGTTTGATTATGAACCAGAGCTGAAGCACTAGTAGAAGAATGGCTGCAGAGTGAATGAATTGGATGGGGTTTGCTGCTGTCATTTCCTCAGTCAACCATCAGCAATTCAAGAACACTAGATTTTAAAATCCTATTTTTCCACATTACAGCAAAAAAAAGTTTCACTTTTCTTGTTCACCCATTGTTGAGAATGGGGGAGTTAAGATTTTGCAAGTTTAGATTGTTTATTTAGATACACTAATTACGTTTATAGCCGAAAGTGACAGATACGACCATTATGGTAAACATTGGCAATCTATTGTCGGTAAAATTTGTTAAATTCTTTTTTCCAACCAAAGAAATCCGAAAGTAGGCGAGTCTAAATGTTTGTGCTGTTTATCAACACCTTCTTCTTCTTTGATCTCAGAAACTAACACACACACAACAAAAACACCAACAAATTCTTTATTAATTTATTTCTCTACTCACAAACAAATCATATTAATAGACTGCCAAATGGTTCCAGGCCTCGTCCAGGGCAGAGGACGATGTTGCTACTTGCCGGAGCCATATTGTTTGGGGCGGCCTCTTCTGCACCTCTAGTCAGTCGGGGGATGGGGGGGGGGGGGGCGGGGGGGGGGGGGGGGGGGGGGGGGGGCGGGGGGGGGGGGGAGAAGACTTTTGGCGCTGAGGAACGATCTGTGTAGTATCTTGTGGTCAGGGGTTTCCTGGTCCAGCCGTGGTAGATGCGGATTTTTGACCCAAGGTACAGCTTGCAATTAATCCACACACGTCGGAGGTCATGCATAGCGAAGGCAGCTAGTCCGATACACCTTGACATTTTCATACCGCTACGTCCATCGGATGATATGCTACCGAGATAGATGAATTCATTGGTGCCCTCCGCCGTGTGACCTTGAGTTTCAAAACCCTGGGGTGCTGTGTCGGAAATGAGGTTCTGAACTTTGGTCGTGGCCCAGAATATAGACAGGCCTAGCGAGGGCATTCCACTGTCTAATATTTCCAGAGAGCGCTGCAGAGCAGATCTGTCATAATGGGGAAAAGCACAGCAATAATTATTTTTGGGGAGCTGATACCTGAGCCGTTAGGATACCAATTTTGTAATCAGGACACGGATTCAAACCACCATAAGGCTTCGGTTTGTCTTATTTAGATGTTATAAAAAAACTGCTGCAGCAAGCAGCCTAAATTGCATGGCTCCACATATATCCCAGCATACCTCAGCAATGAGAATAGAAGCTAAGATGTTTCAGAAAAGTGATTACTTACTAGCCTTTGCAGAGATCGGCACATACAGATGACCAACATAAGAAATGGACTTTGTTCTAGGGTCATATAATTTTAGGAACAGAAGGACATCACCTGAAAGACAACAGTATGGAATGTTGATTAATTCAACACAATGGAATGCAATTTCAACACAATCTAATGTTTGTTCAACACAATCTAATGTTTGTTCAACACAATCTAATGTTTGTTCAACACAATGGAATGCAATTTCAACACAATCTAATGTTTTTTCAACACAATGGAATACCATTAATTCAACACAATGGAATTACATTAATTCAACACAATGTGATGACGTTTAATTAAACATTACGGAATACCATTAACAGATTGTGATGATGTTAATTCAACACAAGGAATGAGATTTTATTTCAACACAATGTGATGATGATGTTAATTCAACACAATGGAATGTTATAATTTACAATATTTTAACAACGCAAACAAATGATACAAAGAAGAGGAACAAAGCTGATAGTAGGATTCCAGAATTACAGTTATGAGGAAAGGCAATCGGCAAAGAACAATCTGCATTGCTACAAATTAACTAAAGAAAGATCCATGTTAGATATTAGGAAATATTTTTTTATTCAGAGTGGTGAATGTTTGGAATGCATTGCCACATGAAGTAGTGGAGGCAAAGACAATTAATGCATTTAAGAATATACTGGATGCACATAGCTTTTAGAGCAAGGAAATGTAAACGAAACTGGTTGTATACAGACTCTGCAAAATCTTCTAAACCAGTATAAAGACGTTAAGGAACTTCCACAACCCAATTTATGTCCACCTAACAACCTTCTTATTATGACAATTGCAAGATGACATCAATTTTAAGAAATATTCAGATTTTATATACGTTTAATTAAATGAGAAAAAATGTGTCTTAGAATCAAAGAAATACAGTATAGTTATCTGTTACCGTTTGTTAAGTGTGAACAAATGTTCCAGTTTCTGGAGGTGTCAATATTAAACATACATTAACAGTGCGTTCATACCAGCTCTCTGTTATCAGTGTCAGACATAGGTACTGGACTAGAGCAAACGAGAGATTGTAACATGTGAAAAATAGATGCTTGTAAAAAAAGTGAACATGATCAGCAGAGAAGACAGAATGAGAAATTTGACAGAGTGGGAACATTGCCGTGAACATTCTCACTAGAAGACAGAATGAGAAATCTTCCACGAACACTTTCACTAAAATAGACAGAATGAGAAATCTTCCATAGACACTTTCACTAAAATAGACAGAATGAGAAATCTTCCATGGACACTTTCACTAAAATAGACAGAATGAGAAATCTTCCATAGACACTTTCACTAAAATAGACAGAATGAGAAATCTTCCATGGACACTTTCACTAAAATAGAAGAATGAGAAATCCAAAAAGAGTGGGAACACACTCACTAGAAGAGAACTGGAGACGGTGTGGGCCAGTGGACAAGTGACATAGCTCACAATTCAAAGGTGCTGGATTCAATCCCCACAGCACCGGATATTACCCCGGGGAAGCAAACCCTTAGAAAATGCATGAGGAAGCAGATCCTTACATAAAATGCATGCCAAAGTTGGATGCACTGGGCTGACAGGCACAAAAATAAAAAACATAGTGCAACGCAAACCGCCTTGGGGAATAGAGAAATAAGGTGAACTTAAAAAAACCAAAAAATTGAGGAGACAGAATGAGAAATTCCAACAGAGTGGGAACAATGCATGAAAAAATAGTTCAATAGATTGAACAAATGGCAAGAATATCTTCAAGCCCAACTGCTGTATGCACCTATAAGAACCGACAGCAAGGCTTCAAACCAAAAAAATGATTGACTGACAATGTGAAAAATGATTACAGAGGAATGCATTGCCAATTACAATGGCCACACAAATGACACAAAAGATAACTGGTCCTCTCCAAGATGTCTAACAACACACATGGACAGATGAGATGATGATATACAAGCACTGATGTTTGAGTGTTAAAATACATACTGTCTTTGTCAAAAGGAGGCAATTCTGGTTTGCCACTCTCAGGAGGGAGCGTTTCCACAAATATGACCCAAGGGTTTTCCTGTTCGGAAAGCTCAGAGACCTGTTCGGAGGAGGGAGAAAAGGACACATTATTTTTCAAGAGAACTATGGTCTTACAAGCACTACATTTTATGCCGCGAAGAGTTTAAAGTAACAATAATAAATATAAATAGAGTAGGGTTATCATAAGCAATAAAAATAGCTTATTATGACCATCATCATCATGTAGCATGTCCTTTGCAGAACGGCGCGCTCACAACAGCCGATCTGTAAGACTCGATCTCTGGCCAGAACTTCCGCCATTGTAGCTATTAACTTCAGTACCTCCGTCCTGTCTTGTGGTCTTCTTCTTCTCCGTCTGCCTCTGCCCTACTTTGTAGGCACCGTACCCTCCAATATCATTCTCACTAAGCCATTATTGCGTTTGGCTTCATTCATTCTCAATCTCCCGTAACCAAACCATGAAAAGGGCTTAAGTAGCAGAATGTAGTCCAGAGAACGGAATGCGTTGTAGTTTACAGCTTGACTGCAATATTTGCACCTTTCAGTCTAACACATCTGACTTCAGCAATCATTTTTTGAGTACCAGGTTAGCATTTCCTCTTTAATCCCTTCTCCTTAGACAGTCTGCCCTGCTGCAGCCTGTTATCCAGGATCACCGCATGGAGGTGTAACAGGGTCTTGGCAGCTCTGGTTCGCTGGACCTGATGCTAGCAGTCAGCTATGAGTCGATCACTGCAGCTCATGCGCTGCTCAGCATCTTGATCCCTTTGCGTTTGATGTGGCCAAAATATTTTAGTTTTCTGGACAAGATGTGCACTAGCCAATCTTCCTTGATATCCACTTCTTATAGGATATCTGCATTTTTCCTTTTCGCTATCCATGATATTTTGAGCACTTTCCTGTAGCCTTTTAATTCAAAACATTCAATCTTTTTCTTCAGTGTTTGTGTGGTAGTTTACATTTCACATGATTACGTTGCCACTGGGAAGATACAAACTCGCTGGATTTTTATTTTTGTCATTTTATGAATGTTCTGCTATAAAGTTCCAATTTTATTCAATCTCTGCATTATCTCATTTTCATTATCTCATTTTCAATCTCTCATATTATTCTCTTCTGACTTCCTTCAGGCAATCTCCATCGTTGCTTATAATACTCAAAACTTGTGACTTTATCAGTCTCAAATTGTTCTAGAATAATTTTGGTTTTTGCCTTGTCTGTGCTCATTATTTTGGTTTTACTTATATTCAGGAATAGATTTTGGTCTTCACAGTGCTGTTTTACCGGCAGGATCATATGTTCCAGTCTCACAGCGCACTTTTAGAGGACAACTATGTCATCTGCATATCTGAGCTCTGGTATCCCGTTCCCACCGATTGTTAACGGCTCAAACTTGTCATAATAATAATAAGCCTCAAACGGTGAGCTATATTGTTGTTGTTTAATGCCCACAATGAGTAAGTTTACTCACTTTAAAGGATGTAAGTTTAAAGGATGTTAAGCAACGGGTTGCAGTAGCTTTCCTCACATCCTGAGCATGCTGATGAAGGTGGACCATGGTCCTCCAGGCTTCATCTGCGTGGCGCTCACTACTATGGGGATCACATCGATCCACATCTCGTCAGCCAGGCTACCTTAAAAACAGCTAGTTTTCAGAGAACGCTATATGGAAAAGAGATTGTAGTCTTAGTCAGTGCATTGCGCCTGACCCTGACGCAACGTCCTGGTCAGTATGTTGTGCCTGAGCGGACTAGCGTCTCAGTTCCCCAACGGTGAGCTATGACAACATAAAAATTGTGTTTCTCATTCTGTCTGGGAACTTCCAGGTGAACAGTGAACGTACTTTTTTTTTGCGTTCGTCTCATTTCTCTATTCCCCAAGGCGGTGGGTGTTGCACTAGTTTTTATTTGCGCCTGCCGGCCTAGTGCATCTGTCTTCGGCATACATTTTATGCAAGGGTCTGCTTCCTCCTGCATTTTCTAATGGTTTGCTTCCCTGGGGTAATGACTAGTGGTGTGATGGGGATCGAACCCAGCACCTTTAGTTGTGAGTCATGTCACTTAACCACTAGCCCACGCAGTCCCCATAGTGAACGCACTATTATCTGCTCACTGCGCCAATCCCTTCCCAAATCTGTGACGCCATAATAGGTGAAACGCAGTCACCTTCATGAACCTCAAGTGACCTCAGTTGATCGAAGAATTCTGCTTTTTTATAGTGAAGACAAGGCAGTAAAGAAGGAAATTGGTTACTTCATGCTTCATCAACTACAGCAACTTATCTTTTCACAATCAATAAAGTTCACTTGTTAATTTTTTTTTCCCTGACCTTTCTTTTCAACTCTCGATCTCAAATAATACACAATGTAAGTAATACACTTGCCTGTTTGTTGAAATCTGCTTCCAGATCAAGGACAGTTGGTCTAAATGTTTGATTCTGCCGACAGTGGAAGGGCCAAGGCCTGATTTGTTGGACTGGATATTTCTGTTTCAAACAGTGCAGGTTAATAAACAAATGACCAGAAAAGCCAATGTGTAACTGGACAACAAAATTAAATGACAAAACAGTTGCACAGACTTCTATTTCTATAATGACAGACATTTTTTTGAATTGTTGAATTTTATAAAGAGGTAGAGCCGATGCATTGGCTCTTGGACAAATGTCCCAGACAATTTGTGTAAAGAAATTCATGTTTTTTAATTTAAAGTTTATTGAAACTTAGAAATTATGTTTATTCCAGAAGTGTAATCGAGAAAGATGTGTTGTGTTTTGTGTGTGTTCTTTGTTTAAATCATGTCAACATATGAGATGATTTTGTTGGAAAAAAAAAAGGAATTTTCAACGTCGTACGTACGCCTTCAGTGGAATGTGAATATTGGGAAATCAGATGTAACTAAAGAATATATTTTCACATCGATTATCTTCTATAAGAAGTCACTGTCTGAGGATTAGTATATAATATATGACATGTTAATGACACATTGCAGTAGATAAATAGGTCTCAAGAGAGCGATATTGCAGCGGAGTTTCAAAGTGGGAACAAAAATTCATCTTTTGCTGTGTTCATCTTGAATTAGATGTTTGTGACATTTTGTAGTTTACAATGAGACTACAATATTTGCATTATTTCGGCTCATTCAATTTCAGCTTGGCATTTTTAGGGCCAGGTTTATCTTCCCTCTTTGATCTCTAATCACTTAGCCAGGCTGCATAGTCGCAGTCTGTTTCTAGGGCTGCCACTTGAAGGAGGAATAATGTCTTGGTCAGTTATGGGTCACTGACCATGATGAAAGTAGACAGAGATAAAAAATTCTATAGTAAATGATATTTGGAAAACTAACTAAATTATGATATACCATAAATCCAAACGAGAAAAAAAAGCAATTTGGTAACAAATTCTTCTAATCTCCTGTTTCAAATAAAGTATAGAACGGCCACTGCATCTGGCCCCTTTACAGGAAGCCTGTACACAGCACTTATGTGTGATATGCTCTTGCAGTGGTAATTGATGTAGCCATTCATCTTGCATGACTAGGTTGTTAGCCCATAGTTGAATTCTCTTTAGTCGCTTTCTATGACATGCCTGGTAGAATATAGTAGTCTTATTCTTCTTTCTCAGGTATCCCTTGGGAATATATCCAGAAATTTGTTATCAATTCTGCCTCTGCTGGTCTTCACTGCTACTATGTTAAACCCCTCAACATTCTCTACTCTTTAAAGTTCCATCTAACCAGTCCCACCCCAGTGCAAAATATCAATTTCTAACAAACCTCTTAACACATGTACTACGTGCTGTCATTTAGTTTGCTGCATTTCAGGTATTTAAATAATCTAAAAGATGGCTGACTATCTGACACATGACAGCTTTTGTTTATTTAGGCTTCTCATTTACGAGTGTGGTGAATTTTCAAATTTGTAGCATTTTGTGCAAAGAAAGTTGGACTTTAAGACCAGAGAAATAATTTATTATTTATCACGCATCTGGATTATATGTGGTTATTCAACACACCTCCGATTCTGGTACACAGAACAAAGGGATTGTGGTAAGACTATTGAAAGATTGACGCAGAAATGCACCAGACATCATGAGTGCAAAATTTCATTCGCCACATTAATTACACTTAACACTTCATACTAATGTATATTTTTATTATGAATACTTCATGTCATAGATAATTAAATTATGTGTCTTAGGATCATAATTTTAGCTTAATAGAAAACAAATTAATGAACTTAATTTTGAAATAAAAATATTTGACATAAGAAGTTGCTATACTGTAAAATATAAATCTACAAAAATTAGGCGAGACTGCAGAGAGTAAAGTAACTGGTGTTCTTACAACATCTAAAAAATAAATATGATTTCCTGTTCTGATAAGTGTAATAAGTTGTGTAAGGATAAATGAATCAAAATCTCACCAAATTTTCAGCCATGATTTCCAAGAACTCGGCAAGAGTTGTTGTTTTCTTCACCTTAAAGCCCCTACAAAGGACAGTAACCAGGTCAAAAGAAGGTTAGTATGTGCAACAAATATTTTAATTTTCAACACTGGTGGTTGCAATACAAACAAGGTTAAAGATCAGTTTTCAATGGGCAACAGTAACACACAAGATGTTTTCTTCTTCTTTGGCGTTCCTCCTGAAAAGGACATTGTGTCGTAGTTTACAGCAAGGCTGCAATATCTGTGCCTTACTCAGCCGATTCCATCTAAATTTTGTGTGTACCAGGTTTGCCTTCCTACTGCGCTCCCTATTCTCTTAGCCAGATTACACCAGTGCAGCCTGTTTCCAGGGCCAATGCTTGGAGGTGGAATAGAAAATACAACATCAGATTGCTGTCCTAAAAAATAGATCTAATCCTTCAGTGGATTCCGACCCACTGTGGGATCTTTGGAAAAGAGGAGACAGATGAGCTCGCAAAAACCGGACGTGGCAACACACAGATTCCCCATACACAGGACTATAAAGAAGCAAAGACATTCACCAAATGATCCATGAGAATGGAATGGAGAGACCAGCACAGAAAATACAAGCCATAAAATGACAGGGTAGACAAACTTTGCAGAGATGGGCATTCAAAGATCATCATACTCAGAACGGAACATTACAGACTCAAGGTCCCCCTCCACAGAATTAGTCTCAGAGACATCACTACGTACGATTGTGGAGCACCCAAGCAAACACCAGAACATATCCCGCAGGACTGCCCAACTTATACAGACTACAGAGAGGCAGTCTGGAGGTGGAACAGGGTCTTGGTCAGCTCTGGTTCGTTGACCCCGATGCAAACAGCCAGCTATAAGACACTATCAACTCATTCACTGTTGCACCGTCAACCCCAAACAGATGTTTTGACCCTTTATTAAGGACTGTCCAGATGAAAAAAAAACAGTGAGCCAAGTTTAATGAATACCAGTATAAAACATACAGTCGATTTGAACATATAGAAACCAGTCTATTGAAAAAAAAAGTATGCTGAGCTGGTAAAGATAAAGGTGAGTCTCATGGCAACAGCTGCTGAGGGGATGAAGATAATTGTTCACGTAACAAGCCGTAGCCTATATGAGATGGGGTATCCAGTTTCCTTCCTTGCTACTTTCCCCAACTCGCACGTCAGGTATCCATTTACCGCTGGGTCGACTGGAGGAGCAGTCGAACCATGCACAAACCATGGCCAGGATTTTGTTATGTTCGTCTGTGAACTCAAACTCTAGTAAGCCAGATCATTGTCGACTAGGCTTCACGTTCCACATTTGCCGAGTTGGTCAGAAAAGATAAATGAGGTTTGCTCAAGCAATATTACCCTATTTTTACCGGCCAATCAATATACCAGTACATCATAGCTTTTCACAGCTGCCCTTGAGAAAGTCTTTAGAAAATTTAATTGGGAAGATAAAGGCATCAACATAGATGGTGAAATGCTCGCTCCTCTAAGGTTTGCTGATAATATAATTTTCAGAGAAGTTAAGCAATGCCTAAATGAGTTCAACGAAGCAAGCGTGGCAATTGGCTTAAAATTATTAGAAAGAAAACTCAGTAATTATTGAACACTTTCTGTCCACAATGGGGAACTGCGGCTAGCAAATTATACTTAAATTCATACATTTACGGGGCCAAGAAATTATAAAGTTCCACATAATAAATCGTGAGGTTTCACAAAGGACACCAGCTCTAATGACTGAGTGGTCTGCCGGGTTCTTTGTGTATGACAAGGACAAGAATAGCACCACTGTCTCACAGAGTGCATGTCATAAGAGCGAATAACTGTGTAATATGGCATAATACCGGCCATGATTAGGTGGTTTGTTTAGAGCAGCATAGATGGTGCCTAACAGGCTGCGGATCTACTTTGCTCCAGTTTTTGAGTCTATTAAGATGAACTCGCACATCGGTTAACCACCCTACGTAAGCACTTGTCCCAATGCAGTGGAGTATTAAGCTGCTGGAGCCAAGTCTGCTAAGCAGGAAATCTTTCTCCTGGCTACATCCAGCTCATACTAAAACTGGGACCTGGACAGGGGCATATGCCCCTGTAGAAGTACAGGTCAACTAAGAACACCAGCTAGATGACTCAGTTTCATTCATATCAAATCTATACTTTAGCAGATGTGAAAAAACAAGGCAGGAGCTCACACCTTCAACAGCATGGCCATTCCAGCCATGTTACATGGCAGTACGGTATGAAACCTACAAAAAGTAGACAAGGATGCTTTGCGTTGCTCAAAAGGCAATGGTGTAAAGTACATTGAGTCTATCTACGGGACCAAATTCACAACATAGAAATCAGATGATCTAATGGACCAAATTCATAACATAAAAATTAGATGAATCACATTCAATGAAGTTGTAGAAGCCCCGTTAAGAAAATGTAGGTCAATCGGACATGTGGTATGCATGTTTGACAACAGATTAACACAAAAAGTGACATTATGGTGGCCTACAACTTTAAAACTCCTCTCGAAAATCCACCAATGAGATGAATTTTGGTGACCTGGCATTAAACACTTGTCAAAGTATAAAAATGGTAAAGATCCTGCTTACACACTGCTTGGGTATATTGGAAATATGGTGTCGGGTCCATATTATCTTGACAACGGCACAATAGTGGTGATGTGGTCAGCATCACACTAGTCACCTTTACTTCCCAGATTGTTCTGGTACCCAATTTTTTAGGCTGGGTCGATTCCAGGAGCTGTTTTTGCGATTGTAAAAAAAATCCCATACTAACTGGGGACTGAACCCAGATTGCTCGGCTGGGAAGTCAGTGCACTAAACACTGTGCTGTCTCGGCTCCATGTTATGCTTGATTGACTACTAGGATTACAGATGAGGAACCATTTTTTCAGAACGATAGACAAATGAACCTTTATACACGACCTCATGTCACATGAGTGAGCCTGCCATAACAGATCGCCGTTTAAAGTTTCAAAAGTGCCTTTCAATATGACAATGCCCAGGCTGTCATGAAATTGTTATCGATAAAGCCTTTCAATATGACAATGCCCAGGCTGTCATGAAATTGTTATCGATAAAGCCTTTCAATGTGACAATGCCCAGGCTGTCATTAATTGTTATCGATAAAGCCTTTCAATATGACAATGCCCAGGCTGTCATGAAATTGTTATCGATAAAGCCTTTCAATGTGACAATGCCCAGGCTGTTGTTATCGATAAAGCCTTTCAATGTGACAATGCCCAGGCTGTTGTTATCGATAAAGCCTTTCAATGTGACAATGCCCAGGCTATTGTTATCGATAAAGCCTTTCAATGTGACAATGCCCAGGCTGTTATTATCGATAAAGCCTTTCAATGTAACAATGACCAGGCTGTTGTTATCAATAAAGCCTTTCAATATGACAATGCCCAGGCTGTCATTAATTGTTATCGATAAAGCCTTTCAATATGACAATGCCCAGGCTGTTATCGATAAAGCCTTTCAATATAATAATGCCCAGGCTGTCATTAATTGTTATCGATAAAGCCTTTCAATATGACAATGCCCAGGCTGTCATGAAAACGTTACCAATAAGGGAAAGCCAGCCTCAAAGTAATATCTTACTATATTAGAGTAGGAACGTTAGCTATTTCTACCTCTATTTCGCTTCTAAAAAGCACAGGACCACCACTACAGTTGACCTCTGACGGACGCCTACACAGGGCCACCACTACAGTTGACCTCTGACGGACGCCTGCACCAAGCAAATTGTGTATTTTTGCAGTGGCAGTTTCTATAGCATTTAGTTATAAAAGACGAGCTTAGCTACTAGGATATAAAAATGACGAGTCTTGGAACTCATGGTGGGCTTGTCATGGCATATGTTCTCATAAGCCTCATATATTCTGTAAGCTAAGTCAAATGAATCTAGAGAGGAAAAAACAAAAGAAACAAGAACCACCTGTAGTTGACTTTTTCAGTATCAAATAAGTCGTTTCCTTGGTGTCCACAGAAATTGTCCTCTGTCAAAACATGTACGTTCATATATAAATGAGCTTCTGTTCTCTCCTTTCGCTTCAATGCTTCCAGTTTCCTGCAAATCACAAAAGCAGAAAAATTATACCAACTAGTATGCTTCAATTACTTTTAACTACTACTAAAAAAAGGTTTTCAAGAAACTTCTTCTTCTTCGGTGTTCAGACTTTTTGGTCATGCTAGATTTGTAGTCCAGTTGATAGGACGAAGTCCAGTCCTCTCCAGGTCCGGATGACAGTCCCATAGCTTCTGCGTCACCTTGGTTCCCTCTGGCATCATATGTCTCTGTATACTAGGCAGTCCTGTAGGATATGTTCAGGGGTCTGGACTTCGGTATCACATAAGAAGTCACTTGTGCATGATATCTTGAGCCAATGTAGGTGACCCAATTGTCTGCAGTGACCTGTTCTCAGACAAAAGATGGTGGTTTGCTGGTGTCTGTGGAGCTGGTGAGTTGGGTCAGGTCTATTATCTCCATATCTCTCTTCCGTTTTTAGTTGTACTGATTGTGGATGATAGTTTTTGCCTCTCCGTAAGACAATTTGTGGATAAGTTGCTTCATCTTGCCACCTGCTTTGAATAGGACATCAGCTCTCGTTCCGTTATTCCATAGTGAGAGAGTAGCCCCTGTTGAGGTTCTTAGGATTTTGTCAAGAAACTTCTATTACTCTCCACTGTTCAGTAGAATAAGATTAAATATTAAAGGGACTTAATTTTGCTTGCTTGTTTAAGGTTTTCATAAATTGATAATTCAGTGTAAATGGCTTGGCTTCGTTGTTCATTCTCAATTTCCCACTACCAAACACTGAAAGGGCTTAAGTAGCAGAATGTAGTCCAGAGAACAGAATGCGTTGTATCATAGTTTACAGCTTGACTGCAATATTTGCACTTTTCGGTTCAACACATCCGACTTCAGCAATTTGAATGAGAGAAGAGAGAACTTCTGTTTATGTGCTGTTGTTTCTTTCATACTGTATGTTGCTGTTCGTCCATCGTAATCTATGAAGATCACATTGTCAACATTCATTGTTCGCATTAGCTCAAAGATGGCTAAATGAGCCAATCCGAGCCCTGACTTGTTAGCAAAACTTAGTACAAGGACATAGGGCACCTCTCTTTTTGTGGTTTTAAATTTATATATGTGTAACATATTTCTTATTTCTGACTAGTTTCTGTCAAGCGGTGTTGTGTGCGCGGTTTGGGCGAGATGGGAAAGTGATGCAATATAGTTTCATGTTGGTTTTTTTTTCTTCTCCATGTCTCTAAAAATAAAACACACTATAAAATTGTGTCAACTATGCCAGTAGTCCAAATCCACAAGAGCCGTAGTACAGTGGGTACAATCCCACTGTAACATTCAAGGCAACGAAGAAGCAGACAGACTGGTGAAAGAAGGTGGAAGGTTACCATAACCAGATTCAAGTACGACTTATGAAAAGTTCAAAAGGTTATTATGGAATATGGGGAAACAGTGCATACTGGCTATACAAGAAATGATGCTTATTACCAGTTGAACAGAAGAAAGCAGGTCGTGGTTTTCAGACTCTGCACAGGCACAACAGAATGAGGTACCATCTATTCACTAAACTGAAGATAGGTGCTACTGATGAATGCACCTGTGGTACTTGGAAAATGACCGCTGAACATCTGCTGCAAAATTGTCCGACATACAAGGACCAAAGAAAGCACATGTGGCCATCAGCAGTGCCAACACTAGACAAGCTCTATGTCACTATCGACAGCCTCGGGATGACTGCTGCTTTCTCTGAACAAATTCAAGTCAACGTCTGACAGCGTACAAAGAAGAATGTGTGTGTGTACTAGAAGATCATTTGCATTGAAATAGCCATCACAATACAGATCAGTGCATAATGCATGCAACATCAAACTTAGAAATGTGCCACCAAAATCAAATTTATATCAACATTCCCCTCATCTATTGTAGCTAATGCGAAGTCTAGCATCTCATTTAAATTTCACCATTTCACCTCACCTCACCTCACACAAAGATTTGTTTGAGATTTGTTATCATTAATATTTACAAATTTGAAAATAGTTATCCTTTTTACGTGCAAAAAGAACGTTCGAGAAAAAAATTAAACATAAATGTATCACTAAATTAATTAACTTTGTGTGTGAAGAGGTTTGGGTGAGATGGAAAAGTGATGCAATACAGTTACATGCTGTTTTTTTTCATGTCTCTGAAAAGACAACATATTACTATGAATTTATGTGTGCTGGAAGATCATTTGCATTGAAATAGTCATTACTTCTTCTTCTTTGTTCATTCTCAATCTCCCACTACCATTCTCAGAACAGGGCTTTTCGAGTAGCAGGATGTAGTCGGGAGAACGGAATGCGTTGTGTCGCTAGTTTACAGCTTGACTGCGATATTTGCACTTTCGGTCCAACACATACGTCTTCGGCAGAGTCATTACAATATATGTCTGTGCATAATAATGCATGAAACACCAAACCTATAAATGTACCACCAAAAATCTAATTTATATCACTATTCACCTCATCTGAGTTTTTTACTTTAAAATTGGCTAATTTTTACCACCTTAAAATTATTCATTGTCACTTAGCCCAATTAACTATTTTTCAGTGCTATTTTTATTGATCCTACCCTTGATGAAGACCCTTTATTTGTCATGCCTGTCATATTACTGTACTTACGATGTAAAGCAAATACATTTTCATCAGTTGAAGATTATTTGCTCATTAAAAGACTAGACCAGAGCAACAGTGCAATGTGAGACACACACAGAATGTACTGACCTCTCCTCATTCAATCTTGCTGTTAAGGTATCGGGAATATCTTTCTCACTTACAGGTTCAAGAATTTCATCTGTTAGTGAAAAAGGATTAAACAGCATTTTAATTGAGATAACTTTCAAACTGAACTTTCAACAAGTGTCGCATTAGACATAATTATATGAAACACGGCGTCCAATGGTTTCAAACTATGATAATGTTGGTATTAAGTGCCCGCTCCACATTGACGGTTGACTGCAATGGATATCCAACATCCTCGATGTCTCTTGCCTTGATTGTACACTCCGACAGACTATTGTCAGTCATTCTCTTGATGTTTTCATATTTATAGCACTGTCCTCTTCTTGACCCACCTTTCCATCAAGCATTGTGTTGTCTTTTTGTGACCAAAATATTTTATTTGCTTATTTTTATTTCCAATCTCTTCATGATCTTAAAATAATTTTTTTTTTTTTAGCGTTTGCCTTATTTTCTCTAATCCCCAAGGCAGTGTGCGTTGCACTGTGGTTTTTATTTTGCGCCTGTTGGCCCAGTGCATCCGACATCAGCGTTCATTTTATGAAAGGGTCTGCTTCCTCCTGCATTTTCTAAGGGTTTGCTTCCCCGGGGTAACGGCCGGTGCTGTGATGGGGATTGAACCCAGCACCTTCGGATTGTGAGCCGTGCCACTTAATCACTAGGCCACGCCGTCCTCATCTTCTCCTCTGATTTTCCAAAGAAAGTGGAGAAGAGTATTGACGACTTTGAAATGTGGGTAATCAGAAGCGTTGGATGGAGTTTCTTGGAAAGATGGGGGAAAAAAAATAGTGAGGTTCTGGAACAACTCAAGGTGGAGAAGATACTTCTGAAGGAAATAAAAAGCAGAAAAACCAAATATTTTGGTCGGGTCAAGCGACATGCCAGTCTGCTGAAAGTTATATTGGAGGTCAAGAGAGCCAGAGGGTGGCAGAGGTACAGACAACATCAAGATGTGGCCAGGACACAGTTTGACTAAGTGTACCAACCTGGCACAGTACAGATGGAGATCCAT
This sequence comes from Ariolimax columbianus, assembly GCA_036924085.1. Classification (NCBI taxonomy): domain Eukaryota; kingdom Metazoa; phylum Mollusca; class Gastropoda; order Stylommatophora; family Arionidae; genus Ariolimax; species Ariolimax columbianus. Next base: position 67,777,613 of record JAVGWX010000006.1, on the reverse strand, counting down.
TACTGTCAACCTCCGATGCAGAAACCGCACTTGACGATGACTAATATAATCTTTATTTTGAATGCTTCATTATAGAAAATTTCATCACTTTGTCTCGCGATGTGTAGATCGTAATTTTAGCTCAATTTGTTCAATGTTAATTAATTTTCTTGTGAATGCACAGAATTTCAGCATTTTGGCTTGGGTGGAAAGATTCAAATTGACAATTTAGCCCAGACTGGAAAGGGTCAATGTTCAGACCATAATCCGGTTATTTTTGGTGACTATCTCTACACGTTTCTGCAACTCCTGCTCATTTTCAGCCAACAATACAGTATAATATTCTATCATTTCAATCAATCGAATCAGAACCTTTAAACCTTTTATGGGTCACAAGTCTTCAACAAATATGCGTTGTCGTCCTATCCTGGGCCAACATTCAAGAACTGTCTATGTCTTTCCTGTTCATTTGTCTCGAACCCTAGAAGAAAATAAGTATGTCGACAGTGCAGATTCCTTGCGCTGCGTTATTAGCCTTCCCAACAAAGGATGATCTTCTGTCTTTGATGGTCGAGTTGTATTTGTGTTGTTAGTTGACTGTCTATATTTGTTATTTTTTTAATTAAAATTTCTATAGGATGAGCTAGAGGTAGCCTGCCCCATGTTCAAACCTTCTTAGTCGCTTCTCACAACATGCTTGGCAGATTAGTAAAGTAAAGATCCTGTCACGCCATGCAGCGCATAGGAAATATGGTGTTAGGCCCATATTATTTTGTAACTCACAGCACATAGTGGATAATGTGGATGTGGTCAGCATCACACCGGCCGCCTTTACTTCCCAGATTTTTTTCTGGCACCCAATTTCTGTGGCTGGGTCAACCACAGAGCCCAGTTTGCAACCAGAAAAAAAAATCCAGCACCAACTGGGGATTGAACCCTGATCGCCAGTGCACTAACCAATATGATACCATGCCCGCACTTGGCAGATTACCGATTTACTATTCTTGGCTTCCCTTTCTAGCCCTGGTAACACCCGGTCGATTTCATATACTGTGATTATTAAAATATAAGTAATTTTAACAAAAGAAAAAAGCCAAACTACATGAGCATATTTGTATAGCAGGTACTCATGATCTTCTATCCACTTGAGCCCTTAGACATTATTGGGAGGAGTTGTTTTTTCGTGGCCAGATGTGCCGCCGATGTTGTTGTCATTTCATATTTCTTGAGTGTCTCTCTTGCATTTATCCATCTTTTTCTTGGTCTCCATATTGCTCTTGCCCATTTTGTTCTCCGCCTTTCCGTGTATTCCATGCATGGGCTTGCTTTCTTATTTCTTAATTTAGTACTCTGTCCAGCCTTGCGACCACAACTGCTTTTCTCAAAATACAGATGATGCCATATATATATATATATATATATATATATATATATATATATATATATATATATATATACACACACATATATACACAAGGGCGATTTGAAAAGTTTTACCTCCAGCGCAAAAACTATGACAACAGTGCCATGTGACACCTGTGTGAAAATAATCTCTAATGAAGTGACTATATGGGCATGCGCTTGGATTGTGACTTATGGGCACCACAGACAGTAAAATGGCGGCCTACATGGAATTACGGTTGAAGCAATGTACTGTAATTTATTCCTGACAGTGTACAGTTGTGTGCCCATCAACATGTATCGAAGAATGACTGCTGTATATGTGTGGATGTCAGTACTGTCAGGAGGTGGGCAAGGACTATTATAGGCGACAATTCAGCCATGATAATGCTTCACAGTGGACAACCGATCCCAGAAATATATCGCTGCAATGCTTCTGATTTCAATTGAGCAAGTCCATTCCATTATTCAATGTCCGACTTGGGTATAGGAAAGTGTGTGCGAGATGGGTTCTTCGCATGCTGACACCGGATATGAAAACAGCGTCGACAGTAGGTGTGTCCTGAACTTCTGACACGCTACGAGCAAGAAGGCACATTTTTACTGGCGACAAGCCATGAGCACATCATTATTACCCAGAAAAGAAGCGCCAGTCTATGGAGTACAGGCATAAGAACTCACCTAGCCAAATAAAATTCAAGGTCGTCACTTCGCAGTGAAAAGTGGTGATGACAATCTTTTGGAACTGTGAAGGTGTAGTCTGAATTTTTGGAGCACGGCAATACCGTTAACTCTGGACGATATGTGAAAACTTCGAAGAAACTTAGAGCACAATTGCTGTGTGTTCGTGTGGGCAAACACCCAATGCTTCAGCACGAGAATGCTCGTTCACACACGAGTCGACAAACAATGGCTACACTGGAGCATCTCAAGTTTCACGACATTTTACCGTACCCATCATATAGCCCTGATCTGGCACCTTGTGACTTCTTCCTCTTCCCAAAGCTGAAGGAAGACCGTAAGGGACACCGTTATGATTCTGATGAGGAGGTGCAAGCAGCTGTGCGTACCTGGTTTCGGGAGAAGACGTCTGATTTTTTCCTGGACGGGATGCAACAGCTTGTCCGACGTTGGTGTTTGTGTGTGGACCGGGATGGTGACTACGTTGAAAAATAATGATACATCATCTAAACGACATTCCAAGCTCAAAGAAAATGTATAGCTCATGTGTAAATTTTGCACATTAATGAAATTATCTCTTCAAAGGCAAAACTTTTCAAATCGATCTCATATAAAATACAGAGAGTTTGTTTCTTTTACAATTCAAAATTTGAAGCAAATTTTGCATAGCTAGCTTTTAGGACCTTGGGACATTACTGTTTAATGACATTTGGACCCCTTTGCCTGAAAAACATCCCCTTGACACATGAGACAGTTGCCTAAAATCGGTACTAGATTTATTTTTTTAATATTACAAAGTCAGCATGGGAAAATATGAATTGTCACCCCATGACCCAATTCAAAGTGTGGTGCACATGCATAAAATGAGGGAAATGGGTGGGTTGGAGGAGGAAGAGATTGATGCAGCGATGGACTGGGGGTAATGGGTGAGGTCGATGATAGAGGATGGAAGAGATTGGTGGGCTGAAAGGAAAAGGAGAGGTGGGATAAATGAGGAAGGAGATGGGTCAAGAGGATGGGTGGGTTAAGAGATGGGGAGAGTCTGTGTGTTGTTTGAGGGAGGAGGAGAGGAAGAAGAGATGAGCAGACTGAGGGGGCAAGAAATGGATGGGTTGAGCAGGGGGAATAAATGAGCAGGATGAAGATGAACAGAAAGGGGATGTGAAGAAGGGGAGGAATGCAAAATCAAAATTTTAAAAATGAGTCAACTTTCATAATTGTTCGAGGCAACACTGGGCACTCTTGCTAGTAGAGGATAAAGTGTAAGAGGATTCATTATGCTAACCTCAGTTTCAGTATTCTTCCTCTGTATCTTGCCTTCTCTAATAGTAAAGTATCCATTTTTACAACAGCGCAAACTAATCTCAATGGTTGGGAGCTTGCTGAGGAACATTGCATTGCACTACAGGCAGCAGGACCAGGACCAGACCCAGACCACCACCTCAAGTATGTCTATATATGTAAGAAAAACCCCTGCAATCTACCAGAAAAATGAATGTCGTCAAAGCAACTGTGTAAAATGGAATGTGAAGCGCGAGACTGGCACAATAATTAAGACATTGATTAATGGTGTCTCATCATCGTGGATTCCTTGCTCAGCTCAACAATCATTTTCTCTCATTCTAGAACAATAGTCACATAAGGATTATCAAACAGGATACAGGATGAAGATGCTGAGCAGTGCATGAGCTGCAGCAGCCAGCGACTCAAAGCTGACTGATCTCATCAAGTGTTAGTGAACCAGAGCTGTCATGACCCTTCTACACCTCCATGCAGTTATCCTGGATAACAGTCTGCAACAGGGCAGACTGGATAAGAAAGGATCAAAGAGGGAAGGCTAACCAAGAACCCCAAAAATGTCTGCTGGAGTCGGATGTGTTGAAACAAAAGGTGCAAATATTGCAGTCAAAATGTAAACTACGACAACCCATTCCGTTCTCGTGACAACATCCTGCTACTTGCAAAATTCTTTTCAGGGCTTGGTAGCGGGAGCTTGAGAACGAACGACGAAGAAGAAGAAACAGGATACAATAGAATATATGGGACCTTTTGGATGGCTCTATTGCTGGGAGAAGAAAAATATATCTCTGTCTACAGCTCAACGTAAAACAAAATGTTTTAGCTGCAAAACTGAACATTGTATAAATAAATACATATCCATATTTATTTGTGTAAGTACAGCCATGTTGATGTATGCATATTATAGAACAATTTACAAAGGACATTATGTTCGCTATTATCGAAATGTATAGTGTAGATGCTGGGTTGATCTTAAATGCAGAGACATTATGTGTAGTTTACCATTCAATTCCATAAGCTCCTTTCAGGTCAAAGGCCATTGACAACCTTCGTCTGTCAAGTTCGGTCTTGAGCTGCTATTTTCTGCCTCTCTTCATTTGAGGTCCATGTATCCGGTTCATTTTCAGTCTTTTCCCTAGGTGTTTCTTGGTCTACTGCTCTCCCTCATTTCCTGTGGATTCCATGCGAGGGCCTGTCTGATGTTGCTTTCCATACCGTGTATCCTATCCAACTCCATTTGATCTGTAGCTCTACTGGTTGTTGTTGGCTCCTTTCTCACAGTTCTTCATTCCTCACCATGTCTTGCCAATCTATACTCAATGTCCTCCCTAGACATGTATTGATGAATGACTGGAGTTTCCTGCGTATCGCCATATTTGTTCTCCAAGTTTTTGCTCCATACAGGAGTAGTCATGGTCAAATTGTTTTAATACCTGCCTGCTGACAAGGAGGGCAGTGGATCGAATCCCCGAGAAGGTATATGTTGTTTTCCTGTTGGAAATAAACAAACACAGCCAGCACACAATGTAGAGACAGCAACCTATAGTCCTCATCCCAGAAACCCCTCGACTATAGGAATAAAGTCGAGTGACAGGAGCACTGACTTGACATAAATCTTAATTTGGTATTGGTCTTTATTTCCCAGGATTTCCATATATTATTCAGTAACATAAATGATGCCCTTGTCTTTCCAATTCTAGCCCTTATATCTGCCTCTGTGCCCCCTGAAGTATCAATGGTGTTGCCCAAATATATGAAGGTGTCTACCTCTTTCAGTGCCTAATCTGCAAGCATTACTAACACTTTGCTTAAGGTGTTGATTTGAAATAGCTTGCTTTTCTTCATGTTAATATTTAGTCCCAGTTTGGTTGAATGCTACTTCACCTTATTTAGCTTTTCTGGCATCTGTTTATGGCTGTTGGACAGCAGTACTAAGTCATCTGCATAGTTAAGATCCTCTAGCTGTGATGATGATGTTGAATGCCCACAATGAGTAGATTTACTCTTTTGTGTGCCCTCGAAAGAACGTTTAGTGGCGTGTTGTTGTAGCTTTTCTCACATCCTGAGCATGCTGATGAAGGTGGACCGGGGTTCTCCAGGCAGTTGTGCTATGCTTTGCTTCTTCTGTGTGTCAGTTCCTACTAAGGGAGTCACGTCGGTCCCTAACCTCGTTAGCCAGGGAGAACTACGGGGAAGATGAAGTGAGGGTCTTGACTAGCATATTTTGTCTGACTCTGTCTGACCAGTATGTTTTGTATGACTAGACAGTCTTCCTCTCCAACTGTGATGTGTAGTTTGTAGGAATTTGTAAATACACTAAGAATTCAAACAATATGGCAAGCCAGTTGCACCACGACAGAATTATATGGTGGTAAAGATATTTTGCCAATAAGAACTTTGTCTTAAAAGTTTGTGGACTCATGGTGGGCTAGCTCAGAGGATCTCATATGACCTGAAACCATACTTACTCAAATCACTTTCACGTATATACACCAACATGTAAGCATTTGTACAGTGTCTGACGGTCAGGTCGTCATCCTGCCCGCCAAAGTTGTGGTCAATGGCTTCTGACTTTGTACATCGGGAGACAACATCATCATCAAACTTGCACCACTGGGAATGAAATAACAAATGAATAATGCAATGCTCGTATGATACCTGGCAGCAAAGAATAGGACAAATGTAACTTTCCAAGCCCACCTGAGTGGTACACATCTGAAAATAGGTCCACAGTATCATTGCAGGTAATTTGTAAAAGGTCACTCAAGTGGGTTGTGCATGGAGCTGTTAGAAGTTACTTATGCTGAGTTAAGTTAGCTTGGACATTTCTTTGGTTGCGAGTTACAGTGCCTCATCTTATATTCTGAGGCATACTTGATGTAGGACGTGGGTCCTCCTGGCTGTAGTGCAATGTGAAGGTCTTGAGTAAACTCACCAGTATGGGGATTACAACGTAGATCCCCACCACGCTGGTTAGACTGCTGTGACACAGCTTAGCATGAATGATGACACGAGATGGGATCTAAATTAGCATGTTTAACCTTCTTTATTAGTTGCCAATCTCCCGATACCAGGTCCTGAAAATGGCTTTGCAAGTAGCAGGATGTAGTCTAGAGAATGGAATGTGTTGTCATAGTTTACAACTTGACTGCGATGTTTGCACCTTTCAGTCCGCCACATTCAACTTCAGCAGGCATTTTTGAGATAGTCTTCCATCTTCAATCCCTTCTCCTTAGCCAGTCTGCTCTGTTAAAGCATGTGATCCAGGATCACCACAGAAAGGTCTTGACAGCTCTGGTTCACTGGCCCTGAAGCTAACAGTCAGCTATGGGTCGTTGACCACTACAGCTCATGCACGGCTCAGCATCTTGATTCTGCATGTTTGACCTTACCCCGGTTACTATTCTCTTCCCCTGCATGAAGATGACCTCATCATGTAACAAAAAATTGCTGCAGACACCTCTGCAAAAGTGCATCAAGCACTTCAGTGCAGCTTCCTGCCTAGGTGGGCCAATTCGAAGTGATCAGCCTCATGCGTGGTAAGGAGCAACCAAACAAAAAAACTTAATAAATTTTAAACAAAAAACTGGACAAAAATACGACAAATAAAATTTTTATAAATTATAAGTAATAGTTTGCAGATCAAATGCGCTCCTGTGCATTAAAAGTTCCTCGCTGCATTTCTTCCCAAAATAGTAAGTCAGGCACTCATTTACTGCTGGACTGACTAGAGCATGCCGGAACATATCGCACAATTTATATTGGCCTGGACCCTAACAGCAATGCCTACTACATTTATCTGTAGTACAAGTCGTCATCTATGGAACATACAACTATAACTTATTTTGTCAACAAAGTAAACTAGTAGCAGCTATGATCATAATAAAAAGTATTAGCATCAATCAGAAAACATCAGCACTTCCATTGCCCTTAGTATTTATACCACACAGAAAACATCAGCACTTCCATTGCCCTTAGTATTTATACCACACAGAAAACATCAGCACTTCCATTGCCCTTAGTATTTATACCACACAGAAAACATCAGCACTTCCATTGCCCTTAGTATTTATACCACACAGAAAACATCAGCACTTCCATTGCCCTTAGTATTTATACCACACAGAAAACATCAGCACTTCCATTGCCCTTAGTATTTATACCACACAGAAAACATCAGCACTTCCATTGCCCTTAGTATTTATACCACACAGAAAACATCAGCACTTCCATTGCCCTTAGTATTTATACCACACAGAAAACATCAGCACTTCCATTGCCCTTAGTATTTATACCACACAGAAAACATCAGCACTTCCATTGCCCTTAATATTTACACCACTCAGAAAACAACATTTCCATTGCCCTTAGTATTTATACCACTCAATAAAAACATCAACATATCCATAGCTCTTACTTACTTTGCCATCTCCCTTAGGGTTAATATATACAACATAATGTCCACCATGGTTATCGCCACTATGTACAAGTACTGCATGTAACAGGTAGGTCGCTGATGTCTTCTCTTTTTTTTGAAGGAATTCATCTAAACTCAACCTCTCTGGGAATTCAAACCTGTGCGAGAAACAAACTGAACTTGTCAAATCAATGATGAGCTATGAACTACATAGAGAATGAAGAAACAAAGATTTCTAAACTATGAGGAATAGACAGCCTTAACGAAGTGCAAATGATTTTTAATACCAGAATGTCTTAAGACTGGAGAAATAATGATTGTTAAATTACGAGGCATGTTCAAATGAAACCGGACCTAACTGCACTAAGTTAACATATATATGGTGCACATGATGCCGTCACTTCTAGTGTAAACAGCACATACCAACCGTCAAGTTTGCAAAATTGCATTATCCTTCGACTCAGTTTCCTCAGCAGACCGTTGAAAAAAATGGCAGGAATGATACGGAATCTATCCAGAGTTGATCAGGAAGTGGTGATTTGGTTTTTAACAGCTGAATGATGTCGATCCGTTGATATTCCTCGCAGAATGCAGGCAGTGTATGGTGACATCAGTGTGTCAAAGATGTGAAGAACTGGACAACAATGTTTAAAGAAGGACGTGAGTTAACAAAACATCTTCCGAAACCAGGTCAGGCGCATATTGTTGTGTCAGAAGATGCCATCGCCAAATTGATGCAATTCGGGTGGACCATCGCCGCGGCTTATGTTCGCCACACTTTTATCATCATACACTGCCTGCATTCTGCGATGAATGTCAACTGGTCGACATCTTTCAGCTATTAGAAACTGAATCACCGCTTGCTGATCAACTATGGACGGATTCCGTATCACATCCCCCATGTTTTCAGCGGTCTGCTGAGGAAACTATGAGTCGGAGGATAATGAAATTTGGCAAATTGGACGGTTGGTATGTGTTGCTTACATCAGAAGTGATGGCATTATGTGCATCGTATGTATGTTCACATGATGCAGTTAGGTCCGGTTTAATTTTAACACGGCGTATACATATTTTGGCTGTGTGTTATCCTAAAGGATAGAGGATTCCGTGGCGAAGTGGTTAAGCCGTCGGCCTTGTGATCAGGTGGTGTGGGTTAGACTCCGGACTCCGCCGTCTTTTTCACGGGTGCTTGATGCGGAGTCCCCTGCATCTCGTAGTCGTCCCCTAGTCGTCTTGTCCTTGACTTGCCACTGGGGTCGGGTGGCTCGAGACGAGAGAGTGAAAATGAAAAGTAGTGGTGTAGTTAATCCTTACTAAAAATAGCACTAGCAAATAAATATGCCATCATTGTCTACGATGGACGGCGGGCTTTGCCTTTATCCTCAAGTCCAACCCAGTGTCAGAGGAGGTGGAAACAAGGCAAAGTAAAGGATTACCACGAAAAGTAACTGGCAAATTGAGGTATATCACTAATGTGTCTCGCCTAGCAAGCTGACACACAGTATACTATTGCTACATAATTATTAAATGAGTTTTTAAATGGACTGATTTAAGCAGATCACGTGCTGTTAATATTTAACGGACTATGGAATAAAGACATTAAATGTTGAAATGTTCTTGGTCGGCCGATATCAGCCTGTAAGAGCTATATTGGGTTAACTGGACATATTCTTGTAGTTAATAAATAAAGATTTTGAGTAAAATAAGTAAAATAAAGAAGGCAGCAAAGTCAAGGTTAAGTGACCTATTTTACAAACAACATAAACAACACCCACCTATCATTAATTTTGATGTTTGCGTCTGTGACTGGGTCATACATGAACCTCATGAGATGCAGGTGTAACACGGGAGGAAATGAGAGAAATACAACACCTTTCTCGGATTCCTAAATGAGACAATAGCAAGACAACAAGATTATAATAAATCATTTAACCAAGCAAATGAATGTTATAGAAATGTGACTTAGTTTTCTTCCCACATCACTTTTCACAAAAGCTTTCTGGATGCCACTAAAGTCAGAAATGTTCTTTTTCTTGTATCAATTTGTTACGTTTTAATAACAATATTCTAAGTACTAGCTTCTCATTAAAACACAAAAACTATTTTTAAAATTCATTAAAGAAAAGTTTTATTTTTCTGGACCAATTCCATAAGATTCAAATGAAAGTGCATTGTTCCAATTTTCTTTAAGACAATCTTGCATTGTATATCTGAATAGTTAAAAACTGGAGAGGAAAAAAATAGATTCACTGCATGTAGTAGTCACTAAGCAGGGCTGCGCGTTGAAAAACATTACACAATCAGTAATGAAATAATTGGTGACTTAAAGGGTTGTTTTTTATTGTGTCTGGGGCTGGCAACTTATATTTAAAAATGTGTCCAACCACCACTGCAGCAGCAAATATATGCTTTGTTACAGGCTTCCTGCGAGGAGGCCATTACTATTGGAATGACATAGGATGGATGAGGAACTACAAACTAAACAATATCTTCTACCACTGGACTAGCTCCTTAACCAGATTAAAATTTAATCGCAGTTTTGTGAAAGTACAGTACTACAAGTGCTCTGACTTGTATGTCAAATAAATTTATGTTTGTTTTTCTGTCACTTTTAGAACTGAGTTTGATTCTTCTTCCTCTTCGTACGCTGTCAGACATCAACTTGAATGTGTTCGAAGAAATCAGCTGTCATCCTGAGGCTGTCGACACTGCCATAGAGCTTGTCTAGTGTTGGCACTGGTGATGACCACATGTGCTTTCTCTGGTCCTCGTATGTCAGGCAATTTTGCAGCAGATGTTCAGCAGTCATTTACCCTGTACCACAGGTGCATTTGTCTGACTGAGTTTGATTGAATTCCATCATATACTATGCTTGTGAGACATGGACAGTTACAGCTGACCTTCAGCGAAGAATACAGGCCTTGGAGATGAGATGTTTTCAAAGATTTTTAAACGTCACGTACAAAGATCGAGTTACAAATGAAGAAATATGAGATGAATTACAACAGCAATAGGGCCTTTTGAAGACCTATTGGCAACTGTCAAAAGAAGGAAACTCACTAGGTACATGCAGATATCGAGATGAAATGCTCTAGCAAATACGATCCTGCACGGAAAGGTGCAAGGCAGAAAACGAAGAGGCCGTCCAAAAGAAGAGGTCGGAGGACAACATAAAAGGATGGACCTATCTCCGACCAGAAGAGGCACAGGCAGCGGCCACTGACAGAAAAAGGTGGCGTGGGGTTGTGAGGATGTCTTCTTGTGTGCCCCAACGATCTCACTGGTTATGGAATGACCTGACCTGATCTGACCGAATTGAAATATGAAATTGCATCAGAGACTCATTAGGATTTATGTCCTTTATTGCATGGCATTGTGGGAGGTGGGGGGGGGGGGGGGGGGGGGGGGGGTGTGTGAGAGAAGAGAGATTAAAGTTTGGTCAGGCACAAAATAGTGATCAGACAGGTTAGGCTCAGACAAAATATACTGGCTAACACCTCCACCTCAACTTCCCCGTGGTTCTCCCTGGAAACGGCTGTTTATATGGCAGCCTGGCTAACGAGCGACATAGTGAGCCACACGCAGATGAAGTCAAGCATAGCACAACCGTCTGGAGGACCCTGATCCAACCTTCATCAGCACGCTCGGAATGTGAGGAAAGCTACAACAAACTGCCACTAAACATCCTTTTCAGGGCGCACAAAAAGAATAATGCTACCCATTGTGGGCATTCAGCAACAACAACTGCACGACATTCTGCACTATGTACATCATGTCAAATTGGTCTCTTCTCTTAGGGTCCTCTTCTACAACTGGAGGTTCAAATATCTTCTTTGCACATATTTGCAATTAAGCGTGCAGGGCGGTGTCTGTGCATGATGGAGAGGACACCTCCTTTTGCCAAATATGAAGGCAACTTTAGAGTTGGAATTTCATTACCTGAATAACCTTTGCGTATACAGCAGCTAACAGCCTGTTCTTCTCGATTTTCACTGCCTTGGGTTCTTTTACGTGCACTCAGGACCTCAGAGTTTATAAAATGTCTCCAATAGGACTAGTCACCAGTCTCACCTCCCTTGAGACAAGGGGTTTGAAATTTGCAAGATTCAAACATTTGCCTCTCCACACTTTCCCTTGTTCATTTCTTAAGAGGCGAGCATCTTACCCATGAGATATATCGACCCCTTGTCTATTTTGGTAAAGAAAGTAATGTTTTGCCAAAAAAATTGAATATTAAGCTATAAAAGATGTATTCAAAAGCCATTTCCTGGATGGACTATGTGGCCGGCTCCCAGGACAGGAAAGAAATTCAGCTGTCTTGCAGGTTATCTTCTGCTTCTTATTTTGTTTTACTGCTCTTACCTTGCGGTGTTGCAAAGTGGAGATATGCATAGACTCCTGGTTTGCATTAGGTGGGAGACTTGTGCTGTTGACATGTTAAAGTTTTGAAGTGCTTCTCCCGTGTTAACCTCTTACTCATAGCCTCAAAACCTGCATATAGTTTGACCTCTCTGCAGGTTGATCATACTGCATACTTGCCAAATGTCCAAACCACTTTATTTTTTGTGCTTCAATGCTATTAGGGTTATCTGTTCATGGGAAAGGCTTTAGAAATAAACCCCAAGTAAAATCTGCATCCAGGGACGGCGTGGGCTAGTGGTTAAGTGACATGGCTCACAACCAGAAGGTGCTGGGTTCGATCCCCATCACATCACTGGCCGTTACCCCGGGGAAGCAAACCCTTAGAAAAATGCAGGAGGAAGGAGACCCTTACATAAAATGCATGCTGAAGTCGGATGCACTGGGCAAACAGGCGCAAAAATAAAAATCACAGTGCAACGAACTCCGCCTTGGGGATATAAGAAATAAGGCGAACACACACACACACAAACAAAAAATCTGCATCCAGTGCTATCTCCAGTAGACTTCCAGTAGTCAACTTTCGTTTGCTGCAGCTCATGCACTGATCAAAATCTTGATCCCCTGTTTCCTATATACTTATTCATGTCAATATGTGTGGGGATGGCGTGGGCTAGTGGTTAAGCGACACGGCTCATAAGCTGAAGGTGCTGGGTTCGATCCCCATCACAGCACCGGCCGTTACCCCGGGAAATCAAACCCTTAGAAAATGCAGGAGGAAGCAGATCATTACATAAAAAATATATGCTGAAGTTGGATGCACTGGGCCGACAGGCGCAAAATAAAAACCACAGTGCAACGCACACCGTCTTGCGAAATTGAGGAATAAGGCTAACGTTTTTTTTTTAATTCCAAAAAATTTCAATATGTGGAATGATTAAAATGGTAAGCGCTCGCCAAACTATTTAAAATGTAAAAGTAGCCACATACTTATTGAGCTTGGCCACCTCTGCTGTAGAGCAACACGCAACAGAAATCGCTTCTACAAGAGTGCAAACTTCTTTGAGTGAATCATGATTTCCTTACTGTAGAGGAATGAAAAGGACCACTTCACCTCTATGTGTGTTACAAAATGGTGACTAAAGAGTGATGTGCATGGGACTAGCAACCTCCTCATTGTGTGAAACAAATTGTTACAAACATTGCTGCAAAAGCAAGCAAAGAGCTTTGGAGCAGGTTTTCTATAGGAGGCTGGCTAACTGCTGTGGTGGCTCTATACTTCGTCTGGAGTGAAAAAGGACAGGAGAAAGAAGGACATACTTTTTGGTGTAGGCTCCATATAGGCAGGAGCTTGAAAAAAAGTGCTAGGCTGCTCGCCTGTGATTTGCTTGGTGAGTAACAAAAAAAAACCCCCGTTTTTAATTGTTAATTACGTTTTTAATCGCTACTACATGACAACTCTTGCATGATTTTTAATTATTACAGTTCAAATAGATTGTACATAACCCAGCTTATAATGGTGAATCTAAATGGACCTCCACTACCACAATTTAAACCTACTAAAGCCATCGCTAAATGGTCAGTTAGTACTAAAACTACCAGGCATATGCAAGGACACAAATAAATACGCTAATACTGTGTAAGTATTGCAATATGTTTTGGTTTGGTACACATTGGTATGTAGAAATAAACGTGAATTAGTGCCTAGTTTAAATTTATTAACATAAATTGCATGACTGTAGTGCGACCATGCTGACTTATGAAATCTTTAACTGACTGGTGAGCCATCCTAAACATTTTCAAACCCTGCCTATAGGTATGACCCCTGAAGCACCTACTGTAGTCAAAACAGACATGATGATGATGATAAGATAGTCCTACCTGCAGGCCGTACTCCCCGGCATCATACTTGTTATCACCATCGAGAGTTTCCACAGTGCAATACTCTTTGAAAGACTCATGGACTGGAAGGGTTGAAACGAAGACATGTCAAAATGGCAATCACTGAATAGAAGACAAACCGCTAAAATAATTCATTCAACCATACCATACTGCCATTATCCTTCAGTCTCGTCTTAGAAAACAGGGTTGCTACAAATGTTCGACCTGAATTCCAGCAGCATTCATCAGGATACGAAACACATCTCCGTTGTCAGAGATATTTAAAAAATGTGGCCTGTAATATCTGTTTCAGCTTTCCTCGTAGTGTATGTAATAAATCTTTTTTTCTAATCCTAACCATAATTAAAATTTTAAAAGTGCTCTAAAACCTATTATTTTTTTTATTCGGTCCAATGATCACACATCTGGATTACTCATGTATATTCAATACACGCTAGATTCAGACTTTGATTGGGACAAATAATACGAAAGGTATATGTTCTTAACGTCCTGAACAACAAATTTATATTTGTATATTATAATGGACAAGGGTGAGTGTGTATATGTTGCTATAGCTGAGAGGCAAGGCGCACACCTGTCAAGAAATTAAAAGAGTGAAACTGGGTTGTTTGAATCTCCTTATCTCAAAGGAGTTGAGATCAGTGCCTAGTTCTATTGAAGATGGATGATAAACTCGGAGGTCCCGTGTACATGCTGTGCATGTAAAAGAACCCCTGGCCGCTGAAAACCAAAAAGAACCACTATATAGACCCATAGCTGACTGCTAGCATCAAGGCCAGCGAACCAGAGTTGCCAAGACCCTTTTACACCACTCAGTGATCCTGGATGGCAGGTTGCAACAGAGCAGACGAAGTGATTGAAGAGGGAAGGATAACCCGATACCCAAAAATGCCTGCTGATATTGGATGTGTCGGACTAAAAGGTGAAACTATTGCAGTTGAGCTGTAAACTATGACACACCACATTCTGTTCTTCAAATAACATCCTGCTACTTTCAAAGCTCTTTTAGGGCTTTGTAGCGGGAGATTGACAACCGACGAAGAACACCTGCTTTTTACTGCAAAGGTACAGGATTCAACTATTACCACAAGCACGCTCAAGACAACCCAGCTGTAAATGGTTACAAGGCCTCTCGCTAGTGTACGAAAAGCAGCGAGAAAGGGAAATTCCACCCCACCTCATAAACAAGCTACAATCTCGTACAATAATTTTTGGCGTTCGCCTTATTTCTCTAATCCCCATGGCAGTGTTTTTATTATGTGCCTGTCAGCCCAGTGCACCCAACTTCAGCACGCATTTTATGTAAGGGTCTGCTCCCTACTGCATTTTCTAAGGGTTTGCTTCACCGGGGTAACGGCCAGTGCTGTGATTGAGAAATAAGCCCAGCACCTTCGTGTTGTGAGCCATGTCACTTAATCACTACCCTATGCCGTCCCCAATCTCGTACAACAAAGTCTAACACTTCATCTTGGGCAGCAGGGTTTCTATGGTACTACTTTTACCATAAAAATTAAATAATTTTTTGTTAAACAAAACAGGGGAAAAAAATATATAAATAACTTACATTACCAGACTTGGAAATGCAAAATAGTTCATGAAACTGACTTCATTGCATCTGGTCGCCCCCATCATTGCAGAAAGTGCAGACAACAGAGCACAAATTATGCAACTCATGTTGCTGATCCGTATTTTCCCCCCTATACTTCATCAGGTACCTACCCATTTACAGCTAGGTCGACTGAAAGAAGAGATTACATGAAAAAAAAACGTACAATACGCTGGGCCACAATGTGATTTGAACCTGGTTTGTTGAGATAGCAAACCAAGCTGACAAACATTAGACCTCCACATATACACACTTATGGAACTTGATATCTATAATTATCATCCAATCAGCTATTCGGATTAACTTCTTATGTGTTTGTGGGAAGCTAATACCTGATGCAGGCCAAAGGTTTTTTTTAAGGGCAGAACAAATGTTTCTGGCAGATCTTTCAACGGTTGCAAAGTGAGCACGTCTGCAGTCGTAAAATTGTTGCTTTCTACATTTCTGTTGTTGACTCCTGCCTCCCATGCCAAACTACTAATGTCCTGTTTCTACCTTACTACCTGCTCTACGTTTGTGAGACCCGGACAGAGATTGTTGCTTTCTACATTTCTGTCGTTGACGCCTGCCTCCCATGCTAAACTACTAATGTCCTGTTTCTACCTTACTACCTGCTCTAC
Organism: Ariolimax columbianus; assembly: GCA_036924085.1. Classification (NCBI taxonomy): domain Eukaryota; kingdom Metazoa; phylum Mollusca; class Gastropoda; order Stylommatophora; family Arionidae; genus Ariolimax; species Ariolimax columbianus. Next base: position 67,761,349 of record JAVGWX010000006.1, on the reverse strand, counting down.
ATTTGTGAGACCTGGACAGAGTACAGCAGCCCATTCCAGACAGCTCAATCACTTCCACATGGGATGCCTGCTCAAGATCAACTGACAGGACAGGATATCCAACTTTGAAGTGCACCAAAGTGCAAAACTCCATACCATCTTCACTTTGTTGCAGAGTGCCCATGTTTGGTCGGCTGGACATGTTTGCATTCCCGACAACCACCTATCTAAGCAAACTTCTTTATTGTGCACTTGAGACAAACAAGTGTTCATCGGGTGGCCAGAAGAATAGATACAAAGATTTCCTAAAGGCCTACATATTGATGATGTCTATTGAAAGTCGATTGTGTCACAACACTCACATCACAATTGTGTTCACAATTCTCTCAGCTCTAATATTCATTCATATACATTAGTCATTTCTTACTTACCATTTTTCTTTCCTTTGATATTGAGCTGAATGTCAAAGAAAGTCTCTTCTCTTTTTGAATCATAGTCCACGTGCTTGCACTTTATATAAGACTGGAAAAGAACAAATAAAACCTCAAATCGAGCCGAAGGTACAGCACAGTGAATAAGCTGACAGCAGCCAGTGACTAGTCAGTGAACCAGAGCTGACTAAGATCCTATTCCACCTCTAAGTGGCAGCCCTGGAAACAGGCTGCACTAGTGTGGTCTGGCTAAGAGAATAGGGATCACAGTTGGATGACAAACCCTGTACCTAAGAGTTTGCTGCAGACATAGATATCGTCTGTTATCTCCAGTAAAGGGATTAAATAATAATAGCTAATAGCTGTCCATCGTTGTCGACGAGGACCGCCGACATTATCCTTGTCACAGATTCCCCTGTTGGGTGTGGGTGCGCATGTGGCTGAACAGCCCAATAATGCAGGCACAGAAACATCTGCTACATAGCAGGCACAAGAGGTTTGTAGAAGGTGATGGTTTGTTCGGGATTTCCGGGTCTCGCGTCTGCTCTGGGCTTTCACAATACAATCATCTTCGCCGGTAGCTACACCCGCTTTGACTGCACACAGGGCTCGAATCCCACCATGCTCAGTTGGCAAACTTAGGGTATTTTTCTCAGTGCAATCACTCTTTCATACGGACAGTAATGGCAACCTTCTGTACTGCGCAAATGCCAAGAAATTCAAAACATCAAAAAAAGTTGGCGGCTGTAAGAAGCAACGTTCTGCAAAGGACAAGCTGTTTACATTTACAATGAATACGATGTTGCAGATTAAAACATGCTAAAGAAATGTAAAACAGTTTATGAGTCAAGAAATACATGTAATATATAAGCATAGCCAGTGAAATGTGAGTTACTGTTTCTTGCTTTGGTAAAAAAAAAACATATAAAAGAGATACAAGAACAGCACCTAGATGGTACCCAGAGAGGAAAGAAAGGCCACTGTTACATTTCATGCCAGAGTGAAATGTGACCTAGGAGGGTTGTTGAATGTGGCTAGAAATCTCATCAAGCAAAATAAATTGCTACAAATCCTAACTGCAAAAGTGAATAGAAGTGCTTAAAGGGGACCAGTTGCAATAGTTGCTATTTGGTTTGGCTTCGTTCGTGCAGCCTGTTATCCAGGATCAGCGCGTGGAGGTGTAGCAGGGTCTTGGCAGCTCTGGTTCGCTGGCCTTGATGCTAGCAGTCAGCTATGGGTCGCTGACCACTGCAGCTCATGCGCTGACCACTGCAGCTCATGCGCTGCTCAGCATCTTGACCCCAGTTGCTATATAGTTAACACGGAAAGAAAAGGGGTAATACAAGCTTAAAAGAGCGAGATATACAGAGAGAGAAACCACACCTCCATCACTTAGAGCAAGGGTCTTCAACCCATTTTTGTTGCTCCATGCACCATGTTTCAATGTCATTCCTCCCTTTTCAAAGGATGCATTCCAAATAATATGCATTTAATAGTTTCTATATCAGTACATACACATTTGATTGGATTATTTTGATAGTGTTTTACAAATGTAATAGCAAGAGAAAATAATGATGGATTTTTTAAAACTTAAATAAAAGTAAATAAATTCATTGCTGAACTTCTACCAACCATGAGCATTTGATAGTACATTGCAGTGCTTGTTATTAATTACTTTAGGTATAGATATCAGTTCTCAATACTGACTTCCAATACACAACATATCTGCTTTGCTGGTTATGCATAATTATGAGAACCACACTGTTAATGTGGTTAATGACACTGTCTAATGATTCTTGCAATAATCCTAACCACTAGATTGGGCATGTCTGCCATAAATAAAACTGGACAGAAAAACAAAGTCAGAGTTGGGGACTCAAGAGGTGTCCGCCTCGGTTGCAGGGGAGTCGTGTGTTCGAATCACAGTAGAAGGCGGAATTTTTTTCATGTCGATCTGATGGTAAAAATTATCCTGATCTCTGGGTAGTGAGATCGGACTCCCATGTTCAATGTTGAGTACGTTACGTTAAAATTTCCGTGGCAGTTGGAAATCGAAAACAGTAGGCTTAACAGCCACTGCCCAGACAAAATTCAAATTAAAAATCTACCCAAGTTATTTGTACCTTTCCCCTATAGATGGCGCCTCAATGGCTGCAGGTCTACTTAGATCTAGTGTTTCAGTCTATTAAGATGGACTCACACATTGGTTAAAAACCACCCTCCAAGAAACTGGTTGTATACAGACCATATATAGTCTTCTAAACCAGTACAAAGATATTAAGTTAAGTTAATTACTGGACAGGACAATCAATTTAGAATCACAGTATCCAGAAAAATCATGTCTGAATACTGCATAGGGTAAATAAGAACATGATAATGAAAATGTCTTGTTGAACTTACCAACATTTTACCCTCAAAGAGTTTTGGAATAGTTCCTTCGACACATGTTCCTTTCATTTTACTTTCCATGTTGTCTAACAACTGAAAACATTGTTGTATAAATGTTAGTTTAGTAGGAAACAAGCAAAACAAACCTCTGAGCTGAAAACCAAAGGGGCTGCAGTGGAACTGATAATCATTACTGACAATACAAAGAACTAATAGCATTATTTATCGCTTTTTTTTGTTGCAATTATGGGGAAGGGAATGGCAGCCGGCGTGATGCTGACAATATCACCCCTAGTGTGCCATTGGCAAAAGAAAAATATGGGTCTTCTCCTTCGGTGGTCATCTTGAAAAGGACATTTGTGATTTTGTGTCGTAGTACTGAGTTATGTAACTCTTGATGGTGGCAAGTACAGTGGCTCTTCTTACATCCAGAGGAGCACTTGAGAAGGTGAACCTGGTTCCTCATGCTGTAGTATTTAATATTTCCATGTAAACTGTCTCCGCAGACTGCTCAGGATCGGTTGGCAGGAGAAAGTGCCCAACTCTGAAGTCCTCAGCAGGGCTAGACTCTCTGGCATCCATACGCTGCTACAGAGAGCCCAGATCAGATGGACAGGGCATGTTGTTCGCATGTCAGATGAGCGCCTCCCTAAACAAATGTTGTACAGTGAGCTCATGACAGGACAACGCTCGCAGTAGTGGGGGTGGGGGGGGGGGGGGAGAAATGATACACAGACGCTCTAAAAGTTTCTAAATTGATGTTGCAAACTGGGAGCTGTGGGTATTATAGTGTCCACCCCCACTTCATTGGCCAGGCTGAAGCAAATGGAACTGAACCATTATGCTATTTCCTGTTCTGAAATCTGTCCATTTATTGTGTGTGTTATTTCTTGGTTCAGATAAAATTATGAATTCATATTTTTGTTGGAATCATTTCCTAGCCAAAGTCTCTCTTGTGTGCAAAAATAGTTCTCCAAGTACTGTATTTACTTCCTATAACTTTCAGACCAACTGTAATTCTGGCTTCATTGAGCTCATTGAAGTAGTCTCTGATACTGTGACTAATGACTACAAAAAGTTCTAGTGAAACTTTTATTTCTCAAATTTTAGTCTTAACACTAAGAACTTCAGCATACTAATCCACACTTTGTATGAGGTTTGGTGGCCAGTTCCTTTCCTTGCTGCCTTTCCTCTCCTTAGTCATAAACCAGGTTCTATTAATAGTTAAAATACAACACACCTGTTGTAAAAGGTTTTCGGGAGAGATTGTACCACCCTGTCGAATGCCCTACTGTATTGCTAATACTTTTCAAGAGACTATAACATTAAATATTTTAAAAAACGGCAGCATAAAGGTCTATTTGTGTAAAGATGTAGCATTACTAACCACGCGGCATAGTTCCTGAACATCATGCTGCATGAAGGAGTCCAAGGTTTCCCATCTGTGGATATATCAAAGGTGTGAAAGCCTGCATTGCAGAAATGTTTAACATTTTAGGAACATACAAATGGTTGTTAGTTAGTTTTCTTTGCACTTGTGCCGTTAAGCGTTATGGGAAAATTTCAGTCGTCTGTCCTGCATCAAGTACGTTCAATTGGTCAATGTGAGCCTGTGTCGCTGTACAATCACTCTTATGTCCTATGTCCACCTGCCTGTTGTCAAACTGATATTCGGGTGCCTAAGCAGTGGTGGCAGCTAATAAGTTACTGCTTTCCGACACCTAGTTTCCATTTCCCAGTCAATCCTGCAGTAAAACTGCTATCCAAATACTTGAACTCATGGGCCTGTTGAACAGTAATATCATTTACACTTATGTTGAGTGGCCCAGGTGTTCTACTAACCCTCATAGTTTCTGTTTTATTCTAGTTAATTCATATATTATACTTAGCACAGGTAGTCGCAAGCGTGTTCATATGATTTAGCAGTTTATTTTCCTCGTCGTATAGCAGACTAACAAATGTAACATTTTGGAAGACAAAGACCGGAACTGGTTAGTTACATTTTTGGATGCGTTTCTATGATGAAATGCAGAGAACAGTCCAACGGCAATGCAGAGCTGGATGTTAAATGGCTGATAAGCAATAATGCTTTGGTTGATGGTGCAATTCTATTCATCAATGGGTAAGTGTTTGATAGTTTGAAATCAGGTTGGGGAAGTGGGAGGCAAGGTTGTTGCTAACTGGGAGCATAGATTACAACCTCTAGCATGTGAGTCTAGCTGAATGCAGTGACTTCAGTTATGAGGTGGATACCTGAGACCTCTTGAACAAAGGTGGCCATTGTGGCAGATTCTAGATTCTTACTTTAGAAGGTACAGAGAAGAGATGCCGTGAATGGATAGCAGACACAAAGGCCTCAAGCTTGCAGAGGGGGACGGCGTGGGCTAGTGGTTAAGTGATACGGCTCACAACCCGAAGTTGCTGGGTTCGATCCCCATCACAGCACCGACTGTTACCCCGGGGAAGCAAACCTTAGAAAATGCACGAAGGAGCAGACCCTTACATAAAATGCATGCTGAAGTCGAATGCACTAGGCCGATAGGCGCAAAATAAAAACCACAGTGCAACGCACATGGCCTTGGGGAATAGAAAAATAATGTGAACGAGAAAAAAAATTATTATTCTTTGGTATTCAATACAAGTCCAATTTATACTTTGACAGGGACACAGAAGAAAGTGAATGTGTTAATGCTATTGATGGGAAACACAAAAATATAAATACATGTGGTGAGTAAAAAGTTTACAAATAAAGTGGTTATTACTCCACCACTATATCAATGACATTTAACACTTCATTCTAATACAAATTTGTATTATGAACACTTCATGTCATAGATAACCGAATCGTGTGTCTTTAGAATCATAATTTTAGCTCAATTTGTTTAACATTAATGAATTCTTTTTAAAAACTATTTGACATATAAAGTTGCGACTCTCGCTTTGAACTTCAGGACACAAATAAAAATATTTAAAGAGTTAAAAAGCAGAGTACAGACATTAGATACGGATAGGGGGTACACAATGAAATCAATCAATGACTATCTGTTAGATGACACTGTGAGCAATGAACCAGACTGCAAAAGCTTGAAATCAGATATAGGTCAAATAAGGAGAGGGCAGTTGGAGAGTGTACAGTATGGAGAGAACTTGGCAACAGAGTACATTTGGCATGTTTTGAAAAAAATCAGCATAAACAGTCGCCATCTGTTGTAAGAGACTGATGACGCAAAGTTCTGTCTGAAGTGCAGCGATGTCTATTTTCCATAACATAAACAAAGACTACAACATAGTTTCAAGTGGGTGCCTGGAGGAGGGCTAGTGGTTAAGTGACACGGCTCACAATTGAAGGTGCTGGGTTCACTCCCTATCACAGCAACGCTGTTACCCTGCGGAAGCAAACCCTTAGAAAATGCAGGAAGCAGAACCTTACATAGAATGCATGCCAAAGTCGGATGCACTGGGCCAACAGAAACAAAATATAAACATAGTGCAAAGCCCACCGCCTTGGGGAGGGGAATAAAGAAACAAAGGTGAACGCAAAAAAAACAAACAAATGGGTGCCTGCAAAGAATAGAGAGATTGAAATGGTATGATAAGGTCCCCAATGTAGAACTCTTGGAAAGAATCAGGTATCAGTGGAACATCCTCTTCTTGTGATAACATCTGTGATGTTCATACTGTTAAGACAAGTGGAACATGAGATGAGGAGGAGTTGGATAGGACACACATTACAGAAACCAACTGATAGCATTACAAGACAGTTTCTGTTCTGGAATCCCCAAGGCAAGAGAAATAGCGGCAGACACACATAGAGATATCGCGATAAACAATTAACCAGAAAAACTTGGACAGAGCTGGAATGACTATTTCAGCTGTAACATACTACGCATGTTGCTAAAGGCAATTAGTCCTTTACAGCTTACATCATCACCCAGCACCAGCAGTTCGGAAGCTGTCCACTTACGCCTGATATCAACATCTAAACACGTGTTACATTCTGTCGGTCTGCCAACGGAGAGTAAGCTGTTGTTTAGAGTTATTTCCAATAGGTAATACATTTAAGAAAACAGTGAATTTTCAAAGTGGATTGATTTAACGTGAGAAAGTTGGGCTTCAAGACATGAGAAACAATTTATTTTTTATCAGATTACATATTCAACACACATCCGATTCAGACTTTGACTGGGACAGAGAAAACAGGGACTGGTGAGGATCTTGAGGGATTTAAAACAGAAATACTCATGACATCATGAGTATACTTTTTTGCGGGGTCGTATTTTAAATTTCGCATTAATGGCATTTAAAGCTTGATACGAATGTATGCTTTAATTATGAAACTTTATGCCATAGACAGTTTGATTATGCATCTTAAGATCTTTTGATTGCAATTTTCTTTACCGCTCACTGGCGATTTTTCACGACACGAAAAAATTACCGCTTGTAATCAGTATGCAAATAAAGACGCTGGGCGATAAGAAAAACTATTCTAGGGTATTGTTGTGTATTTACACTGAATACATGGGTATTTGAAACTAAAAATAGACATTATAGATGTAAACAAGAAACGTGGCTGGTTTAGTTTGAAAGAGAATTTTGAAACGATTTATTCTGTTTTTCACTCTGACTAGAAGATTGTTGAAGGTGATGAAATTAAGTTGTTGCAACAGATTTTCCTGGGGCACATCTGTTTAATTTGCTTATTTAGAGGTAATAAATATGTTTGTAGTGGAAACTAACAGGTATGACGATCTCATTTGAAACAATATCAGTGTTCTGTGACAATCTTTAAATTCCGAAGGTCCGGATTCCTCATGAAATTTTTACGTCTAAATGTTTGTGTTGTTTTTCATTTTCACCTTCATGTATCTCAGAAACTAACACACACAACAAAAACAATAACAAGTTCTTTATTCATTTATGTCTCTACACACAAACAAATCATATCTATAGACAATCAATTTTTTTTTTTTTATGCGTTCGCCTTATTTCTTTGTTTCCCAAGGCAGTGTGCGTTGTTTTTATTTTGCGCCTGTCGGCCTAGACTTCAGAATGCATTTTATGTAAGGGCCTGCTTTCTCCTGCATTTTCTAAGGGTTTATTTCCCCGGGGTAACGGCCGGTGCTGTGATGGGGATCGAAACCAGCAACTTCGCATTGTGAACCGTGTCCACTTATCCACTAGCCCACACCGTCCTGAGACAATCAAATAAAAAAAGATACAGCCTATCAAAATCAACAACCTAGAAAAACATGAAGCACTGAAAAATAATTCAGTGGCAGGGGAAATTGCGGGACATTTTGTTATTTGAGTGTAGTGAAAGTTAATACTAAAGAATTTTTTTTTTTTTAAATAATTCTCATACAAAGTTGTAACACTTGCCCCTGACTGAAAGAGACAACAAAATTATTCCGAACTGGATAGGGTTAAGGAGGAAGTAGGGCTGTGTATGAGACCGACGACATCATATTACAAACAAAGACCTACAACCACCACTATTGCAGGAGCGGGTTTACTGCAACGAGGCTGAACGCTATGGTAGCCGCATGTTTCTGCCGGAGTGAAAAAATTAATGGTGGTGATTCTGACACAGAATGTACAGGGGGACTGAAGATGCAGCACAGTGAGTGAACTGACGGCAGCAATCAACTCATAGCTGGTCGCTGGCACCAGAGCTGACAAGACCTTATTCTGTCTCCAAGCAGCTGCCCTGGAAACAGGATGCACTAGTGCAGTCTGGCTAACATAATAGGGGTCGCAGTGGGAAGAGAAACATAAAAAATCCAGCTGAACCTGGATGTGATGGACTGAAAGATACAGATATCACATCCTTGCTGTAAGATACAACACAATGTCCATTTCATAATAAACAAGAGAAGGAGAATGTATTTTAAACTCGGGTTGTTTTTTTTACAGACATAACTTTTTTTTTTTTTTTTTTTGCATTCGTTTTATTTCTCTATTCTCCAAGGCAGGTACGCTGCACTGTGTTGTTTTTTTTGCGCCTGTCGGCACAGTGCATCCGAATTAAGCATTCATTTTATGTAAGTGTCTGTTTCCTCCTGCATTTTCTAAGGGTTTAGTTCCCACGGGTAATGGTCGGTATTGTGATGGGGAGCAAACACAGCACCTTCAGTTTGAGAGCTGTGTCACTTAACCACTAGCACATGCCGTCCCTGTTCATTATAACTTTATGAGAACCAATGGCAAAAAAACCCTAGCAGCACACTGCACAGAGACTGTTGGTGCAAGAGGTCTTCAGCAATGGGAATGATAGTTTAATGATAGCTGTTCTTTGAAATATGAAAGAAAGAGCTGAGCTATATTATGAGAAGCTTACCCAAATGATCTTGTGAGTTTCTTTGTTCCGACTGGTTTATCTGAGAACTGAAGCTCATAGAAGACACGCTGAAGAGCAAGTGGAACACTTCTGGTACTGTCATCACTTTCTGTAGGCATCAAGTATACAGCCTGGAAGTACAAGAACAGGTGCTTATTTGTAAGAATAAAACCATTGTTACATTAAGAAACTCTTACTTGTATAAATAAAATAATCGTTACATTTACAGATTCCAATTTTGGGACATCTTGAGTGCTACCCATGAGACTCTTGCTGCCCTGGGTTATTCTTTTGATCTCATCAGGGGTATTTTTTACCTCACTGGGTGTATTTTGGTCTCAGTGGATGCATTTTGACCCAATGGGTTACATGAAACTCCCGGGGTTCGAAAGCCTTCACCTTTCGTGCTTAGGTTCGTGTCCTGAAAGGTGAACTTCTTACCTATCTGCCTATAAATTTTACATTAAGCAGACATCATACCTAAGCAATCTGGACAGACAGACATAAATTTCTTCTGCCTTTAAACAGATGGCCAAGGGCGTGGATACCGGATGTGTAACATGGTATCTTCTGTTTAATATAACTAATTCTCAAATGAAAATAGAACTCACCCGCCGCAGTTTGTTTGTGAAGAACAATGTTTGCAGAAGCGAATTCATATAACATGTAGCACCCTGGTTCTTGAGGCCTACGTAGCCGGTATGTTTTTTGGAGTCCCAGCTGCAAAATGAGATTTCAGAAAAGGATAAATAAAATGAAAGGAGATGTTTCTCTCTCACCCTTCTACATGCTTCTTTTTAAATACATAATAATAAAACAAAAATGTAATCCCATAGCAAACATTGCCATCGGGTTATAAAAATGTCATCGATTGAGGTTTTTGCATTTTGCGAGGTGGAGTTGACCAGCCTTCTTCCGCACTTCCTTGTTTTTCCTAACATTAACAGCTGCATTTACTGGGGCATGCCTTGATTAGCGTGCGAACCCGATATTATTTTTTCATAAGAATACAATTTTGAAAATGAGCAAACAATACCATAAAAAGTGAATACTACAACAAATATATAAGTTCTACAATACTCTTCAATAGACACTCCCTGGTTCAGAATCTCTGGACCAACTCGGCCTACAAAATCGGAATTTAAAAACATTTCTTTGCACAGAGACCCTTACCCATAGCCATTTTAAAAAATGCTGAATACGTCATCCACCTACACACAATATTTTGTCGGTAAAAGTATCGTATGTTAGATTACAATTGCATTTTGAACAATTTGTATTCTTATACGCCATTTGGAGCAAGCCGACTTTTTGCGAAAGGTGAAGTAGGTTGTTGGGAAAGATCTTTATCGAGTAGATTTGTTTATTTTGTTTGTTTAGATGTAATAACTACGTTTGAATTAGAAATTAACAGTTGTGTCGATATTGTAAACACAGTATCGATACATTGTGGTTTCCATAATTCTAAGATTTCTTTCGGAGCAACTAGGTCTAGCGGTTAAGTCCACAATTTTTTTTGGTTTTCCATAAATTGTCACCATCTTTTTGTATCTCAGAATCTAACTAACACACAACAAAAACAATAACACCAACAAGTTCTTTATTCAATTTAGTTTTTACACACAAGAAAATCATATTTATTGACCAACAAACAGAAAAGTTACAAATTTTGAAAGTCAACTACCATAGCGAAATATAAAGTGAAAATTTTCAAAAAACAGTGAAGTGTGCTTAAGATTAAATCCCTCAAATTGTTTTGTATTTTCTCTTAATTGTGTCCTTTCTAAGGCCATTTTCTTGTTCTAGTGAAATGATATCCGCAACCCTTTTCAGCTTGTGGCACTGTCGTCAAATGTCGTAAAAATATAAATTGACGCCCGCTATGACCAATGCAGCCTTCTAAATACATTTGTTATGTTTTGTCCTTTAGATGTTTGAATTTCATTGTTTTGTATAGCACTACATGATGCCGATGTTCACACACGTGCAAAGACAAAGGCCGCCGTAGTAGACGATGATGGCATAATTAATTTTGCTAGCGCTATTTTTAGTAAGGATTAACTGCGCTACTTTTTATCCTCACTCTCTGACCCCAGTGGCAAGTCAAAGACAAGACGACTAAGGGGTGACTACGAGATGCAGGGGACTCCACATCAAGCACCCATGAAAATTACGGCGGAGTCCGGAGTCGAACCCACACCACCTGATCACGAGGCCGACGGTTTCACCACTTCGCCACGGAATCCCACACACGTGCAGTTGCTGATTTTTTTTTTTTGCGTTCGCCTTTTTTCTCTAATCCCCAAGGCAGTGTGCGTCGCACTGCGGTTTTTTGTTTTGGCGCCAGTCGGCTCAGTACATCCGACTTCAGCATGCATTTTATGTAAGGGTCTGCTTCCTCCTGCATTTTAAAAGGGTTTGCTTCCCCGAGGTAACGGCCGGCGCTGTGATGGGAATTGAACCCAGCACCTTCTGGTTGTGAGCCGTGTCACTTAACCACTAGGCCACGCCGTCCTCTAGTTGCTGATTAACTGTTATTTATGGTTAGTACACATTTGAGAAAGTTGTTACATTTCAAAGTCTACACATTTAGCGTGACAAAAGTTGGTTCAAGGCCCGAGAAATGATTTACTTTTTTTATTAGAATAATGATCAAGCATCTGGAATACTTGTAGCTATTCAACACACGTTTGATTCAGACTTTGACCAGGAGACATAACAAGAAAGGTATATGTAATCGAATTTACAGATACATTTGCATAAACACACGGCGAGACGATCACACCAATTTTTTTTTCTCCCCAATTACTGCCTGCGCATTAATGCCATCTGGCACTTGGCCCGAACGTAAAGAAACAAATCTGTAAAATTATCCAGAACGGGAAAGAGTTAACTGTCAATAATTTGCTTCTGTGCAACAGTTTCCACTAAAATTAAATATGACCTGCAACCAAGAACATTATGCAAAAAACTGCAGTTTCATCAAACAAGTGTCTCCATCGCATACTTTGTATCAGATAATGACAAAGACATCCGGAGAACACTGAAAACAATGAGTAAAACTGGAAAATTGCTAACAAAGTAGAGATGTATAGTTCAAATCTCAAGGATTTATCCAGGCATGCACTGGATTGGAACCTGCAAAAGAAATGAACAATACCGGCTAAGGAAGAACAACCACGGTCTCACAAGCAGGACTCATGATGGACGGAATAGAAATCAGCAGAGTGACAATTTCAGGCCTATTTTGAACAAGTTGGCCAATCATCTGTTACTAGCTGTTATTTCTATTTTTTTTTTTTTTTTCTACAACACTTTACCACAATACCTAACCGGAAAGCAATCTTGATTGTTAACTTAACATTTTATACTGGTTTAAAAGACTATGCAGAGTCTGTAAACAACCAGTTTCATTTACATTTCTTCGCTCTAAAAGCTTTGTGCATCCAATCTATTCTTAAATGCATTAACTGTCCCTGCCTCCACTACTTCCTGTAGCAATGCATTCCAAGCATTCACCATTCTTTGACTAAAAAAATATTTCCTAATATCTAATCTGAACCTTTCTTGAGTTAATTTGTTGCTATGCCCTCTTGTTCTTGTAGGTGTTTTGTATTTTGAAAAAAACTTGTTATAGTCTAATTTTTCCAATTGATCACTTTTGGTTGTCATAACAAACATTTTTGATGTGTCACTTCTCAATCCCTTGTACAAACCTTGAACCTTTGGTAGATGATCGACAAAGCAGTCAACGACCACAGCCACTGATGGCATCAACTCCCTCCACTCGGCCTGTAGTCAACTTTTGCACGATGTGCTGGTTCATAATTTTCATTAGGCCAACCAACACATAAGGTGTCTCAGACAAAAATGTTATAATTTTCTAAAAATGTGAAATGTGTGCAAACCTGACTCCATGAGGTGCATCAGCTGTGACGTGAACTTCCAAAATAATTTTGTCGTCCTTAATGAAGCCACTGGAGGGGTCGAGCACATCCTGAGAAGAGCAGAAAAAAATTATATTTAGAAACAAATACAGCAGTCTTCCTTTAAACGAAAATCTAACAAATGCTTTAACGAATTATAATTACAATCCACGCATATGAACTCGAGTCCGCTTTTGTGTACACGGGTACATCAATCAATCGCTAATTTTCAAACTGTCAGAGCATCGTCGTTTTCTTCAGTTTGACTTCAGAGGTCAAGCATAACACAAAGAGGACTCAGTGGTCTCGAGGTAAGGTGCCCGCTTCAGGTACCTGAGGTCACAGGTTTGAATCATGGTGGAGGCCAGAAATATTTTCACATGGATCTTCTGGTAAAAATTTCCCCCGATCTATGGGTGGTGAGATCGGGCTCCCATGTTCAGTGCCGAGCACGCTATAAATTTCTTGGCAGTTAGTAATTGAAAAGAGTAGGCTTATCGGCCGCTACCCAGACAAAATTTTAAAATTATAGTTAAAAATCTACCAAAATTATTTGTACATTCCCCCAGGTATAGTAAGCCGCAGGAAGTTTTAAAATGCCTTCTACTGTCGGGCCAGTGCATTCTTCTTTGACGTGCATTTTATGTAAGGATCTGCATCGTCCTGCATTTTCTAAGGGTTTGCTTCCACAGGGTAGCGGCCGGTGTTGTGATTGGGGAGCAAACCTAGCACCTTCGGGTTGTCAGCTGTTAACCACTAGCCCACGCCATCCCCGGATTAAGGTATGATTGCAGCATGAAATATCTATGGAGGGCATTTGTGAAAGCTGTAGCTTCATCAGATCCTGATGTTTCTGAGCAAGACGAACAAATGAAAAGCGTTTTCTGGAAAGGATTTACTTCTTTGCATAACACTAAAACTATCAAAGATAAAATAAGAGCTAGTTGAATTGAAGAGTTTGGAAGAAACTAATACCCGCCATTATAGACACTTTTATGATCATGTGGATGAAATCACTTTAAATGTCTACTTAGCGAAGAAATTAGAATTGGAAGTCCAGCCTGAAGATGTTAGAGAACTGCTAGACTTCCATGATGAGGATATCACGATTGAGCAAAATAGGTTATGCCATGAAGAAGAATGTCATCATGACGACTGCCCTAGGCTCATGAGTACTAAAAAAATAGAGGAAAGACAACCACAACAGAGAAGTGCACAATGGAAAAGTTTCAATCTCAATTTTGAAAAAAAAAGGACAAAAATCAATGTTTCAAAAAAATTGACCTTCTGCAAACAACACTTCTTTTCTTTTTTCAATAAGAAACCATAATCAACCACCTAGGGATGCTTCAGATGCAGGATGAAAGACCCTTTCTCCAGAAGTTCAAAAGTGACATATACTTAATTTTCCTCAGAGGAGCACAATGCTGAATTTAATGATGATGACTATATTAAACACACTGAAATCACCACTATTCTTTCTAGACAGTACTTTTAATTTTGCATTTTTGCAAGAAAGAAAATATTTGAAAATAATATTTCATTTATTTCCCTTTTTAAAAACAAATTTACATTAATATTTGTTTGTTTACTTAGCTTTGTCACAAATTTGTAAACGATATATAGTTTGCTATTTATGTTTCTCGCAGAAAACAGAATTCTGCTCTTTGAACAAATCCGATATATACAAACATGTATGGCAGAAGATGCAGCAGTGAATGAGCGACTTATAGCTGGCTGCTAGGATCAGTGTCAGTGACCCATAATTGACCCTATTTCGCCTCCCAAGTGAAAGCCCTGGAAAAAGACTGCAACCATGTAAGCTGACAAAGAGATTAGGGATCCAAGAGGGAAGTCAAGCTGGTTCCAAAAACTATGTGATTAATTCAGGTGTGTCTGGCCGAAAGGCGCAGATATCGCAGTCGTGTAAACTGCGGCACAACATTCTATTCAGGACGAACGCTGAGGACGATGAAAAAATACAAGCATTATCCATATCTGTTTGTATTATTATTATTCTTCTTCGTCGTTCATTCTCAATCTTTCAAAGCCCTGAATAGGGATTTGCAAGTAGCAGGAAGTAGACTGGGTAACGGAATGCGTTGTCGCTAGTTTACAGCTTGCTATATTTGCACCTTTTGGTCCAACACATCTGTCTTCGGCAGGACTATTTGTATAAGTGGTGGGCTACTGTGTAGATTTTTTTAAACATATCTCAAATGCAATTAAAAGACCAGATAAAAGCCATAATTTCAAGCCTCGCATCGGCACCACACACAAAATACAGCAATAATCCTTATCAGAGCTACAAACAGACCTACCCAGAACTCAACAAGAGCACGGACACAAATAGAAAGAGACAAACTAGAGTACATGACTAAACAACACACTATAATATAACAATATCGCAATACAAAGGCAACTGTGATTAAATATATTATAAAAGAACCAACAGCAAAATAGTGTTTTTAAAGATATATGGGAAGGAAGACTAACGTCTGGTCAGACAAAACATACTGATCAGAGATGTTAGTCAGGGTCAGGCAAAACATACTGGCCAAGACCCTCACCTCAGCTTCTTGTAGCCATTCCTGGAACCAATTCAACAACAACAAAGATATAAACAAATACATACAAACCACACACTGAATTTTATATAGCTGTTGCACTTTAGAGTACAACAGAAACACAGCCATACTTACTTGCCATGCCATAAAATGACTGAATCCCCAATCATTCTCCTTGTGATAAAACAAATGCTGTATACCTGAAGAGAGAAAAAAATGATATGATAATCTGGCATGTCTTTGTATGCTACCTTTACGACGCCGTGGTGTACGATTCTAACGGTCTTCCGTACTTTTCAAATTTTGTGGGGGGGAAAACGGCTCACCATACAAAACGCAAAATCGCAGCAGATTTGAAGTAATATGAATGACCTCCTCTTGTGACCCAATTTGACTGTGGAAGAATGGAAAGTTTTTAGTAAACAAGAGTTTTGAAAGACAATATTCATCTTTTCGGCAGGCTTTTGATGCCAATGTTGTTGGAAAGATGAAGTGTCGTTGGTAGACATCTTTGTCAGGTAGAATGTGTTTAGTTTGTTTATTTAGATGTCATAAACACATTTGAAGTGTATACTAACACTAGGCCTAGTTTAGAAATAAAAATATCAGTGTTTTGTGGTATTTCTTATGGATTTATCAGAGGAGCGACGCATACTTTGGTGAGTCTCAATATGTGTTTTCATTTTGTCATACATTTTCACCTTCTTCATCTTATAACTCACTAACACACACACAACAAAAACAATAACACCAATAACTTCATTATTCATTGGTGTCTTTATACACAACAAAATCACATTAGTAGACCAACATATAAAAATGTTTTCAGGTTTCCAATTTCAGCAGCCCCAGCAAAATGTTACGTCATATTTATAATGCAGCGTGCTAAACGTTAATGATGCAGTATATCATAATGGAGGGGAACTGAGACACTACTCGTCAGGCACAACATACTGAACAAGACCACTTTCTCTCTCTTCCAAATAGCGTTCCGTGGATACAGGCTGTTTTCAAGGCAGCGTGGCTGACGAGATGTGGATCGACGTGATCCCTTTAGTAGTGAGTGTCACGCAGATGAAGCCAAGAACAGCACAAATTGCCTAGAGGACCGCTGTCCACCATCAGCACGCTTGGGATGTGAAAGCTACTATAACCCCCCACTTAATGCTCTTTTCAGGGGCATAAAAAAGTAAACTTTTTTTTCCCTTTTGCATTCACCTTTTTTCTCTATTCCTTTGTCAGTGTGAGTTGCATTATGTTTTTATTTTGCGCTTGTCTGCCCAGGGCATCCGAATTCAGCATGCATAAGGGTCTGCTTCCCCGGGGTAATGGCATGTGCTATGATTGGGGAGTGAACCCAGCACCTTCAGATTGTGAGCTGTGTCACTTAACCTTTACCGCCGCTGCTAAATGGCGATGGAACAAATTTACGTCAGTTTCCACCATCGATGTACGGTGACAGCTCCAGGTTCATCAGTTTATCATGAGTAAAGATCCGGGTTAATGTCATAGAAACAGCTGAACATATGTCGATCATTTGATTGTAGAAAGTTCGACTTCTGTCCTTTCCGGTTCAATAAAAACAATGCCGATTTTGAAATTTATTTTATTGATACGCTTCACTTGGATTTGAAGATATTACTGAGAATGGGGAAGTTAAGTTTTGCAATGGATTTTTCTGAGGTAGATCTGTTTAGTTTGTTTATGTAGATACAATAATTACGTTTATAGTCGAAACTGACAGATATGGCCATTACGGTAAACATCAATAATCTGTTCTCTATTAACGAAGGCCTGGAGGCTTTGTTGGATTGTCTTGATCATTCCAAAACAATGATAGATCTCATAAAATAACTGCAGAACCTACTTCTCTTGCAGGGCTCTCCTTCCGGGTCCCACTTAAGCATTCGCAGCTCTGCTGAAGCTTGACAAGACCATGACGTTGATTCAGACTCTCCATTGCACTGAAGAAAAAAACCTAGACTCTTCTGCCTTTCAGTATGGTTTTTGCGAGGCATTGCCATAATCTTCCTAAAAAGAGTGTGGGGAAAAAAATATAATGCTTTACAATACTATTATATATTTGTTTCAAAGCAGGCATCATATATAGAAAATATAAAGCTGAACAATACAGCCACATGCATAAACTCCAAAGCCTTATCTCTACTACATAGTAATTTGTGGTGGTAAATACAATATTGAAATTCTTCTTCTTCGTTCGTTCTCAATCTCCTGCTACCAAGCCCTAAAGAGGGCTTTGTAAGTAGCAGGATGAAGTCCGGAGAACGGAATGCGCTGTGTCGTGGTTTACAGCTTGAATGCAATATTTACACCTTTTTCGGTCTGACACATCCAACTTCAGCAGGCATTTTTTAGTACCGGTTTGCCTTCCCTCTTCGATCCCTTCTACTTAACCAGACTCCTCTATTGCAGCCTGTTATCCAGGATCACCATGTGGAGGTGTAGAAGAGTCTTGACAGCTCTGGTTCGCAGGCCCTGATGCTAGCAGTCAGATATGGATCACTGGCCGCTGCAGCTCATGCGCTCATATTGAGTTACAATCTTATGTGTTCCTTTAGGTCTCCAGTTTTTCCCAAGTACACCTCCGAAAAACTTTTTTTCTTGTAACACAGATGAGAATAGGAATATTGCTACATCAAAAGCATGCCATAAGCTAAAGTTAAGTGCAGTCAAGGGACGAGAATTGGAAAGTCAAGAATGGCAATAATGACACTAAACATTAGGAGATCCAGGGAAATAAAAAATTCACACCAAAGTTAGAATATTCAACGCCAGTGTCAAGCCAGTACTGCTATATGGAGCCAAACATGGAGAACAGCCAAGACCATACAACAAAGACTTCAGTTCTTCGTTAATAGATGCCTACAAATGATAATGGGAATAAAATGGCAGAACATGGTGAGGAATGAAGACCTCAATGACCTCAAGACAAGGAATCAATGACAGCAACTAGAACAACAAATAAAGCGAAGAAAATGGGTCTGGATAGTATATATACTGCATAGTATACACAGTCAGACAAGCTTATACATGGAATCCTCAAAGAAAGAGAAAGAAGTCGACCAAAAAAATACACGCAGAAGAGAATGTCAGATGGAACTAAAATGAAATGATTACACCTGGAGAGAGGCAGACAGAGCAGCCCTGGAAAATGTTTGCTGGAGAGATGTCAATGGCCTGTGCACTAAGAGGAACGACGGGCTTTGATTGATTGAGCTTGCTGTACAGGTGCCATCTCTGATGTGAGCTGGATGTAGCTGGAAGGAGGATTTTCTGCTTAGCGGGCTAGGCTCGAGCAGTTTATTACTTCACTGCGTTGCAACAAGTGTTGCGGAGGGTGGCAAACCGATGTGCGAGGACCATCTTAATAGACTTGAACACTAGAGCAAAGTAGACCCACAACCTGTTAGGCGTCATCTATGCTGCTCTTAACAAACCACATAACCATGGCCAATGTTATGCCATGTCACATATTTAGTCGCCTTCTACGCTCTCTGAGGCATTGTTGCTTTTCTTGTCCGTATCATACACAAACACACCAATGGACCACTTTGGAGATATGTAGATATCACAGTTATGCTTCGCTGCAATTTGTAGATGATCTCTTAGTAAAGGTGCGTCTTTATATTTCTGCTTATATAGCGCTGGACTGCTGCCACGAACTGAAAGCACAGCAAAGAATTGCAACAATGTAAACCTGCCATATGGTAACAGGTGATTAAAGAGGGCCGGATATATCATCCTGTGGAAACTTCAAGCACCAAAAAATAAATATAGACAACTAAAATGAAAAAAACAAAACCATTCAAGACAGAGGGTCCTCTAACCCAGTTAAACAGCATATACCAACCGTCAAGTTTGCAAACTTTCAGTATCCTCCGACTCATGGTTTCCTTAGCAGGCCGTTGAAAACATGGCGGGTGTGATATGGATTCCATCAAAAGTTGATCAGCGAGCGGTGATTCGGTTTCTAATAACTGAAGGATGTCGACCAGTTGGCATTCATCACAGATTACAGGCAGTGTATGGTGACAGAAGTGTATCGAAAGCAACAGTGAAGAACTGGACAACGATTTTTAAAGAAGGATGTGAGTTAACGCAACAATATGCGCCTGACCTGGTCTCGGAATATCTTTCGTTAACTTAGGTCCTTCTTTAAACATCGTTGTCCAGTTCTTCAATGTCTTCGACATACTTTTGGCACCATATACTGTCTGCATTCTGCGATGAATGTCAACTGGTCGACATCCTTCAGCTGTTAGAAACCAAATCACAGCTCGCTGATCAACTCTGGGCGGATTCCATATCACACCTGCCATGTTTTCAACGGCCTGCTGAGAAAACTTTGAGTCAGAGGATAATAAAAAATTTTGCAAACTTGGTTGGTGAGTGCTGTTTACACCAGAATTACACCTTTGTGGAAGCTGAAAAAGCATTCATACTAAATTTAAAACAATTCCTTTTAAAATGTTCATGAGAGTATTATCTTTTTCACCAGATTAGGATCAGTAACAGACAACTTTGTTAATGTGCCATCTCACATCAATCTGAGCTTCAACAGTTACTTACAAATTTTGAAGTATCTAACTTGTCATTGCTAAATGAACATATTGTTTATTATAATTAGTGCATTTTCTGTCGTTAATCTGTCAACAAATCGGAGGAATAGCGTTTTGCTAGGAGTATCAATTCATTGTGATACTGTCCTACTTAACCTTTATACTTGAAATACAGATCCAGTTCTAGAACAGCCATATTATTTTTAGTCTGTGTTCTAACCTGCGGGACATTATTGCTGAATTCATGTCACCCAAAACAAAATTGTCAGTATAAAAATAAAAACAATTTCTACACCAAGATTGATTGCAGTTTTGAAATAGTTACATAGATATTATCTTAAAGTTGGAACAATATTACTCAAGCTATGAAAAGTGAAAGTAATTTATCTTTACTGCTACTTAACCTTTACCACAAAAATGTCACTCCAAAGCGACGTCAGCGTCGAAAATCGCGGAGTCGGTGTGTGACTTACGATGCCCTTGCTTAACGACGGCCGCTCTAACCAAAAAAAATACTGCTCTTTTTATTGTAGATAGTTCCGACTTCCGTAATATACGGTTAGATAAAAACAATTGTGATTTTAACATTTGTTTTAGGCAATTGGAAATAATTTATGTTTTTTATTTGGATTTGAAGATTCACCCATTGTTAAGAATGGAGTCAAGTTTCTGCAACAGAATTTTCTAAGGTAGATCTGTTTAGTTTGTTTATGCAGATAGAATAATTATATTTATAGTCCAAAATGACAGAAACGGCCATTACGGTAAACATCGGTAATCCGTTGTCGGCGGTTTTTTTTTCTTCCAACCAAGGTACTCTGAAAGTGGGAAAGTCTATATGTTTGTGCTGTTTTTCAACACTATCACCTTCATCTCCTTGTATCTCAGAAAGGAACACACACACACACACACACAACAAAAACAGTAACACCAGCAATTTCTTTATTCATTTATTTCTCTACACACAAGTAAATCAATAGACCGACAAATAAAACGGTTACAGTTTCTCAATATCAACAACCATTGTTAAACAAGACATGCTGAAAAATAATACAGCTGCAGGGGAAATTGCGTCAATTTTTTTATATATTGGTAAAGGTTAAAAACTGTGTTTCACATACCACGGCAGATTTCTAACCATGCAGGGTGGACTGAGAACTGATTCTTCAATTTTGCTGAAGTTCTCAACAACAAACTGGAATGTAGCTTCTGCTCGACTCTCATCTGGATATACCAAAAAATACAATTTTGATACTTCTGAAGAGCATATAAAGCATAACCTATTCAGCAATTGTTTTTTCTTTCTCCTACCTTGCCATTTCAAAACTGCTTTTTTCATTACATATTATAAAACGCTTAATTCAGTATTGGCTCAAATATTATATTGTCTCCGGGATCAAGTTGCTGAGCAGTACATGAGCTGCAACAGTAAGCGACTAAAAGCTGGTTGCTAGCGCCAAGTCCAGCAACACAGAGCTGCAATGACCGTTCTCCACCTTCACAGACTAGCTAAGAAGAAGGGATTGAAGAGGGAATGCTAACCCGGTACTAAAAAAATGCCAGCTGAGGTCGAATGTGCCAGATCGGAAAATGCAAATATTGCATTAAAAAACTACATCATGCTTCCGTTCTCTGGACAACATCCTGAAAGCCTTTTTTAGGGCTGGGTAGTGGGAGTTTCTTCTTCTTCTTCTTCGTACACTGTCAGACGTCAACTTGAATTTGTTCGAAGAAAGCAGCTGTCATCCTGAAGCTGTCGACATTGCCATAGAGCTTGTCTAGTGTTGGCACTGGTGATGACCACATGTGCTTTCTCTGGTCCTTTGCATGTCAGGCAATTTTGCAGCAGATGTTCAGCGGTCATTTTCCCTGTACCACAGGTGCATTCGTCAGTGCCACTTATCTTCAGTTTATTGAATAGATGGTACCTCAGTCTGTTGTGGCCTGTGCGGAGTCTGAAGACCATGACCTGCTCTCTTCTGTTCAACTGGTAATAAGCATCATTTTTTGTGTAGCCAGTGTTCTGGTTCAAATTTGGCCATGTATCTGCCCTAATAAACCTTTTGGACTCTTCGTAGGTCACACTAGAATCTGGTTGTGGTAATCTTGCACCTTCTTTTGCCAGTCTGTCTGCCTTCTCGTTGCCTTGAATGTTACAGTGGGACTGCTGGCATAGTTGACAGAGTACTGCTCTTAAATCATTAAGTTCTGTATTTTTCTGGCTCTTCAGTGATGTAACCATGGCCAGGGCATCTGTAAACAGGACTATCTGGCATTGCTTATACTGCAGCCTTCAGTGCCTCTGCCTCCGCTCTGAAATTGCTTGAGAATTTTCCAGTTACCACTGACTGTTATTTTTCTACAATTTGTTAGGCTCAGGAATACCCCTCACCCTATATTCTGTGTTGTGTTTGTAACAGAACCGTCGGTGTATGCATGGGTCCAGTCCATGCTTGGGTAGTTTTCCGATATGTACCTCAGGGTTATGGCTCTTCTTTCTTTTTCAGTCTGGCTGTTCTTGTTTCCAATACCTGGTATATTTTCTACCACCTCTGGAATGATATGCTGCTTCCATGTGGGTTTGCGTACAGTAGGGATGGGCTTTGGTGTTGTTATGGTGTTCATAGCGTCTTCGCTCATCTTTGATTTGGCTATTTCTGCAAAGTTTCTCCGCTTTAGTTTCCCTTTTCCAAATCTATTTAGTCTCTGATGCATTGGATGGTCTGTCAGTCTTCTTAGCTTCTCTGCTTGCTGCTGGGCTCTGCTGTCTCTTCTGTCGGTCATGGATTGCAGATTTGTAATCTTTTCAAGTTCTACAATTAAGTGGGAGTTTGTTTTTTTGTTTTTTTTTGTGTTCGCCTTATTTTCTCTAATCCCCAAGGCGGTGTGCGTTGCACTGTGTTTTTATTTTGCGCCTGTCGGCCCAGTGCATCCAACTTCAGCATGCATTTTATGTAAGTGTCTGCTTCCTCCTGCATTTTCTAAGGGTTTGCTTCCCCGGGGTAATGGCCAGTGCTGTGATGGGGATTGAACCCAGCACCTTTGGGTTGTGAGCCATACCACTAGGCTTCGCCGTCCCCAAGTGAGAGTTTGAAAACAAATGAAGAACTATTGTCTCCCAGGGTCTGTACATCTTCCAGTGTCCAGCAGAGATGTGTCTTCACACCGGCATTGTTCTGCCATGGAATGGATGATCCTTGGTCAGCTGGAGATGAACAAACCAGAAGTCACCATCAGACTGCTGCGTGCGAACGTCCTCGACTATGCAAATGGCGTAGACATACCAAGCTCCCTCCCTCAGGCACTGATTAAACCACTGGTGCACCTAGAATACATTGCATCTAGATTAGGCCTCCCCATCCCATGGGTAAAAACCTAAAAACCAAGATACAAAACCATGGCTGCCATCCCACAGTAGCAGAATTATTGTCGATGGTAACCATGTTAACTCCACTAATAATTCCATTTACCTGTTAAGTAAACAAAACTCCAGACGCACGAAGCCACCCCACTGTCATTTGAACAGCCGGTCTAGCTGCACCTTACATGAACAACCTGCATTAGGTTAAGAGCCAGCAGAGGCTTTCACTGAAAATCAAGCTACGAATTTATGTAAACTGTGCCACCCCCCATCCTGCTGTATGGTTCCAAAACTTGACTATTCTGCATTACAATCAGCCTTCTACATGTGCAGCTAGAGGAGAATTCTTATGATCCACTGGTATGACCAGGTCTCAAATGACAAAGTCACCTGAGGACAACTTTTGTCATTTGACCCTTTTCGGACATGTGGTTGCCCTCAGCCAATCAGCTTCTAAAGCAGACCATGAATAGTAATGACGGAAAGTGACCCACACCACCTGGTGGTTAGGTTAAATCAGAAAGACACCCACTTTGCATGTGGCCATGTACCCAGCCATTCACCTTGCTCCTGAACGGTCGCCTAAGCGGGCTACCTACCTATCTCCCATGCAATATGGTCCTAAGCTTTAAAGGTGTTCCGTCAAAAATTAAAGGTTTAGAATATTACATTACCTGGAATAATAAAAATAAGTGATAAGAACTTAATTTCCCTTTAACGTAAAGGCTCTGTACTATATTGTACATTATTATTCAGAAAAATATCAGTCCTCATCCTTATTTTCTTCCTATTCACCCAGCTCATCATCAGTAGTGATATTTACATATTCAGATATGTATGCTGTCCCTATAATTTCAGCACGGTTCTCAGTAGAATGAGGATGTATTGAGGAAACAAAACAAATATTGCACTATATTCAGGCTAGTATGGGATTATAAGTTTAAATAGTAGAACTTGTATGCTGACTAATCTATTCAAACTATTTTTTTTCCCTTTCTCTATTCCCCACTATGCACTATGTTTTTATTTTGCCCCTGGCCCAAGCCATCCACAATTTAAACTATTTAAATATGCTATTCTCATCTTAAATTTGTTTTTAAATTATTAAAATGAATAATCTACTTTTCTTTTGGCAATTATTTTGAAGATATTAAAATGAACTAAGGCAACATGTATAAGTACAAGTACAAGAGAAGTGTCGAGAGCAAAATCAGGCCTTGTATACCACATTTATTGATTTGACAAAGGCATTTGATACAGTAAACAGAGGAGGGCTGTGGATGATAATGTCTAAGTTTGGCTGCCCCAACAAGTTCATAACAATGGTGAAACAGCTACACGAAGGCATGTGTGCTCGTGTACTGGACAGCGGTGCAATCTCTAAAACGTTTCTAGTATCAAACGGAGTAAAACAAGGATGTGTACTCGCCCCGACTTTGTTCAGCATGATGTTCGCGGCCACGATGACAGACGCCTTCAGATCATTGGAGCTTGGAATACCCATAAAGTACCGCACAGATGGCAAGTTACTCAATTCCAGAAGAATGAAGGCCAAAACCAAAGTGGCTGGCGACATAATCAAGGAACTTGTATTTGCTGACGACTGTGCTCTAATGAGCAACTCAGAACTGAACATGCAAGTTGTAATGGACCGGTTCTCTGCCGCATGCAAAAATTTTTGGCCTGACCATAAATGCCAAAAAAACAGAGGTCATGTACCAACCAGCACCAGGCATGCCGTACACAAAACCAGAGACTACAGTCAGCGGGCAGACGTTGAATGCCGTAGACAAATTCACATATCTGGGCAGCACGCTGTCGAGATCTGTCAGCCTAGACGATGAGGTGGCAAGCAGAATAGCAAAGGCCAGCACAGGCTTTGGTAGAATGCGCTCGATGGTCTGGGCACGTCGTGGCATCAGCGTCAAGACCAAATTGAAAGTCTACCGTGCAACCATCATTCCAACCCTACTATACGCTTGCGAAAGCTGGACTGTATACTCTGGACATGCAAGGAGGTTAAACCACTTCCACACAGGTTGCCTGAGGCGAATATTTCACATCCGATGGCAAGATCGTGTCACTGACATCGAGGTTCTCTCGAGGGCTAACATGCCCAGCATACATGCACTGCTAGAAAAAGCACGACTAGGATGGGCCGGACACCTCGTCCGTATGTCAGACGAGCGGCTCCCAAAGAAGCTTCTCTACGGCGAGCTGAGAGACGGATGGCGCGAGAGAGGGCGCCCAAAGAAACGTTTTAAAGACGGTCTGAAGGACTCACTAAAAAGTTGCCAGATAGATTTCGACACCTGGGAATGTCTTGCGAAAAACAGATCTGACTGGAGAAGTGCAGTCAAATCGGGTGTAGCTGCCGGTGAAGATGACCGTGTTGTGAAAGCCCAGAACAGACGCGAGACGCGGAAATCCCGAGCAGCGGGAACACCATCCCCTTCTACAAACCTCGTGTGCCCGATATGTAGCAGATGTTTTCGCGCTCGCATTGGCCTGTTCAGCCACATGCGCACCCACACCCAACAGGGAAATCTGTGACAAGGATGATGTCGGCGGTCCTCATCGACAACGATGGACAGCAGTTACTTAATAAATATATTTAATGTATATGAAAATGAATGTGATATTTACTTCTCAAATTACTGAAACTACAAATACATTTTTTAAGACTCATTTTCAGACTAATTCAATTTAATTAATTTTCTGCTGAAAAGAGTTAACAAATTGGCTAAGATTAAAACTGTTACCTTCTTCCATTTCTTCATCATTGGATAAAGGTGGTTTCACATCGCCATTGATTGTACTTTGAGCTTCACTTCCATTATGGCAGTTATTACCTAGTAAAAGTATAATTATCATGTAAGTAACAATTCAATAGCACAGACACAATACATATATTGTTAGAGACTTCACAGAACTGGGTTTGGGGCAGTTTTTTGGCCAGGTGGATGGTGCTTGTTTGCTTTCATCCCTGCTAATACCTGAGTTTTTGTCACTCTTTTAATACTTGATGACCTCTGCAGCCGTTGTACCGTTGTGGGTTCTAACTTTGTTTTCAACAATCTCTATCCAGGGCTCTGGAGGCCCAGTTGGTAATAAGCTTTCTTTTTCATGAATCATGGATGTTGTAGCTGAGTGTCAGGGAGTCTGACAAACATCTACCACACTGTCTTTTTCCACCTCAGGGGTATCAAATCACATTACAAACAATACAGGAGTTGAAGAGAGAGATGTGTAAAGTCCAATTCCGACAACTATCCAGGATATTTCAATGAGCAAGAAGGCCGCCCGGGCAGTGCGACTACATCTTGTTAGTTCTGGTTCTAGATTATTTTGCATGTTGAGGAGGCGCCCAAGATAGCAATATTTCTCAATATTTCTCAACATCCTCTAAGCTTTTCCTATCGAGAATGACTGGGTCACAATAACCAAAACAACTGTGCACTGAACGACTTTGGTCTTGCAGATAGTTTCTAGTCCTCCTTTATTTCCCTATCTGCTGAGAATCTTTAACATGTGGTTGACTGCTGACTTATTCCTGTATCAAATATAGGATACTTGTTCCTACATTTTCTTTTCAAATCCAACAGGCTTTAGACCTGACTGTGCAAATATTGGATTACTTCTACCTTAGAGCAGTGGTGGACAAACTTGTTTAGGACTAGAAGCCAGATAAAAAAAAATATAGAAGCCTGACACAGTGCTGGATGAGAAGTTCGTAAAAAGTGCAACATGCCGAAGGGTAGGAATGAAATGTTCCTTGACAATATTATTAAAATGTTGAAATTTTAATTTATTATTAATTAAAGTAAAACTTATTTTTGCTATTCCTTATTTATGCTATGTCCATGTGTAACATGAGGTTGGCAACCTGGCCTTAAAATTCAGAGGAAAGAGAGGAAATTACTTGAAAAAATATATTTTGTGTCAGTAAATATGGTACCACGTGAAAGGTTAGATGATGCAGCAACATTTCTAGCTGCGATGGCAACCTGGATTTGTCATGTCCTGCCTTACAGAGTGGTGATGCTGCAGGTTAGGCACTTCTGTGACTTCTCAGTGTGGCAGTTGACCTACCTTAGTTTCTACAATACAGAGTCCTCCCTTAAACCTCTCCAGCATTTTTGTTTCAGATTTGATGGGAATTCCCACTAGTTGACGGCTTACACTTGTGCCCTTGGAAATGTTTTGTGGTTTTCCACTTGGCCCTGCTCAGTTAGCACCATGTCCATGACACACCACTCACATGGTGGGCGATCGAATCCCGCAGATTTCAAGGGAGATGGGACCAGAGTGCCTGCATCCTGAGTTATCTCCAGTCGTCTTGACTTATGTCTTGCCACTGGTCCAGGTAGCTCAGGACCAGAGAGTGCGGTTGATGAAGAGCGCAATTTCTTCCTCACTATAACAGCACAAGTTACATTATCAAGACAAAACCATCTGATGATATCATCATTGCTTACGATGGGCAACTAACAACTTATAAGCTGAATCAATGAACAAAGATTATTATTTTCTATGTATAAAATACCAACTGAATAAAGTCATATAAAATCTTTCATTTCAGCATGTGACATTACATATTTAAGACAATATCACTTGAATCTATCAAACCAATACAGAGCAGTAGCTCATACCTTCAACAGTATGGTTATTCTTGCTATGGTATATTGCTGCATAGTATGGAACCCATGAAAAGCAGAGGCTGAGAGGCTTTGAACTTCTCAAGGGGCAATTGAGCAAAGAACAATGACAAGTCTCTCTACGGGACTGAATTTACAATATAGAAATCAGGCGCCAAACATCCTTCAATGACAACTTAGATTCTGTGATGCTATAAAGATATAGATAGTTTGGGCATGTAGTGTGCACGTCTGACAACATATGGAGACACAAAAAGTAACATTCTGGTGACCCAACAGTTTTAAGCGTCCAGTCGGACATCCAACAATGAGGCAGCAGAATATTGTATCACTTCAGCAGACTAAAACTAAAACAATGAGTGGATCTTTAAAGATCCCATTTCGGTGTGAAAAACAATTATGATCATTGTGCTTTACTATGCACGTCATAAGAGAAGACGTAACTAAGGATTGTGCATATAAGGTGATGGAAATCTAATGTAAAGCATTTTAAGAATTTCTAACAGTGGCTAAACCCCTGCAAGGCCAAGAGTGTACTCAGTACTCTTACTGTAAATGTAAAAAGTCAAAGTGCTTTGCAGCTTTGTTTTTGATGATACAGGTTTCATGCAAGAAAATAAATTGCAGCTGTTGTCCCTTGTTTCTAGTGTACTGATAATGATAACCTATGAATTAAGTCTAAAAAAATGTGATATTAGTAGTAATATTACATAATTAGTGTACTGAAAACTCATATCATGATTCACTGATTTAGTCCTGATCACTACTAAACTTTAAGATTGGCATGGACTAAAATCACTAAATCAAAATTATTTCAAATGTTTCTTTTAAGTAGCTGGCGAGCAAAAACTAAACTGCTGCACAATTGCTGAATACAGAATTAACAAACACACTTCTTAAACACAAGACTAAACACACCATCATGATCTGTGTCCATTTCCTCGGCTTCTGGCTTGGTTCCATCATTGTCGTTTACATGGTTCATCGTGTTGTTCATATCATTAGCCTGTGGTGATGTGACCGTTTGTTTTACTCGCACGGGAGTCTGAAGACTTCTCTGCGAGACGGTCACCTTGACGTGTTTACTAGCAATTCGCCCAATGTCTGCAGATTCTACCCCTGTGACGGGGCAAACTGCTATAAAACAAGTGTGAGATCTCTCAGAGGACCTACGACTACGGGCGCCGGGATGTGAACAAAAATAAACAAGATGGCGGTCTCGCGGTTAGGGGCAGTATAAGTTCTATTTCATTTTATTTCATTTTAAATAACATACTTACTGTCAATAGATGTTACTTTCGCTGTCATTTCAAAATAGGAGTGACAAAATTCTTATATTTTATAACGCGTTTAGTATTACGAAAGCCCTCAAAATAGATTATGTCTTTGTTGGGCCATTGATGGTCGAGTTTTTCCGTAAGTGCAGAATTCTTAGTGTACCCATTTGGCCTTTTGTGGTTATATCATTGCCAATAGAGTACAAAACCTAAAAAAAAATTATAACAATTATCTTTGGGTTGGGAGAGAATCGTTACAACGCATATTTATTTCTTCTTTCTTGTGTTTGTTGTTATGTGCTTGTTTCTTCCAAATATATATAGTCTAACTTGGCCGAGTTGTCGCAGTTTCGATATCTTCTGTAAGGTACCATCTTTTTGAAGATATTTCACATAATGTAATTTAGGAAGATAAAAAGGATTTCAGTATATATCATTTTAAGTGTATAGTATGTTTGTCCAAGACAATATGATGGATGGTTGGTTATTGATCCTCCGGCTTATGGGCTTTTACCCTTTGGCCCAATGCATATATTGGTGTCTGCAAGTGTTTGTAAGCTGTTGTTTAGTTCCATACAAAGTGTTCCATTTGTCTGGCCTCAGTGGGAAGAATCTCTTTCATGACATTGGTAAGCGCTGGACATTCAAAACGATTATGTTCAACAGTTTCTTAGGGATGTGTGCACAGCCGGCCCTTTGGAGTATGTTCTGGTTGGATTCTGTTCAATGGACTGCTAAGCTATATGGGTTGAGTACGAAGTCGGAAAAAGTGCTTTGGTCTTTCCTTTTCAGGAGGTGGATGTTGTCTTTGGGATTTGGGATGACCAT
Organism: Ariolimax columbianus; assembly: GCA_036924085.1. Taxonomy (NCBI): domain Eukaryota; kingdom Metazoa; phylum Mollusca; class Gastropoda; order Stylommatophora; family Arionidae; genus Ariolimax; species Ariolimax columbianus. Next base: position 67,731,017 of record JAVGWX010000006.1, on the reverse strand, counting down.
ATGTTTGTAAATTTCTCTCCCAGTATTTCCCATTGTTCATCTATTCAGCCAGGCCTCTTTGTTCGCAGTCTTCAATAATTGTTTGACTGTCTGTAGGGTTGTTGGTGTGTATTGTAGACAATATGATAAAATAAACACTTTTATCGCATTAAATGAGCTCACGTAACACGTTTTTTGTATATGTAGGCTTACAACAAAATACATCATATGATTTAGCTGCCATAAGCACCAAGCAGTGTACTGTACTGTATAGCAATGATATATTTTGATTTTGATTACCCGTTCCTCGGCGTAATTGTGGGACCAAACTTCGTCTTCAGTGGACCCTGTCTTGGGCCACGGAAGTCGATTTGGTGATACACACTCTTCCAGAGGCGTCTCGAATGTTGTTGCGTATATCAAGTGAGACTAACGCATTGGAGGTCTTCCCCACAGTCTATTTTTACCTCGGAACCAGATTGCTGTCGCCGTGCTCCAAAAACATGTGACCTACCCATCAATGGTTTGCCATGTCTGCATAGATTACCGCAACATTCACCAACGACAATCATCGTATGTCAGAATTGTGGAGATTTTGCATGCAATGATTGTAGAAAGTAATCCCGACTAAGCGTCTCTCGAGAAAGGCCGGGGTCACTCTCACTGATATGGCGACTTGGCTTCGTTCGTTCTCAATCTTCCACTACCAAACCCTGAAAGGGCTTAAGTAGCAGAATGTAGTCCAGAGAACGGAATGCGATGTGTCATAGTTTACAGATTGACTGCGATATTTACACCCGACAACACATCCGACTTCAGCAAGCATTTTTTGAGTACTGGGTTAGCATTCCCTCTTCGATCCCTTCTCCTTAGCCAGTCTGTCCTGCTGCAACCTTGTTATCCCGGATCACCGCTTGGAGGTGTAGAAGGGTCTTGGCAGCTCTGGTTCACTGGCCCTGACGCTAGCAGTCAGCTATGGGTCGCTGACCACTGCAGCTGATGCGCTGCTCAGCGTCTTGATCCCTAACCTCTGATATAACTCATTAAAAATATAAAAATCATTTTATCGTTGCCGGGGCCTACGAGAGAAATTTATCAGGGGTTACAAAATATAATTCGGGCCTTTTCTCGCCTCCATTAATCATGCTGTTTTTGTCCACCACTGTTTTAAGTCATGATCTGTAGCCTGTAATCCAAAAACGGGTTTAGAAGATGAGAGAGGAGTGAAATGGAGCGTTCTGTTAATTTTCTGCACATGTGCATGTATGTCATTCAACAGCTCAAAAATTAGCTTTATACAACCCGTTTTTCGTCCCGACACTTTGCTTCCAGTGTCAAAACTGAACACTAACATCAATTGAGAAACGACAGATCGTAACAGCAAAAATGAAATGCCTGCGAAAAATATTGGGTGTGACAAACAGTAGAGCATTACTGCCGTAGGTGTTAGGGATCTCACATCTCAAAGGCCCGGCTATATGAGCGCAGTATAGCCACCTCTCCCTCGCCGTTTTTACTTCCCGGACTGAACCCATTTAAGGCTGAGTCGACCGTTACGGTCTGAAAAAAACATATCCGTCTTAACTGGGACTTGAACCCGGACCACTCAGATGCGAAGCCAACTCGCTAACCACTGCTCTACATAATCAGGAACGATGACACCAGGAGACTGGTGGCAACAACAATAGTACTATGCTATATCAAAAGACTGCAATTAAAATGATTTGGCCACGTAACAAGACTATCACCACGCAACACCGCACAACAAGCAATGCTATTTAGATATTGTAAAGAGGTAGCTTTGGTCGAGAGGTATGACGCTCGCCTCTGAAAGCGATGACCGGAAACGATGGGCGATCGAGTCTCATGGGTTTCAAGCGAACCTTGGTCTCAAGAGAGGTGGGACCAGAGTGCCTGCGTCCTGAGCTACACTTACAGGTTATAAGATAATCACAGGAAAGGTTAAATTAGACTATAACAAGTTTTTCAAAATTCAACCACCAACGAGAACAAGAGGACACAGATACAAATTATCTAAAGAAAGGTCCAGATTGGATATTAGGAAATATTTTTTTTAGTCAGAGAGTGGTGAATGCATGTAATGAATTGCCACATGAAGTAGTGGTCAGGTCAGGTCAGGCCATCCCGTAACCGGTGAGGTCGTTAGGGCACACACGAAGACATACTCGCAACGCCACCCTTCTCTGTCAGATGCCGCTGTTTGTGACTCTTCTGGTCGGAGATTGGTCCATTCTTTTATGTTGTCCTCCTATCTCTTTTTGGGACGGCCTCTTCTTCGTCTGCCATGCACCTTTCAGTGGAGGATTGTATTTGCAAGACCATTTGATCTCGATATGTGACCGTACCAAGCGAGTTTCCTTCTTTTGACAGTTGCCAAAAGGTCTTCAAAAGGACCTATTGCTTTTGTAATTCTATCTCGTATTTCCTCATTTGTAACTCAATCTTTGTACTTGACGTTTAAAATTCTTCGCAAACATTTCATCTCCAAGGCCTGTATCCTTCGTTGAAGGTCAGCTGTAACTGTCCATGTCTCACAAGCATAGAGGAATATTGACAGGACCAGTGTACACATTAATCTGATTTTCGTGCATAGTGCTAACCGTTTATCTTGCCAGATTTTGTTAAGCAGTGCAAGCTCCGCTATTGTCTGTGCTATTCTGGCCAACACCTCACATTTTGATCCTTCATCACTGACAATCGACCCTAGATATTTAAAACGGTCAACCACTTCGAATTCCTGACCGTTAGCTTTTATCCTGTTGTTGAAGCCCTCGGCGTTGTTGGTCATTAATTTTGTCTTTCTAGCGTTTATCTCCACAACATAGTCAAGAGCTGTTTCATCGAGTCTTCTGACCCATTCCTGGAGTTCTGCTTCTGAATTCGCCAACCCGTCCATATCATCTGCAAAACGAAGGTTGATAATCGTTCGGCCCCCTATCTTGGCAGTACCAACGTGACCTCCAAGTGTCTCACTCATAATTCCCTCAAGGAATATATTGAAAACAGTTGGAGAGAGTGTACACCCCTGTCTCACACCAACTGATGTGCGAAACCACTCCCCTCGCCTCCCATTCACAAGAACTGCACTGGACGCCTTGTCATACAGGTGTTCAAGGAAAGTTAAAATATTTCCGTTGATTTTATACATCCTCATGGTTGCCCATAGCGCTTTATGCCATACCCTATCAAACGCCTTCTTAAAATCAACAAACACACGATACAGTGTTTGCTGCTGTTCTAGATATTTCTCGCTTAGCAGCCTTAAATTAAATATCTGTTCTGTAGTGCTTCTTCCCTGTCTGAACCCTGCTTGCTCCTCGGCAATGATGTTCTCTGCTTGGGGTTTCAATCGGTCGAGGATTAATCTAAGCATGATCTTGCTAGGGTGGCTGATGAGGCTTATTGTTCTGTAATTTTGGCACAGCTTTAGGTTTCCAGACTTATCTAACGGTATAACTATTGATTTCGTCCATAAGTCCGGCCAGTTTCCTGTCGTCCATATTTTGTTGCAGATGTGTGTCAGGCCTCCCACAACTACCTCTCCACCTGCCTGTAAGAGCTCTGCTGGTATATTGTCCACGCCGGCCGCCTTCCCTCTTCTCAATGTCTTTACCGCTGCATTTACCTCTTCCTTCGTTATCAGTTGGTTATCCTCTACATTTGTTGATGTTGGGAGAATTGTTTTCTCAGGTTCGCTTCGTCCTTCATAGTTATATAACTAGGAACAGTTCTCTGTCCATCCTGTCAGTACGTCCTTTTCCTCCGTAAGGCACTTGCCGCTTTTATCCCGAAGTAGTGGACGCAGTGACAATTAATGCATTTAAGAATAGATTAAGCATAGCTTTTAGAGCAAGGTAATGTAAATGAAACTGGTTGTATACAGACTGCAGAGTCTTCATCAAAACACAACCGTCTGATGATGTCGCCGTTAACGCTTGCAATGAGCATTTAGATATAACGGATTCAAGGCCAAAGGTCGACCAAGAAAAAGATGGCTTATGGAAATATCCGAGGCAGTGAAAAGCAAATGTGCATGAGGCATATAGTAGGGTTCGTTCTATAGATCTCCTCATAACCTGACGCCGAAAGGCAAAATAGGATAAGCTAAAAGAAGAAGAAGACTCCCTCAATGATACATATTTAAAGAACAGTTTAAATAAAGAATCAGAGAAAAGAAAGCACATTTGATTTGAATATCTTTGTTCAGGTTACAATACAAATAAGGGGAAATCATTAACATTTGAAACATCTTTTATATTGCAATGCAGATCAGATCATCAGAAGAATGCACCAGATTGCAGTGTAGTAGTAGTAGTGCAGTAGTAGTAGTAGTAGTAGTAGTAGTAGTAGTAGTAGTAGTAGTAGTAGTAATAGTTGTAGTTGTAGTTATAGAAGTAGTACCATAATAACGTAATAATAATGAAGGTTACAGGTTTTTTTTTGTGGTTTTTTTCTTTGTGTTCGCCGTATTTCTCCATTCCCAAAGGCGGTATTCGTTGCACTGCGGTTTTTACTTTGCGCCTGTCGGCCCAGTGCATCCGACTTCAGCATGCATTTTATATAAGTGTCTGCTTCCTCCTGCATTTTCTAAGGGTTTGCTTCCCCCTGCATTGCAGTTCTTAGTCAGCCTGTAGTTCTACAGGGACAGATGCCCACGTGCAGGTCCCAGCTCTGGTACAAGCTGGGAGAAGGATTTCCTGCTTAGTGACTAGGCTCGAGCAGCTTATTACTCCGCTGAGTTGGACAGGTGTTTGGGAGGGTGGTAAACCGATGTGCGAGTCCATCTTCATAGACTCAAACACTAGAGCAAAGTAGACCCGCAGCCTGTTAGGCGCCATCTATGCTGCTCTTAACAAACCACCTAACCATGGCCGTTGTTATGCCATGTCATACAGTTAGTCGCCTCTTACGACATGCTCTCTGTGGGGGCAGTGGTGCTATTCTTTTCCTTGTCATACGCAAATATTCCGGTGGACCACTCGGGACGTGGATTGCAATTGAGAGGCAAACTGGGTACTCAAAAAAGTCAGATGAAATAAGATGTGTTGGGCAAAAAAGCAAAGTATCGCAGCCTCGCTGTAAACTATGTTACAACATCATTTTCAGAAAAAACGAAGATCGTTTTAAAAATCCAACATAACATTTCTGAAGAATCTGGTATTGCGCCTGCGCAAGAGATCTTTTCCGTTGGAAATTGCCTGTCAATAAAACGACAGTACCTTGTTAATGTTTTCTTACGATTGGCACCTTCTGTTTCGTTGTTAGATGTGTTAAATGATAACTAGCGCTAAATAAGTATCATCTTCAGGCATAATGAGCCAGGAGGAGAACCATGATAGTGAACAGACACCAGAACACTGGTTCTCTAACTTTGAAGATGAATGTCTTGACGAACTGGAGGCTCAAGGTAGAGCGGAGCCCAGACTCCAGGCAGCTGAAGAATACACTGCACAGCAACTCTGGTTCGGTTTTCAACATACTTCAACCGCAATAGCACAACTATATAATTATAAAGGTGCGTTGATCATTTATATTACCATAGCATAAATTGCAAGCATAGAAACGAAAACAATGTTTACGTTTTTCTTCCGTCACGACTTCCAAAAATTCACAGTTTACTAAATGAAACCCTAGTCCAGCACTCAGAAGTTAGTAAAATCACGCAAGGACAGATACATGGCAATGTGAATAAGAAGCACCTATTGCACACAATACACATGCATTAATTCACATTTAACCATTAATGGTTATGATATTCTTAGGTTCCTGCCATCATTGAGTTGATTGAGGTGAATACAATTATAATGACATTTGTAAAAGATTACATAAAGAGATCATTTAATATTTATATTATTAGGTCGATGTCAAATCAGAAGTGCCTTAATTCAATTACTGAAAATTGTGAAGACACTTAAAGAGTGAAACATTACTAGTAGTACTATTGCACTGACTAACTTGGAAAGCATGATAAACTATGAACATTTGTTCAAGCTTCAAACTTCACATAATAAAAAATGTAGCTTCTTTGTACTATAACTTTGAATATAAATATGCACATATAATTATAACAAAGGATAGAATGAGAAGTATAGTCTACCTTTGTTAACACTTTTGCACTTCTGTAAGACACTAGTTATATTCTGCCACACTTACCAGATACTTCACTCAACTTTATATGACCTCTATATAAATTATAAAAGTTAGCAACCACCACCCCTTATTCATATTTCAAAATATTCACATCAACTTCTTACTTCAAGTGTTTTTCCAGATGCAGGGAATACATACATGTATTGTTACAATACAAGTAGATTTTAGTTGTAACATACACACTTAATGTTTTAAATGTATGTTTCTAAGACTAGTTGCAACATGTACATTTATTTGAAGCAACATAAGTAGACTACAGCTGCAACATACAATACACATTTATTTGAAGCAACATAAGTAGACTATAGTTGTAACATACACATTTATTTCTGCAACAGAAGTGGACTATAGCTGTAACATACACATTTATTGTTGCAACATAAGTAGCCTATAGTTGTAACATACAAATTTATTTCTGTAACATAAGTAGTCTATAGCTGCAGCATACATATTTATAGAATTAATCTGTAAAAATTCACATTTATTGCTGCAACATAAGTAGACTATAGTTGTAGCATAGCCATTTATTACTGCAACATAAGTAGATTACTGCAACATAAATGGATTACTGCAACATAAATAGACTATAGTTGTAACATACACATTTATTGCTGTAACATACACATTTATTGCTGCAAAATAAATAGACTATAGTTGTAATATACTTATCTGTTAATGCAGCCTAAGTAGACTATAGCTGTAACATACTTATTTAATTACTGCAACAAAAGTAGTTTATAGCTGCAACATGCACATTTATTGCTGCAACATAATTGCACTATAGCTGCAACATAAGTAGATTTATGCTGTAACATAAGTAGACTTTAGCTGTAACATACATAGACTTTAGTTGCAACATTAATAGACTTCAACTGTAACACACATTTATTGCTGCAAAATAAGTAGATTATAGCTGTAACATACACATTTATTGCTGCAACATAAGTAGAATATAGCTGTAACATAAGTAGACTATAGCTGTAACATACACATTTATTACTGCAACATAAGTAGAATATAGCTGTAACATAAGTAGATTATAGCTGTAACATACACATTTATTACTGCAACATAAGTAGAATATAGCTGTAACATAAGTAGATTATAGCTGTAACATACACATTTATTGCTGCAACATAAGTAGAATATAGCTGTAACATAAGTAGACTATAGCTGTAACATACACATTTATGTCTGTAGCATAATTAGACTATAGCTGTAACATACATATTTATATAATTATCTGTAAAAATGCACACTTATTGCTGCAACATAACTTAACTTAACTTAACGTCTTTATACTGACCTTGCAGAGTCTGTATACAACCAGTTACATTTACATCACCTTGCTCTAAAAGCTATGCGCATCCAGTTTATTCTTAAATGCATTAACTGTCCCTGCCTCCACTACCTCCCCTGGCAATGCATTCCAAGCAGACACCACTCTCTGACTAAAAAAATATTTCCTAATATCAAACCTGGACCTCTCTTTAGTCAGCTTGTAGCTATGCCCTCATGTTATTGTAGGTGGCTGTATTTGAAAAAACTTGTTATAGTCTAATTTATCGATTCCTCTGATCATCTTATAAACCTGTATTAAGTCACCATGAATTCTTCTCTCTTCGAGACACTGTAGGCCGGTTTTTCTGAGTCGTTCCTCATAACTGTAATTCTGGAATCCCACTATCATCTTTGTCACTCTTTTTTGTATTCTTTCTAGCATGTTTATGTCCCCTCTATGATAAGGACTCCACACCTGTACACAGTACTCCAATCTAGGTCTAACTAAAGCTTTATACAGTTTGTCGATCACTTCCTTGCTCCTATGTTTAATATTTCTTTTTATCATACCTAACATTGCATTTGCCTTTTTTACTGCTACCTTAACTTGCTCACTCACCTTTCCTGTATGATCTATTATAACCCCTAGGTCCCTTTCCTTATCTATCTTTCTAATATTGTTTTCTCCCATTCTGTAATTATGTTCCATATTGGATCTACCCATGTGGATGACTGTACATTTATCTACATTAAACTCCATTTGCCAGCTTACAGACCATTCTCGAATTTTATCTAAATCCGACATCAATATATCCACTTCCGCTTTAGATGAGACACTACTGCATAGTTTTGTGTCATCAGCAAATTTTGCAATCATGGATCTCATATCAATGTCCAAATCATTTATATATATCAAGAACAAAATTGGTCCCAAAACCGAGCCCTGTGGCACACTTCACTCCACTCAGAGTACTCCTTATGTATGCCCACCCGTTGCCTTCTTCCCGTTAACCAATTTTCAATCCATTTGTGCAACTTCCCCACCTATTCCATGTGATTTTACTTTCGAAATAATCTTTGATGAGATACTCTATCAAAGGCCTTTGCAAAGTCTAGATAAATAACATCCACTGGCTCCCCTTTATCTATGATTTTAGTAACCTCCTCCATGAATTCTAATAGATTTGTTAAGCATGATCGCGATCTAGTAAACCAATGCTGACTATTTCTAATTAGATTAAATTTGTCTATATGCATTACAGTGTTTTCTTTGATTATTGACTCTAACAATTTACAGACTATGCTCGTTAAACTCACCGGTCTATAATTTGCTGGATCTGATTTTTTGCCTTTTTTGAATAAGGGGATCACTCCTGCATCTTTCCAATCCCGTGGAACAATCCCTTTTGTAAGTGATTGAGAACATAATATAGCCAATGGTTTTGCTAGTTGGTCTCTAATTTCATACAGCAATTTTGGGTGAATACCATCTTCACCTGGACATTTATTCACTTTCAACCCCTCCAATTTTTTAAAAACCATTTCCTCTGTAATACAGATTGATCTTAATCCCGCTGTATCCATGTGTCTTTGAAAAATATCTATAGGCTCTGGGATCTCGGAGCAGTCCTCCTTTGTGAAGACTGTGCCAAAGTACTGATTGAGCAGATTAGCAGCCTCCCTATTCTCACTTATTATTTTCCCTGTACTGTCTATGAGAGGGCCTACTTTGTCTTTCGTTCTTTGTTTATTTTATATTATATTATAAGTAGGCTATAGTTGTAGCATAGCCATTTATTACTGCAACATAAGTAGATTACTGCAACATAAGTAGATTACTGCAACATAAATAGACTATAGTTGTAACATACACATTTATTGCTGCAACATACGTGGACTATAACTGTAATATACTTGTCTGTTAATGCAACATAAGTAGACTATAGCTGTTACATACTTATGTATTACTGCAACAAAAGTAGTTTATAGCTGCAACATGCACATTTATTGCTGCAACATAATGAACTATAGCTGTAACATAAGTAGACTTTAGCTGCAACATAAATAGACTTTAGATGAAACATAAGTACACTTTAGCTGCAACATAAATAGACTGTAACTGTAACATACATTTATTGCTGCAAAATAAGTAGATTATAACTGTAACATACACATTTATTTGATGCAGTATAAGTAGACTTTAGCTAAAACATAATCTTTTATTGCTGCAACATAAGTGGACCATATCTGTACTATACTTATCTATTAATGCAACATAAGTAGACTATAGCTGTAACATATTTATCTATTAATGAAACATAATTAGATTACTGCAACATAACTAAACTAGCTGTAACATACACATTTATTGTTTTTTAATGTATGTTTCCAGACTAGTTGTAACATACACATTTATTGTTTTTTAATGTATGTTTCCAGACTAGTTGAAACATACACATTTATTGTTTTTTAATGTATGTTTCCAGACTAGTTGTAACATACACATTTATTGTTTTTTAATGTATGTTTCCAGACTAGCTGTAACATACACATTTATTGTTTTTTAATGTATGTTTCCAGACTAGTTGTAACATACACATTTATTGTTTTTTAATGTATGTTTCCAGACTAGTTGTAACATACACATTTATTGTTTTTTAATGTATGTTTCCAGACTAGTTGTAACATACACATTTATTGTTTTTTAATGTATGTTTCCAGACTAGCTGTAACATACACATTTATTGTTTTTTAATGTATGTTTCCAGACTAGTTGTAACATACACATTTATTGTTTTTTAATGTATGTTTCCAGACTAGTTGTAACATACACATTTATTGTTTTTTAATGTATGTTTCCAGACTAGCTGTAACGTACACATTTATTGTTTTTTAATGTATGTTTCCAGACTAGTTGTAACATACACATTTATTGTTTTTTAATGTATGTTTCCAGACTAGTTGAAACATACACATTTATTGTTTTTTAATGTATGTTTCCAGACTAGTTGTAACATACACATTTATTGTTTTTTAATGTATGTTTCCAGACTAGCTGTAACATACACATTTATTGTTTTTTAATGTATGTTTCCAGACTAGTTGTAACATACACATTTATTGTTTTTTAATGTATGTTTCCAGACTAGTTGTAACATACACATTTATTGTTTTTTAATGTATGTTTCCAGACTAGTTGTAACATACACATTTATTGTTTTTTAATGTATGTTTCCAGACTAGCTGTAACATACACATTTATTGTTTTTTAATGTATGTTTCCAGACTAGTTGTAACATACACATTTATTGTTTTTTAATGTATGTTTCCAGACTAGTTGTAACATACACATTTATTGTTTTTTAATGTATGTTTCCAGACTAGCTGTAACATACACATTTATTGTTTTTTAATGTATGTTTCCAGACTAGTTGTAACATACACATTTATTGTTTTTTAATGTATGTTTCCAGACTAGTTGTAACATACACATTTATTGTTTTTTAATGTATGTTTCCAGACTAGTTGTAACATACACATTTATTGTTTTTTAATGTATGTTTCCAGACTAGCTGTAACATACACATTTATTGTTTTTTAATGTATGTTTCCAGACTAGTTGTAACATACACATTTATTGTTTTTTAATGTATGTTTCCAGACTAGTTGTAACATACACATTTATTGTTTTTTAATGTATGTTTCCAGACTAGCTGTAACATACACATTTATTGTTTTTTAATGTATGTTTCCAGACTAGTTGTAACATACACATTTATTGTTTTTTAATGTATGTTTCCAGACTAGCTGTAACATACACATTTATTGTTTTTTAATGTATGTTTCCAGACTAGTTGTAACATACACATTTATTGTTTTTCAATGTATGTTTCCAGACTAGGTGTAACACACACATTTATTGTTTTTTAATGTATGTTTCCAGACTAGCTGTAACATACACATTTATTGTTTTTTAATGTATGTTTCCAGACTAGTTGTAACATACACATTTATTGTTTTTTAATGTATGTTTCCAGACTAGCTGTAACATACACATTTATTGTTTTTTAATGTATGTTTCCAGACTAGTTGTAACATACACATTTATTGTTTTTCAATGTATGTTTCCAGACTAGGTGTAACACACACATTTATTGTTTTTTAATGTATGTTTCCAGACTAGCTGTAACATACACATTTATTGTTTTTTAATGTATGTTTCCAGACTAGTTGTAACATACACATTTATTGTTTTTTAATGTATGTTTCCAGACTAGCTGTAACATACACATTTATTGTTTTTTAATGTATGTTTCCAGACTAGTTGTAACATACACATTTATTGTTTTTTAATGTATGTTTCCGGACAAGCTGTAACATACACATTTATTGCTGCAACATAAGTAGATTGTAGCTGTAACATACATATTTATTGCTGCAACATAAGTATAATAATATACACATTAATTGCTACAACAGAAATATAATTATAATTATAATATACACATTTATAGTTGCAAAATTAGTATGATTTTTTGGTGACATTCATATTTATTGCCACAAAATAATTATACTAATTGTAAAATACACACTGTAACATTGCTGCTTAACTTTGTAGATCATTTAGTCAAGTTCTAAGTGATTCTTGGCACTTGCTATAAGTTTTGGAAACTATGAATGCCAAGAGAAAGTGTCATTATCTAATGACAAAATTTGGCTTATTTTATGGTTATGAAAAATTAAAATAAATCCTTTCAAATATTGAAAACTGAAGTTCTTACTTCTCTGTGGTTGCCTTCTAAAAATAGGAATTTTCTTCTTCTGCATTCGTTCTCAATCTCCCGCTAACAAGCTTTGCAAGTAGCAGGATGTAGTCTGGAGAACGGCAGCTAGTAGGAATCAATGTAGGTCTGTTTGGACATGCACAATTACAGGGAAAAGGGTCTGCCGAAGACGGATGTGTCGTACCGAAAGGTGCAAATATCGCAGTCTAAGCTGTAAACTAGCGATACAACGTAATCCGTTCTCCAGACTACATCCTTCTACTTGCGAAGCCCTGATCAGGACTTGGTAGCGGAAGATTGAGAACAAATGCAGATATCGGGGGGTTGGGGATTTGATAGAGAAAAAAAATAAAAAAAGGGCATTGAACAAATTTAACCTTATTCATTTGGGTTGAACTGAGTGTGACCAACCTGGCATTGCACTGTTACAAACATGTCTTTTTGCCTGATTGCAAAACTTAGATGCATGGGAATTGATGTATACAGACTCTGTATGTTATTAGAGATGGTAAACCTGCTAGGGCCTTCTCAGAATCGTTTTAGCTTGGCACTCGACATTGCACACCATCAAATGCATAACGCTCCCTTCTGTGGTTGGGAAAGAGCCAAAGAGCCAAATACATTTCTGTATTTTGACCAGGGTGGGAAGAAAAGCCAACAGTATCCCTAGCTCTATTTATTAACCTTATAGTTTCCATATAAAATAAAAATATCATCACAAACATTTAGACTTGCCAATTTTTGTTTACACCAGTTGTCCTGTAAATCCATGAAATTGCCACAAAGCTATTACAGTGTTCATAAACCAGATTGGCATATCTGTTAGTTTCCACTACAAATGTATTTATAACATCTACATAAACAAACTAAACAGACCTACCTAAAAAAGCAAAAAAAGCCGTTGCAACAACTTAACTTCATCACAATCAATAATGGAGACCTTCCAAATCCTTGTGAAACAAAAAAAATTTGTTCAAATTCAATCTAGCCATTTTATTGTTTTCAAGACGAGAGGAAGTGGCCTTATTTTTGATTCAGCCATTTCTAAAGTAAAAACCAGTGTTAATACGACAAATACACTAGTGAGTATACAGAGACAATGCCCCAGGCACGTTCTTTTGCCAATGGCTTAATAAAAGTAAACTAGAATCCCCAAGCGCTAATCACTCAGGGAAGCTGATAATAATAATAAGAAGAATAGGCAAACTGTTGTGGAGAGAAACTATCACTTTCATTTGACATATTATTTGAAGAAGAGGATTTTTGTTGTTGTATGCGTATGCCCTATTTCTCTAATCCCCAAGGCGGTGTACGTTGCACTGTAGTTTTTATTTTGCGACAGCCGGCCCAGTGCATCCGACTTCAGCATGCATTTTATGTAAGGGCCTGCTTCCTCCTGCAGTTTCTAAGGGTTTGCTTCCCTGGGGTAACGGCCGGTGTTGTGATGGAGATCTAACCCAGTGCCTTCTGGTTGTGAGCCGTGACACTAAACCACTAGCCCACGTCGTCCCCAAGAAGAAGATGATGTTTTTATAGTTAATAAAGTAAGAAGTTTTTGTTACCCGTAAAAACCATGTTCCTCGCATTTCAGATGTTGCCCATGATGGTTATGTTCTGTTGGTTCCTTTTAACAGAGCTGCAGAGTCGCTGACAAAATTTTATAAAGGTATTTATTCATGTTTTATAAATTTATACAAATTTTTGGTACTGTCAATAATACTCTGGTCTATAGTCTTGTCAATGGAAGACTATATATTTTTGACAACAGATCATGAAACCTCTGTGTTGTAGTTAATAATTTGTTATACATTTATACAAATATAGTTCTAATATTATGGTTTACCATAGTTTAAAATTTACATTGTAAATTTCTTACTTTCTGCATTCTAAGTTCTTAGTCTTAGTCAACCTGTACTTCTATAGAGGCAGATGCCCCTGTGCAGGTCCCAGCTCTGGTATGCGCTGGATGTAGCCGGGAGGAGGATTTCCCTCATAGCGGGCTAGGCTCGAGCAGCTTATTACTGTGCTGCGGATTGTGGTTAACCGATGTGTGAGTCCATCTTAATAGACTCAAACACCAGAGTAAAGTAGACCTGCAGCCTGTTAGGCGCCATCTATGCTGCTCTTAACAAACCGCCTAACTATGGCTGGTGTTATGCCATGTCACACAGTTAGTCACCTCTTATGACATGCTCTCTGTGGGGCAGTGGTGCTATTCTAGTCCTTTTCATACACAAAGGAATAGTTTTATTTCTCTTGAAGATGCTGATCAGCGCATGAGCGGCAGCTGTCAGCGACCCATAGCTGACTGCTAGCGCCATGTCCAGCGAATCAGATTTGCCAAGACCCTTCTACACCTCCACACAGTGATCCTGATAACAGGCTGCAACAGAGCAGACTGGCTAAGGAGAAGGGATCGAAGAGGGAATGCTAACCTGGTACTAAAAAAATTATTGCTGAAGTCGGATGTGTCAGAACAAAAGGCGCAAATATTGCAGTCAAGCTTTAAACTACGACAGAACGCATTCCGCTCTCTGGACTACATTCTGCTACTTAAGCCCTTTTTAGGGTTTGGTAGCCAGAGATTGAGAACAAACAAAGCCAAGCCATGCACAATGACCCTGGCAGATCACAACGAATTCATCAAAAGTTTAAAACTGAGTATTTGAGTAGCAACGAGTTAAGTGTTGTAAAGGTGATAAAACCATTTTATTGATAGCTTTTTCAATGAATTAATGTTTTTATTTTATTTAACTATGCTAATAGGCCTTCCATTGCATAACTGTTGACCACTTGAGATATCAAACTGTAAACTAGATTAATAAAAAAAAAACACTCAAAACTTATGATTGAAAATTTATGTATTCATAAATTATATATGAAGGGGATCAAGATACTGAGCAGCGCATGCGCTGCAGCGGTCAGCGACCCATAGCTGACTGCTAGCATCAGGGCCAGAAAACCAGAGCTGCCAAGACCCTTTTACACCTCCACACGGTGATCCTGGATAACAGGCTGGCTAAGGAGAAGAAATCAAAGAGGAAATGCTAACCCGGTACTAAAAAAATGCTTGCTGAAGTCGGATGTGTTGGAACGAAAGGTGCAAATATCACAGTCAAGCTGTAAACTACGACACAACGCATTCCATTCTCTGGACTACATTCTGCTACTTAAGCCCTTTCAGGGTTTGATAGCGGGAGATTGAGAACGAACTCAGAAGAAGAAGAAGAAGATAACACACAAAAATAGAAATGCTTTGGGGGGAAAAAATGTACACTAGACATTGAAATAATTTATTAGTCTGTTTTTTGTGTTTAGCAAAGTTTTTATGTGGAATATTTGGGTCCTTATCTTGATAAAACTGACAGAAAAAAACATACAAATTATTAACCCTCCATAAAATATGTTGCTGTTTACAGTTGACATGGGGGAACTGAGATGCTAGTCTAGTCAGCCAATGACCAGGACTAGCATAATACACTGACCAAGACCACAATTTATCTTCTATGTAGCGTTCCCTGGAAACAGGCTGTTTTAAAGGCAGCTTGGCTGACGAGATGTGGATCGATGTGATCCCGTAGTAGTGAGCGCCACGCAAATCAAATCAAGCATAGCAGAACTGCCTGGAGGATCGTGGTCCACCTTCATCAGCATACTCGGGATGTGAGGAAAGCTAATACAACCCGCTACTTAACATCCTTTTCAGGGCACACAAAAGAGTAAACTTACTCATTGTGGGCATTAAACAACAACAAAGTTGACACAAGCTTTTCAATGCAATAAGAACCTACCATCATGAAATTTCAAATGAAATTGTGAAGCAACCACAAAATAACAACTTAAGCATTTTTAGTTCAGTGTGCAAGACATGTTTCAGTTTATTATTCTCAACATTCCATCGAGATTTACACATGTGGTGAATGTTTTTAATATTGCTGTTTGCAATCACTGAAATTTGGGACATTCAGACCAGAGAAATGATTTATTGTTTCATTAGACTAATGATCACGCATTTGGAATTACACATGGATATTCAACATACCTCTGGTTCAGACTTTGTTTGGGACAAGAAAGGAACCGTTAAAGATATCAATAGATTTAAAGCAGAAATACTCATGACATTTTGGAGTATACATTTTTGTTATTGCTGCTGTATTTTCCCCTACTGCATTAATGGCATCTCATGCTTCATAAAAGTACATACTTTTATTATGAATACTTCATGTCATAAATAGTTTATTAGATCTGTAGAAAATAAGTTTAGCCTAATTTGCTTAATATTAATGAATTTTATTTTGAGAACAAAATCTATTTGACATACAGAATTGTGACACTTGCCACAGCCTCAAAGACATAATTTGACAAAGTTAGTTGTTATTGGAAAGAGTTGATATGGTAGTGAAGGAACTAAGCCAGTTTGTTGTTTTAAAAAATACAATCCTGGCTCACATGTAAGTCCTTGTATACTTGTCATAATTGTGGTATGTATCGTGACATAATTAACTCTGCAGGCTTGTTTATTTATTATAAACCTTCTATCCTTTCAAGATAGTCTTAACAATGCTCGAGAGTGCCTGAGACTAGGTGTTCAAAATGGAAGAAGTAGCCGTGCCAGGGATATTGCTGCGTGGGCACGGAAAAAACGAAAGTGTATACGCAGGGATGAACTTTTGGCATACCTGTGTGGTAAAAGCTTGCCTCCCCATACACATCATCACAGAAACAGGCGGAGTATAGAAAGACAGTTACCTCGTCGCACACCTCATCAGAGCGAAGTTATTGACTCAGGGGAATATCCAGTCCGGGATACATATGCTGTACAAGGTGAATACTGAAATCAAGTTAAAAATAGTTCTGAAATAATGCATGTTACTGCTTGGCAGCTAGAATTTAATATATAAATATGTATGGCTTGGCTTCGTTCGTTCTCAATCTCCCGCTACCAAACCCTGACATGGGCCTAAGTAGCAGAATGTAGTCTAGAAAACGGAATGTGTTGTCGTAGTTTACAGCTTGACTGCGATATTTGCACCTTTCGGTCCAACACATCCGACTTCAGCATGTATAAATATGTATGAATTCATTAGCTACTTGGGGACAGCGTGGGCTACTGGTCAAGTGAGACTGCTCACAACTTGAAGGTGCTGGGTTCACTCCCCAGTCACAACAACGGCCATCACCCCGGTTAAGCAAACCCTTAGAAAATGCAGGGGGAAGCAGACCCTTCATAAAATGTATGTTGGATGCACTGAACTGACTGGTGCAAAATAACAACATAGTGCAACGCACACTGCCTTGGAAAATAGAGAAAAAAGACGAACACAAAATAAAAAAATAAAAATGTCACTACTTGAAGTCTCGGGGAGTTATTTTCGTTTCCGGGGTCAAGATATAGCAGTGAATGAGCGGTCAGTGATTCATAGCTATCTGCTTGCATCAGGGTCAGCAAAACATAGCTGATCAAGACCCTATTCCACCTCCACATGGCAGCCCTGGAAACAGGATGCACTAACTAGTGTAATCTTGCCAAGGGGGGGGTCGCTGTGGTAGAGAAGTAAGGCACTCGCCCCTCAAAGGGATGAACAAAAACAATTGGGCGATCGAATCCCGCATTTTGCAAGCGACCCCTATGTCTCAAGGGAGGTGGGACCAAAGTGCCTACATCCTGAGTTACTTCCAGTCATCTTGACTTATGTCTTGCCACTGGTCCAATGTAGCTCGAGACCAGGGAAGGTTGATGACCAGTACAGTTTCTTCCTCACTATAATTCAAATACAGTGCAAGTTACATCATCAAGATTACATCATCAAGACAAAACTGCCTGATGATGTCACCATCGTCGCTTGCGACGGACAACTAGCTGGCCAAGCGATAGTAATCGCGCTGTGAAGGCAAACCCGGTACTCCAAAAAATCTAGCTGAAATCAGATGTGTTAGGCTGAAATTTGCAGAAGAAGAATTCTCTTGTCCCTATATCACTCCAGCTGGAGTATAGAGCCAGCAAGCCTGCACCCGAGCACTTTGTATGCTTTTGTAATGATGGTTTCTGTAGTAATTTGTTTTACATGATGTCATTAACTCCATGCACAAATTGTCTGTCACCTTTTACACCATGATGTAGTAGAAGCAGAACGCCTGCATCAAACTGTGGAGTCCTTATCGTAGAGGAGATATAAACATGCTGGAAAGGATACAAAAAAGATCAACAAAGCTGATAGTGGGATTCCAGAATTACAGTTATGAGGAAAGACTGGGAAAAACCGGCCTACAGTGTCTAGAAAAGAGAAGAATTCGAGGTGACTTAATACAGGTTTATAAGATAATCAAAGGAACGGATAAATTAAACTAAAACAAGTTTTTCAAAATACAACCACCTACAAGAACAAAAGGGCATAGCTACAAATTAACTAAAGAATGGTCCAGATTAGATATTAGGAAATATTTTTTTAGTAAGAGAGTGGTGAATGCGTGGAATGCATTGCCACAGGAAGTAGTGGACGCAGGGACAATTAATGCATTTAAGAATAGATTGGATGCGCATAGCTTTTAGAGCAAGGTAATGTAAATTTAACTGATTGTATACAGACTCTGCAGAGTTTTCTAAACCAGTATAAAGACATTAAGCTAAGTTAAGTTAAACCACTTACTAGGGACTGAAGATGCAGCACAGCTTTATATATTATAGCTGGCAGCAGCCAGCGACTCATAGGTGACCGTTCTCATCAGGGTCAGCTAACCAGAGCTGACAGAGTCCCTATCCTGCCTCCAAGTACGACCCTGGAAACAGACTGCACTAGTGTAGTCTAAGAAAATATCGGTTGCAGTGGGAAGGCAAACCCGGTACTCAAAAAGCCAGCTAAAACCACTTAAGTTGGGCCGAAAGGTGCAGTAATCACAGCCTTGCTGTAAACTATGACGCAACGTCCTTTCAGAATGCACGCTGAAGAAGAAGAAGAAGGAACTACTTGCATGTCATTTTACTGTGGTGAATTTCTGTAGCACTTTTGTTATACACAATAAGGTCTCTAGGCTAGTACACAATTCCTTATTGTTGCCTTTTACAACATTCTTTGGGACGATGAGGCTAACGTCTGGTCAGGCAAAATGCACTGATCAGAGAATGTTAGCCAGGGTCAGGAGAAATATACTGGCCAAGACCCTCACCTGACCTCCTCGTTGGTCGTCCTGGAAACGGGCTGTTGTTGAGGACAACAGTCTGGCTAACAAGGTGAGGTTCGACCTGATCTCTGTAGTAGTGAGCGACACGCAGATGAAGCCAAGCATAGCACAACCGCCTGGACGACCCCTCCTGTCCATCTTCATCAGCACACTTGAGATGTGAGGAAAGCTACTGCAACCCGTCACTTAACATCCTTTTCAAGGCGCACATAAGAGTAACTACTCATTGTGGGCATACGAAACAACAACATGCTTTGAATGTTGCATTAAGTTTATTCATTTCTCCCAGAGTACCATTCACGTGAACATTGTGATTATTGCTCTGTTTTCTTGCAGTAAAGCTCATATATTGAGTTACCGGTTTTTTTGTCTTTCAAAAAGGTCTAAATGGTGCAGTGTCAAACATTAGTTCGAGCTACAACCGGCCCAGTACTGCCTCTACATGCACAGTCAGCTCTTTCTCCAGACCGCAAGCGGTGGATGACTACTTATACCACGACGATCGGACCTGGAACTCAGAGCACAGGAAGCGGAGCAATTCCTCGTCGTCTACAGATGTCAACATGGAATCTCCATCCAGGAAGAGAGGGAGATTGCAGTGATGACTTTTCACAAAAATATATATAGTTTACCATTGGACTTCACACCTAGTGATTACATTACAAAAATAGATCGAAACACAACAGTCTGACAAAACCATTACACTCTGACAAATCTATACTTACACTCTGACAAAACCGTACTAACACTCTGCCAAAAGTGGAGTGAATCAGAAATGAGGCTTTTCACAAAACAATGCTGAAGATATTGCAGCTCAGCGCTTTCCACTGCAACCTAATTTTGCCAATCTTACAGTCTATTCTCTGTATATCAAATATTTTTTTCTTCAAAATAAAATAAATTAATATTAGACAATCTGAGATATAATTACGATTAAGCATTAAGACATATAGTTAAATCTATGACATGAAGTATTTATAATAAATAAGCAGTATATAAAAATGAAGCAGTATATATCATTAATGCAGAGGGAAAAACATGACAGAAAAAAAAATTGTTTGCTCGTGCCATCAGATGTATTTCTTTGTTAATCCCTCAATAGCATTACCATAGTCCCTTTCTTTTGTGTCAAAATCAAAGTCTGAATCATACGTATTGAATATCCACGTGTAAGCCAGATGAGTGATCATTGATTTGATAAATAATAAATCATTTCTCAGGCCTTGAAGTCCCAACTTTCATTGCACAAAATGCGACAAGTTTGAAAATTCTCTGTGCTTGTAAATACAGCCCTTACCTATACGTTGAATGAAAGCTACCAAGATTTCTGTCATTTAGAAAGCTGGAACACCATAACTAAATGACGGTTCATAACAAATGTGCTACTAGATATTGATTTCAGTTGAATTGGACGGAAACTAATATACTACGCGCTGGCGCACCTGGATGACAAATATTGTATGGGTTAAAATTGGCATGGGTCAGATTGCCATAACATTTCAAAATAAGGGTGTGCCAGTCTCACAGAGGTAGGCTGCTATAATAGAGAAAGTACATAGCTATATAAATATATTAATTAATAAGTCTAATGATTCATGGAAGATTTTCCTTTGTTATAGACCTCAGTTTATGTGGAAATATTTATTCTTCAGCTATTCCTTGAAGGGTGAAAACCTAGTGTGAGTCAATTTTGTACATTTTTGTTTGAAATTGTAATTAGTTGTAGTTTATTTTAAAATACCTCTGTTATCAAATTTTATTTTCATAATCTTATTTTCATTGTCAGCAACATTTTATTTATCAGTGCATGCACTGTCGACACTTTTTTTGGGATGAATTCTCATCTTAAAGGAGTTATAGTATTTTTCTTATACAACAAAACTATGATATCTGAGCAGGCTTAGGATTTTGGTGCTTCTAGATTGGTTGATTGATGTTGCAGA
Source organism: Ariolimax columbianus (assembly GCA_036924085.1). Classification (NCBI taxonomy): domain Eukaryota; kingdom Metazoa; phylum Mollusca; class Gastropoda; order Stylommatophora; family Arionidae; genus Ariolimax; species Ariolimax columbianus. The sequence goes on along the minus strand of JAVGWX010000006.1, from coordinate 67,709,680 downwards.
TGTTATAGCTCTCCTGGCTCATAAGAGCACCAAATTAGACAAAAAATGCAAAACAAGTCGGTTTGAAGAAAACTAAAAATTGTGACCAATTGTACAAACCCAGCAATCAGTGTTTCTAAGAAACCAAATGTTGGAGAACATAGAAGAGTTTTCTTATCTTGAAAGTGTGGTATCACTCTAAGGAGGGATGGAAGTTGGTATCAAATCCCACTAAAATAAGGCGGGGACTGGCCAATGTGGAAATCCAGTATACATAGTAGGACAACTAAACTTAGGTTATATAATAATAATGTCCTACCAGTCCTTCTATATGGTTCGGGATGCTGGAGGATAACAAAGAGACATACCCAGAGATTAGGAACCTTCCACCATATATACCGTAGCAGAATTATTAGAGTATTTTGTCCAGACAAAATATCAAATGACAAGCTCTTATAGTACATCAGACAAGGAGATATGGACAGCACTATAAGAAAGTGTATATGGCGATGGTTGGTGCATGCCATGAGAATGAGTCCAAGCATGTCTGCAAAAAACAGCACTTATGTGGACACTAGAGGGTAAAAGAAAGAAAGGTAGACCAAGAACTGCTTGGAGACGCACAATGGAGGTTGAGCTGTGCTGCGCATCTCTGGCATGGGGCACTTTGTGAAATGTTGCCCAAGACAGAAAGGCATGGAAAGTCCTTGTGGAAGCCCCATGTGCCACAGGGCATAAAGAGAGTTAGATTTGCTGATGAACTGCACTATTAGACTTTTGCTCCCTTTTTCGCATTTATTGTACATTTTTGTCTACGGTCTCTGTTCATATTAAGACTTTCATCTCTGAGTGTCCTGGGGAAAACAAACTAATCACTGATATTTTCAGCGAGGAAAACAAACTGTTCACTGATATTCCTCCTAGGGAAAACAAACTATTCACTGAAATTTCTCCTGAGAAAAACAAACTTCACTGATATATCCCCTGGGAAAACAAACTATATTCACTGATATTTGCCCTGGGGAAAACAAACTATAAACTAGTCACTGATATTTCTCCTGGGGAAAACTATAAAATATTCACTGAAATTTCTCATGGGGAAAACAAACTATTCGCTGATATTTCCTCTATCATATAATACTTAAGAAGGCGTTTGTATTCCTTTTTTCCCAGCCTAGTAGGTTTTTCTCATTAAATGACATATGCAATCTCAATTATTTTTGTTAGGAGGGTTGGGCTGCATTCTACTACTGGAATTTATATGTAAATTAATTAGTCATTCTGATATTCAATTTTTTTTGAAAATTATGAGTAAACATTGGCGATGCAGTGATTAACAAATTAGATACTTTTTGTATGCAGAGAACGACACTCAGAATAGTTATATTAATTAAATGATCGAGGTTCTAGACTGCTGCGGCTAGTGGACACATGACTGCTAGGATAAGTAGTTTTAGGTAGGGTTTCGTTGTTTCCAAAAATTCCTCATCTGGTAATTTATAAATTTGTAAATATAAATATTTAAAGAGGCCAATCTGCCGAAGACGGATGTGTCGGACCAAAAGGTGCAAATATCGCAGTCAAACTGTAAACTAGTGACACAACGCAAATCCGTTCTACGGACTACATCCTGCTACTTTCAAAGCCCTGTTCAGGGCTTGGTAGCGGGAGATTGAGAATGAACGCAGAAGAAGAAGAAGACAATCATACCACTGAGGTTAGCTCGTCCAGGAGGAAGATTCTATATCCTGGCACACAACTGAGTTGAGTGGCAGGAACTGATCCAACAGTCTGCAGTATTGGTGCCCTAATGACCTTTCAGGTTATGGTACTTATGATGATGATGAGACAGAAATAAACTATATGTCATCCTAGATGAATGCGGAGTACAGGGTCAGATATTAGAGCACTGTACCAAGGGGGCCAACGTATAGTAAAAACAACCGATGGCCTAACCGAAACAATGGAGTTAGCAACTGGGGTAAGACATATGTGGACAGAATAACGCTGGAGTCCAAACGGTAGCATCTACCAATAAATACTGAGGAAGAAGGGATAAAGTCTGATCAGTTAAATTAACTCATTTTTGCAGATGATCAATGTCTACTAAGCGAGACTGAAGACCATATGCAGCAACATCTGACTGTGCTCAAACCTGCGTGTGAAAGATTTAGTATGAACATTAACGCATCCAAAACAGAAGCTATGCAGATAAGCAGTGATTATCTGATGGAAGCTATACAAATGAACTGATTATCTGATGAAAGCTAGCACAAGTAGCTGACTATCTGATGAAAGCTGGCACAATTAGCTGACCATCTGATGAAGGCTATAAAAATTAACTATCTGATGAAATCTATAAAAATTAACTATCTGATGAAATCTATAAAAATTAACTGACTATATGATGAAAGCTATACAAATTAGCTGACTATCTGATGCAAGCTATACACATTAGCTGACTATCTGATGAAAGCTATACAAATTAGCTGACTATCTGATGAAAGCTATACAAATTAGCTGACTATCTGATGAAAGCTAGAAAAGTTAGCTGACTATCTGATGAAAGCTAGCACAATTAACTGACTATCTGATGAACGCTAGCACAATTAATTGACTATCTGATGAAAGCTAGAAAAATTAACTCAGTATCTGTTGAAAACTAGCATGGTTAGCTAACAACGCTAGTGCCTCGGATGAAACAGCTCATTCATTAAATTATCTATCTACGCCAGTGTCTCCAACACTTGGCTCACCATGCTATATCTTTCAGCCTACAGCATGATTGATTTCCCTGGTTGTGGTAAGAGATAATACTGGTTAAACAAGAATATAAGAATATAGATAACTAAAATGGTTGCTCCAGCTTACCCAGCTGTAAATGTGTACCTGACTTAGGAAAGGCAAGGCAGACAAATAGTTCTCCTACCTCACAAAAAGCAGAGAACTCGTACAGTGAAGCCATTCCCAATGGCAGCTTCTCCTATGAGACGGCCTTTACCTGTGCACCTTTTTTTCTTTTAACCGTGCAGCACAATGCTTTGAAAAGTTATGGACTGGTGCCAGTACGAAAGACCTCAGTTGCCAGTATGCAAAGGGTATCAAGAACTTTTGTGATGTTTTTACACAAATATTCGCTGCTTTTAATGCAACTGTATACTTTTCTATAAAATTCCAAGATTTGTTTGATATTCTTGTTTATTAAATCTCATTTAAATTATGAAAATGGCTCACAACCCTATCACCTCAGGCTAAAAATTAAAAAAAATAACTCTTTGCATTTATGAAGTCACGATAAAAGAAAGCCTAAAACTACTATCATTAACCTTTTCTAGTGCCCACAATTTTTGCAGAATTGTCTCTTTTTGATAAAATAATAAATTACTTATCGGGTCTTGTCCAAAATTTCTTAGGATCGTAAAGCCTGTCTTTTAAACATCACCACCCGTGTAAATCTTGACGGAATTTTGCCAGCTATAATTAAACAAAAGATGCACATGCGCAGAATGTCCTATTATAATTTAGGTCTCCTAACCTACGAGAGTTCATTGCTATGTAACATAATTGTTGTTCCAGATTAGATATTAGGAAATATTATTTTAGTCAGAATGGTGAATGCTTTAGTGGTGAATGCTTAGAATGCATTGCCACAGGAAGTAGTGAAAGCAGGGACAATTAATGCATTTAGGAATAGATTGGATGTGCATAGATTTTAGAGCTTGAAACTGGTTGTATACAGACACTGCAGAGTCTTCTAAACCAGTATAAAGACATTAAGTTACTGGCTGATGGTAGTGTTTTGATTCCTATTTTGCCTTAATCAGACTGAAAATGCTATTCTATGTGCGCCCTGATCCTACTATACTGAACTGGAAAGGGTTAAATGGTTATATAGTCAAAGAATATAATTTGTTATATATGTTTAAGATATTAAAAAAGTGCAGTAATCAATAGCACACCATGTACTTGGTTCTATGGATAAATACCTTGAGAAGCGTGGATGTAGCAGATCATTTTTTTATTTCATTCGTTTACATGAGTGGGTCACAACTGCAGTTAGCTCTAGCAGGAAACTTTCAAAATACTCCGTATATTTGAGTTGTGGTGATATATTTTTTACTACTGTAATACTGGTGTTCATTCAGGCACATTTTGTGCCCTATGCCAGGTAGACCAATGTCTTCTAAGCTTATCTCTGTCCTATGCTATTAAGCACCATGCCAGACCAAAGTCTTGTCGAAGGTCATCTTTCCATCTCATTGGTGGACGTCTGGGGCGGCGATTATAGGTGTAGGGCCACCATGATGTCACTTTACGTGTTCATCTTTTGCCAGGCATGCGTGCAACGTGGCGCCATTTCACTTTTTCGTAGATTCCACATCTTGCAGGCTGTTGAAGGTGTGAGCTCTCGCTTTGTTGTTTTTCATCTGTTGAAGTACTGTCTTGATGCGGTTGAACCTGAACCACCCCTCAGCCAACCTTCATGAGATTTCTTTATCCATGTCATGGACGTTCAGAATTTCTTGGCCCTAGAAGGTGAAAAAAAAAATAAAATTATATTTTGCAGTTTATTTTATACAATGACAACTCTGACCTCCATCACCGCCATTGTTAGTCACATTTTAGAACACACTTGTTCACAAGACTTTCCTTTGGTACATAATACCACACCTCATTGCTGACAGACCTGACAAAGAATTGTACAGAACAGAGCACATCATTTTCTTGTGCTTATTCAGTCTGTCATTATGGACAAATTTCTTGTTGTTTCATTTCTTTTCAATATCATATGCCCATGTGTATATTTAATTGTTTTTTTTCTCCTCGTGTAAATGTGATAAAATACTTCTTTTGTAAAGTGGCATAATTTTAGTAATTGTTTTCTGTTTAAGTAAGTAACTTTATTTCAGTGCATGTAAGATTTTGTTGTTGAGGATACATAATTGAGTACATAATAAGTCAATGGGGGTTAGTTTATATCATAAAAATAACAGACTTCTAAAAAGAAAACGCAGAGAATTAATATGATTTTGGTTTTTGTGGATTTTGTTAATGTTCGTCCATCCCGAGTGATGGAGACTTTTTCTCTTTTCGTTCAAACAATCCTTTCAGTTGAGTATTCTGTGAGTTGAGGTTGTGGATGGGTGCTAAGATGGCTGACGAGTCCGAAATGGGATCTGCATAATCGCAGGCAGTGAGGGTATGGAATGTTTGCTTCATGAGATGATGATAGTTCGGACTTTTCTATTCTGTCACCGTTGTTCTGCTGCAGCCTATTTGGAAGCCTCGCATGACACTGCTCCGATGCAGAGAGCTATACGCCAGGCTGTACGTTCTTGGGCAGCATGTTCCCATGTTTCGAGGTTTATGTTGAAGGCCTTTAGAAACGTTTTAACGACACTGCTCCGATGCAGAGAGCTGTACGCCAGGTTGTACGTTCTTGCGCAGCATCTTCCCATGTTTCGAGGTTTATGTTGAAGGCCTTTAGAAACATTTTAAGCGTGTCTTTGAAGCGCTTTTTGGTAGGCGATAGTCTGGCATGCGAACCACATTACCCGGCCAGCGATTTTCTGATTGCATCATGATACTATCAATGTATATGGATGGGTCCAGAGTAGACCTGACTTCACCATATTAATCTGTCAGTAGTGCATGTTGTATGGAAGCAATATACTATTATCCAAATTCAATATTATATTGTTTGAGCTGCAATTCATACAGGGATAAAAAAAAAAAGGGAATTTTATATTCTTTGCCAATGGTAGTCATTTCTTCAAAGGAAAAAAAAAATTTTTTTGAATTATTGCAAGTCGCTTCAATCTAATTGCCAAGTGGAATCCAGGGTAAAAAAAATATGTCAACTGTGACCTTTCAAGCATGTTGTTAAAAGCGACTAAAGAGTATTGTGCTGATGGCTAAAAATATTGGAAAAGCTAAGTTGTATGGGAAATTTATTTACGAAAATGGTGGAACAAAGGATAAGATCAGTTGTTGAACCTCAACTCAGCAAAGCTCAATCTGAACTATGGAAGGGCATAGAATGCACTGACGCCTTTTGTTGTGTGTCTTGATGAAGAGGTTATACTTTCTGTGTCTTGATGAAAAGGTTATACTTTCTGTGTCTTGATGAAAGAGTTATACTTTCTGTGTCTTGATGAAAAGGTTATACTTTCTGTGTCTTGATGAAAAGTTTATACTTTCTGTGTCTTGATGAAAGAGTTATACTTTCTGTGTCTTGATGAAAGGGTTATACTTTCTGTGTCTTGATGAAAAGGTTATACTTTCTGTGTCTTGATGAAAAGGTTATACTTTCTGTGTCTTGATGAAAGGGTTGTACTTTCTGTCTTGATGAAAAAGTTATACTTTCTGTGTCTTGATGAATGGGTTATACTTTCTGTGTTGATGGAAAGGTTATACTTTCTGTGTCTTGATGAATAGGTTATACTTTCTGTGTTGATGGAAAGGTTATACTTTCTGTGTTTTGATGAATAGGTTATACTTTCTGTGTTGATGGAAAGGTTATACTTTCTGTGTCTTGATGAAAGGGTTATACTTTCTGTGTCTTGATAAAAGGGTTATACTTTCTGTGTTTTGATGAATAGGTTATACTTTCTGTGTTGATGGAAATGTTATACTTTCTGTGTCTTGATGAATGGGTTATACTTTCTGTGTCTTGATGAATGGGTTATACTTTCTGTGTCTTGATGAAACGGTTATGCTTTCTGTGTCTTGATGAAAGGGTTATACTTTCTGTGTCTTGATGAATGGGTTATACTTTCTGTGTTGATGGAAAGGTTATACTTTCTGTGTCTTGATGAAAAGGTTATACTTTCTGTGTCAATGGAAAGGCTATACTTTCTTTGTCTTGATGAAAGGGTTATATTTTCTGTGTCTTGATGAATGGGTTATACTTTCTGTGTCAATGGAAAGGTTATAGTTTCTATGTGTCTTGGTGAAAGGGTTATACTTTCTGTGTGTCTTGATGAAAGGATTATACATTCTGTGTTTGGATGAAAAGGTTATACTTTCTGTGTTTTGATGAAAAGGTTATACTTTCTGTGTCTTGATGAATGGGTTATACTTTCTGTGTTGATGGAAAGGTTATATTTTCTGTGTCTTGATGAAAAGGTTATATTTTCTGTGTCTTGATGAATGGGTTATACTTTCTGTGTCTGGATGAAAGGGTTATACTTCCTGTGGCTTAATAAAAAAGACTATACTTTGTGTCTTGATGAAAAGGTTATGCTTTCTATGTGTCTTGTAGCATACACAATATATTGTATTTTATTTTATCCCTCATGTTCCATTCCATCTTGTGTAGGTGATCATGGATCAATAAAACATATTGTTTATCAGCTCTGTTGTTGACTGGCTCGCTTGCATGCCATGATATTATAAACTGTTCAGTATCTTCTCTCTTTGTCCTGCATTCTAATTTTTCCAGTAACTGCTTGTTGTCTCTGTTTTTTTAAAACTTTCTTTCTTCATATCTATCTTTAGAATTTAAAAAAATTACCCATTGTGATGTCAGCTGGGGAGAATATATAATATAGAGCTGGGGAATAAATCCAGTCCACGCCAACAGTTACCGTGCAGTGTGATTGGGTTTGGTTTTTCTCCATTAATGTTTTCTGGGTCAAATAGAATACCGTAGGGACTTTGTTTCCTTCCTAGCATGTCGTAAGAGACGTCCGGACTTTGTTTCCTTCCTAGCATGTCGTAAGAGACGTCCGGACTTTGTTTCCTTCCTAGCATGTTGTAAGAGACTTCCGGACTTTGTTTCCTTCCTAGCATGTCGTAAGAGACGTCCGGACTTGTTTTCTTCCTAGCATGTTGTAAGAGATGTCCGGACTTTGTTTCCTTCCTAGCATGTCATAAGAGACGTGCGGACTTTGTTTCCTTCCTAGCATATCATAAGAGACGTCCGGACTTTGTTTCCTTCCTAGCATGTCGTAAGAGACGTCCTGGACTTTGTTTCCTTCCTAGCATGTTGTAAGAGACGTCCTGGACATTGTTTCCTTCCTAGCATGTTGTAAGAGACGTCCGGGCTTTGTTTCCTTTCTTGCTTGTTGTAAGAGACGTCCTGGACTTTGTTTCCTTCCTAGCATGTTGTAAGAGACGTCCTGGACTTTGTTTCCTTCCTAGCATGTTGTAAGAGACGTCCGGGCTTTGTTTCCTTCCTATCTTGTTGTAAGAGACGTCCGGACTTTGTTTCCTTTCTAGCTTGTTGTAAGAGACGTCCTGGACTTTGTTTCCTTCCTAGCATGTTGTAAGAGACATCCTGGACTTTGTTTCCTTCCTAGCATGTTGTAAGAGACGTCCGGACTTTGTTTCCTTCCTAGCTTGTTGAAAGACACATCCGGACATTGTTTCCTTCCTAGCACGTTGTAAGAGACGTCCGGACTTTGTTTCCTTCCTAGCATGTTGTAAGACACGTCCGGACTTTGTTTCCTTCCTAGCATGTTGTAAGACACGTCCGGACATTGTTTCCTTCCTAGCTTGTTGTAAGAGACGTCCGGACTTTGTTTCCTTCCTAGCATGTTGTAAGACACGTCCGGAGTTTGTTTCCTTCCTAGCATGTTGTAAGAGACGTCCGGACTTTGTTTCCTTCCTAGCATGTTGTAAGAGACGTCCGGGCTTTGTTTCCTTCCTATCTTGTTGTAAGAGATGTCCGGACATTGTTTCCTTCCTAGCTTGTTGAAAGACACGTCCGGACATTGTTTCCTTCCTAGCATGTTGTAAGAGACGTCCGGACTTTGTTTCCTTCCTAGCTTGTTGTAAGAGACGTCCGGACTTTGTTTCCTTCCTAGCATGTTGTAAGACACGTCCGGACATTGTTTCCTTCCTAGCTTGTTGTAAGAGACGGCATGGGAAGGCAATGTATGGAGACTGATAGCCTAACCATGTAAAAACGTTACTATTGAAACTGCATGACAAATAAATGGCTTCACTAAAAACTGTTTATGGTAAACTAAATGCAGAATTGTACATATACAGGAATATGATGGCATGAAATTAATTTGACAGTCTGTCCACATTTGGTGAAATATAATGATAAAAGAGAAATAGTCCAATCATACTTTGGAATCATGGGAGCAGGACGCCAAGGATTGTGTTACATGGAGCGGCATGATTAAGCATGTAATACAGACAAAGTAGATATTGATTGCTGATAGGCTAAAGACTCAGCATTTAAGAAGACACGCCACACCATGCAAAGCCGCAAACAGTCCTGACTTTCCTTCCATACACTGTGGAAGATGCTTCTCTGCTCGTATTGGTCTTACGAGTCACATTCGTTATTGCCATGGACTAGTTACATACCTTTTTTTTTCAAAGTGCAATTACTATCATCTGACAAGACGGAAAGAGTCAATGAATGAATGACTTTGAAACCCACATGAGAGGACAATGAATATCTAGCAGAAAATGGGGAAAAGAGGCCATGATTGTTGGAGCCTCATGTTCATAGCTCAACAGGATGATTCAAAATGGAACATGTTGAGAGCTCCATTGTATGAAAATGAGCCAAGGATGCCCAAAAAAAGATCAAGAATTCTTAATACAAGATGCAACATAAATAGAGTAGACTTTAATGTTGTATGGAAAATATGAAAGCTGAACAGTCAAGAGGAGATAATAAGTTACCTAGTATCAAGAAATAAAAAATTAGAGGAGTTGTAGCCCATTTTCTGTGAGAATGAATTTGCGAGGAGTGTAGAAAGGGTGGTACTGTTTGATTCTGTGTTATGTTAGTCATAACTGACATCCCTACACTCTGACCAGCCCATAGTCATAACTGACATCCCTACACTCTGACCAGCCCATAGTCATAACTGACATTGCTACTCTCTGACAAGCACAAAGTCTTAACTGACATTGCTACACTCTGACCAGCCCATAGTCATAACTGACATCCCTACACTCTGACCAGCCCATAGTCATAACTGACATTGCTACTCTCTGACAAGCACAAAGTCTTAACTGACATTGCTACACTCTGACCAGCCCATAGTCATAACTGACATCCCTACACTCTGACCAGCCCATAGTCTTAACTGACATTGCTACACTCTGACCAGCCCATAGTCATAACTGACATCCCTACACTCTGGCCAGCCCATATTTGCTCAGTTTCGCACAACAAACGTTGAAGCATATTTGTACTGATAGGCTCCAGTAACTCACTGGCTGTACACACTCCAGTTCTGTTCTTGAGCAGCATATGAAATCGATCTCCTGCAGTCACTCAATCACCGATCCATTGGTTGTATTGTATCCACGAGGTAGTCATTAATTGCTTTCAGTCTTGTCCCTATATCCATGTTTAATGTCCCTACTATGTGTGGTCAAATCCAAAACATCAGCACTTTCATTGCAGTTAACCCCATCATAATGACGATCAAATCTCTGGAGGTTTTCAACCTCTGCATTTTCTATCCACTCATGCCATTGTACCTTCCGAAACAAAAATTTGGAGTCTAGCAAATTGACTGCTCTCGTTAGGGAAGTAACCACCTCAGAGATGTAGTAACTGCTCCAATCTTCATTCTCATGAGATCATTGTCATGAATGCCCTGCCTCACTCTACAACAACCTTGCCTCTCTAACAGAATCTTCATCCTGATGTTTCACAGCACAGATCCATCAGTATAAACGTCACTTATTTTATTTCTTTGATTCTATGCGTTTCTATAAAAATGACTGTAACATTGTGTATATATTTCTCTTTTATATTGAAAGCAGATGAATAGATGGTATTTAGAAAATGTATTTTGTCACTTTAATAGTTTGATCAGAATGTGATTGAACTTTGCTTTAAGACACATTGTTATGACACTACATCGTATGTTCTGTTGGTACCATGGCCAGTCAGTAGAAGACTGTCATAGTGAATGCAGTGTTGATTTCATTTTACGTTGCCTCAGCTGTAGTACAGTGGGGTAGGGATCAGTTATATAACTGATTGCATTGTCTACATTACTTATAAGAGCCTTTCTTCTTGTTCTGCGTCAGTCCTGTAACGTTCGTTTGCGGCATTGTGTCATAGTTTATAGCTAGGTTGCTATATCTGTGCATTTTGGCCTGATACATTTGATTTCAACACTGCATTTTTGGGAATGGGTTTTCCTTCCCTCTTTGATCTCTAATCTCTTAGTCAGACTGCATGGTTGCAGTTTGTTTCCAGGGTTGCTAGTTGGCAGAATGGGGTATTGGTCAGTTTATGGGTCACTGATCCTGATGCAAGCAGCAAGCTTTGAGTTACTGCTGCATCTGTGGCCCCAGGTTTGAATTTACAATTGGGGTCACGGGAGTGGGACTACTGAATAGAACTACTGCAACCTTTTAAGCAAGCTTGAAAGGTTGTACTTGAAACTAGCAACCTCATAATGTAGAAAATTACTTTTGAAACCAACACTACACATGCTAGGATACAGGCTTCTTGTAAAGGAGCCAGTTGCAGTGGTGGCCCTATGATTCACTTGGAGTGAACAAAATCAGAGTGCATCAATCACGACTCGAATTATATCCCCCAGATGATATTATTTATTGTTGAATGCCCACTTTGAGTAGGATTATTCTTTTGTGCGCCCTAAAACGAACATATAAGTGACATGTTGTCATAGCTTTCCTCACATGCACTGAGTGTGCTGATGAAGGTGGTCTGGGGTCTTCCAGGTGGTTGTGCTATGCTTGGTTTCATCTGCATGTTGCTCACTACTACTGGGATCATGTCAATCCCTCATCTTGTTAGCCAGACTGCCATGCAGCCCATTTCCAGGAAGGACTACGGGGAAGCTGAGGTGAGAGTCTTGGCCAGTATATTTTGCCAGACCCTGACTAACATATCTGATCAGTATTTTGTCTGATCAGACGTTAGTCTTCCTTCCCATTATGAGACACAAACATCGTATTATATAGGCACTGAAATGCATCTCCTGCATCTGACTCGACATATATTTACAAGTAAATCAGTGGCAATGAAATAAATATCTCCCCCCCCCCCGCTCTAAACTGAGTACACCAATGTTGTAGATCACAGAGAAAAAAAAACGTAAGACTGCAGCAATCGTCCATGTAAGACTGAATACATCAACTACAGGGTGTCCCACTCACTATAGGGTTTCCCACTCACTACAGGGTGTCCCACTCACTACAGGGTGTCCCACTCACTACAGGGTGTCCCACTCACTACTGGCTGCTGGTTTTTCCTCGTAACATTTAGATAATTAATTCCTTACAAAGATCGATGTGTCGGACCGAAAGGTGGAAATACCGCAGTCAAGCTGTAAACTTGCGACACAAAGCATTCCGTTCTCTGGACTACATCCTGAAACTTGCAAAGCCCTGTTCAGGGCTTGGTAGCGGGAGATTGAGAACGATCGCAGAAGAAGAAGAAGAGGTAGACCAATTAACGTAATACAATAAGATCTGACATGGACATACCTTGGTGTGTGAGAAGCATAATGAGCTCATAGTAAATGTTTGCAAGTGATCACTATTAGCGTCGAGGTATGCCTGCAAATGCTTGTTCATGTTATGGAAGGTATTAACCGACACATCATCTGTCACTGAACAATTACCCTCCTAATGTTTTCTTGCGGTTCCATGAGATTCATTGGTTTGTTGCCAAACACTTTCCCTTTCAGCATGCCCCATAGGAAGACATCAGGTGATGTAAGGTCCGGCGACCTTAGTGGACAGTCCCTTTGAAATGACATGATCTTCAAAGGAGGAAGAAATTTCAGTCATGCTGGCCTTTTTAGGTGTGGCATGTGGTTCCATCCTGTTGAAGATAGCCAGTACATAATTCCTGGTCATCCAACTGGTTCACAGTATGTCTATGTCAAATTTGATTGAATTAGTTCATGGATTTAAAAGTTCAAAGGTAAATCCAGGGGTCGGTATTGAGTAGGACACCTTGTACCATGATCGGCTCACAATGCTAAAGACGTTTATCAGTGCTATTATTTATTGTGCAATAAAATGAATGAAGAATGTAGCAAACACTTTTTGATCCAGCCCAACATTTTTATTGAAAACATGAAGGATGATATTCAAGCCTATATTCCACAGCCCTAAAAATTCTCCCTAGGGGATCTTGGTCGGCAGTGGGATAAACACTGTATAGTAGAGAGAGAGAGAGAGAGATAGAGAGAGAGAGAATCTGTAGAATGGAACATTCATCCTCTCATGCTCCATTTCACTTGAATGAAGCATAGAGTCACCACTGCAGATGTCTGCTTACAGGAGGCACTTTGTGTGCATTTGTAGTGGTAGCCTCTGTTGCAGTTGTTGTTCATGCTCTTTAGCTGTCTTTTTACAACATGCATTGTAGGCGCAGTTTGCCTGTTCTTTCTGCACAGTAAGGTGACACTAGATCTACGAGCGTAAGTCAGTAAGTAGGTCACAAACTATGGGATAACTGTAAAATGTAGTTAGTTGTTTCTACAGGTGTCATTAAATGGCAGTAGCATGCCCATTTGGGATTACTGTAGGTAGCAGATGTCTTAGGTGCCGCATGCACATGCGCAGCTCAGATACAAAATGGGGTCTGTGCTCAGAGTGTACAATCAAAGAACAGCATGCTGTTGTGGATATTTTTTTAACAAAACTACTTTCTGCAAACGGTATTCATAAGGTTATACTTCCTGTTTATGAACAAAAGCATAAAGTGACGCATAACTGGGTTGATAAATTTTCTCGTGCGCCAAAAAGTTGCAGATGAAGCCCGTCCTGGTCGTCTTGTTCAGATTGCAACAGAAGTATCTGTGCGGCAGGTGGGTGGAGATATTTCCAGCTGACAGTTGAGTTACCGATAGGCAGTGTGGCATGGTTTAGCATCATCAGCATAATGCATAATCCCACCTTGTCGGGAGACATTTTGTGAATGACGAAGCTGTTGAACGGGAAATGTGACTGAGATAGCAGACCAAAGACTTCTGTGCCGTAGGTTTTGGTGCACTGATAAAGCGAAGGGACAAGTATACCAATGTTGGGAGAAATTATTTTGAGAAATAAAGTACAATGTAAGTGCAATAATAAATGGTTTTCAGGTTTTTATCTCATTTAGTTTACAAAAAGTACCCATTTGTGACTAATTTACTGACTTCCCCTAGTACATTGGATATGTAACCTCTTTGATTCTAAACATTGTGTACGGGAGTAGTCAAGCTTAAAATAAATGAAAATGGAAACTAATGTTTGAGCTGCTACATTTTCTGTATGCATAAAAATATATCATATAAACAAGTTATTTCTGTTATCACTGTGTGGTGCACAACCCAAGCATGCATATATTCAGATTCATCAATCTAGTATAGAATGGAGCACAGGAGTCTTATGTTGTCTACCCAGATAAAGAAAATTAAACCACTAGTTCATCTACTGGTAAATTCTGTTCACATTACCTGGCTTAAGTACAGGCACTAGTTATTGCTGCAGAAATGATTAGCAACACAGCAGATGACCTTACAAATTATCAGTTCTGCCAGCCCTCCAGAATGATAAACTGTCAGAGCTTTAAAGAGTCTTAAGCGAACTAAAAGCTGGTAGAATACCAATACTATCACACCATGGCATATCAAAATGAGACAGCAGACAGGTTAGCAAAGACGTAAGCAACTTGAGAGCAAAAGGAACAAATGATCACCTTCCAAGAAAAGAAGATCCCTTGTCCAAGCCATAAGGGAAGTCGACCAATTGAGAAATTGTCTTGTCTCAACCAAATGGAGCTAGTGATCCTGCTCCGTATGAGAACGGGACATAATATATTGAATGGTCACTTACACAGGCTAAAATTGGCTCCATCGCCCATGTGTATGCGCGGACAAGCGGAGAAGAATCTACACGCAAGGCTGTTCGGAAGCCTTGAAGAACGCTCCATACAGCAACCTTTATTCAGAGAACTGACGACAGGCCGCCTTGAGATAAGCTGTCCGCCTCGGGTCCCGCAGGTCACGGGTTTAAATCCCGGTGGAGACCGGTATTTTTTTCACGTGGATCTTCTGGTCAAAATTGCCCTGATCTCTGAGTAGTGAGATAGGACTCCTGTGTTCAGTGTCGAACATATTAAAATTTCCTTGGCAGTTGGAAATCAAAAAGTAGACTTAATGGCCACTTCAAGTTAAAAATCTACCCAAGTTATTTGTACCTTTCCCCATGTGGTTGTTAAGAGCAGCTATAGATGGTGCCTAACTGGTTCCGGGTTAAGTTTACTGGCCTTCACGAGTAGACGTAATACAAAGTTTTTTTTTAAACGTGACGAACAAGAAGAAGAAGGTCAAGTCAGTGCCCTCATGGGAAGTAGAGCATTCCCTCTTTTTTTTGGTTTAAAATATATTGTTATAGTGATACATCGTGCACATTTTGCTCTTGTTTTCTTTCACCCTATTTGTGCACTATACTTTTGTATAATATTTCTGAACCGTTACGCTGTGTCAGATAACTTTTGATATGTTACAAAATGCTCTTTGACCTGTTACAGATAATTGTATTGATGAGAATGAATGAGGTGTGAAAGATGTGTATACTTTTCCCATATGATGCTCTTTTGTGTATCTAAGTATGATACACTTGGTTTATATATAAACTTCACATTTGCCCATTGCGCTTTGTTTTTATTAATCATTATAGCTGTATTTCTATGTTAGCTTTCAAATTAGAATATTATCCAGAAAAAAGGGCAAATACAAGGGGCTTCTCATAAGTCTTTACCCTGACTATGAAGGAGTAGGAGGAGAAAGTTGAAATTTGGCACATATGTAGCTCATTCAATGTGTACTGGATTTGAGAAGTATGAATTTCCCTCCTCTACGGGTTTACCTGGTATGGTGCATGGCGCAATACACCTATTTGACTGGATCTGCTACTCTAATGGTTTGTCAGAACAATAGAGAAATCAGAGGCCAGAACTGTGATAAAATTCTTGATGTTGCATGGAAAAACACCTACAGAAATACAAAGGGAGATGGAACCAGTGTTTGAGGAATTCTGTCCTTCGTTTGCTTCTGTAAAAAACTGGTGTAGGCAGTTTAAGTGTGGCCCATGTTGCCGATCTTCCAAGATCAGGAAGACCATCCTCGGAGTGCAGCGATGAAAATGCTGCAAAAGTGAAGAAAATCATTGACCAGGATAGGAAAATGGCAATGGCAGAGATATCTAGGTCAGCAAAACTGAATGAAAGTACAGTTTTTAGAATTTTACACAACAGACTGAACATGAGAAAAATGTGTGACCTTGGGTCCCGCATCTGCTGACGTGTGAACAGAAACAAATGAGGGTGGCCAGTTGCTTAAAATGTGTCAGTCGAAAAACATGTTGCCGACCATGGTGACAGTAGATGAGACTTTAGTTCATCATTATGACCCAAAATCCGAAATTTCCAGCATGCAGTGGAAAACTCTGGGCTCACCAACACATGTCAAGCCAAGAGCACAGAAATTTGCAAGAAAAGTGATGCTGACTGTTTTTTGGGACGCCAAAGGTGTCATATTGAAAGATTACCTGCCTCATGGCAACACGGTTAATGGGCAATATTATGCAGATCTCCTTACCAAACTAAGAAAGACCGTCACCAGAAAACGAGGGATAGTTAGTTAAAAAAATAGGTTATTTTATTCTGAAGGTCGTTTCAAGTTCATGCAGAGATAGCAGAAATGTATAAATTCAGATAGTGGCTACAATGAGAAGGAATAAGCACTGTGCCAAATTTCAACTTTCTCCTTCATGGTCAGGGTAAAGACTTATGACAAGCCCTTTGTACATTTATAAAATTGTAGTGTGATTTAATAGTAGAGCACTCGATTATTGTCGCAAAGGTACGAGTCGTTATGCTTCAATTGACCCAGCTGTAAATAAGTACATGGTATACGACTAAAGAAGTAAAAGGCAGTGAGGAAAGAAACTGGCTACTCTATACCTCATACTATCTGTGGCTTAGTATACTGCTCTTTCTAACGCAAAAACCCAAATTATCGTAATCCTTACAGACTCATCTATCCTTCAAGATCTGAAAGATAGTGGTCATTGTGAGTCTGAACTTACCCAAATATTCATAGATACCAACCAGCTTATCACATCCCATGAAGTCAGAATAGCTATGCAGTGGATCCCTGGGCACTCAGATACACATGGCAATGACAAGGCAACAGACTGGCTAAGGAGGGAATCAGGTCAAGAACAACAATACACACTAACAACCTTACAGACAGTCAAACAACTACTGAAGACTGTAAACAAAGAGGCATGGTTGAATAGATGGACAATGGGAAATACTGACAGAGACACTTACAAAACAAGTAGCCACCCCAATCTCCTGAAAAGGAGAGACCAATGCACCATTGTCCGGCGCTTGATGGTATTAGGAAAGAGCTCCTTCCTCTAGACCAGACAAATGAATCACACTGTTTGGAACTAAACAACACCTCACAAACATCTGCAGATGTGGCATTGTGCTACTGGTCAAAGGTAGATCAATAACCAACCTTAACTTAAACGTTTTTATACTGGTTTAGAAGACTCTGCAGAGTCTGTATACAACCAGTTTCTTATCAATTTTCTTGTATAAAAAGCTATATGCATCCAATCTATTCGTGAATGCATTAACTGTTCTTGCCTCCACTACTTCCTGTGGCAATGCATTCCAAGCATTCACCACTCTCTGACTAAAAAAATATTTCCTAATATCTAATCTGGACTTTTCTTTAGTTAATTCTTAGCTATGGGTTGCTGACCGCTGTGGCTCATGCGCCTCTCAGCTTCTCGATCCCATGGAACTTATTTGAGAAAATTCATAATTCTTTTTCTTATTCTTCTTCTGCGTTCATTCTGAAAAGAACATTGTATCATAGTTTACAGCGAGGCTCCCATATCTGCCTCATTTGACATGACACATCTGATTTCAGCCTTTTTTTTTTTGGTTACTGCGTTTGCCTTCTTACTGCAATCCATGTTCTCTAAACCCTGGTCCGCCACTTGAAGTCGGTAGAGGGTCATGGCCAGGTCTGGAATACTGACCCTGATAATCTAGAACTGTTTGCCAGCAGTAACCAAGAAGAAACACCATGCTTATTCTTCTTCTTCTGCGTTCATTCTCAATCTCCTGCTACTAAGCCCTGAACAGGGCTTTGCAAGTAGCAAGCAGGATGTTGTCCAGAGAACGGAATGCGTTGTGTAGCTAGTTCACAGTTTGGCTGCGACATTTGCACCTTTCGGCCTGACACATCCTTCTTCGGCAGGATACAACATGATGATAGGTCAAGGCCATGTCCTAGGAATGGAAAATGACACCTTCACGCAAGCCACTATACTGCAGGACCTAGAGGGAATAGTGAAAGAGAGGCCGATCTAAAACGACTTGACAAAAAGCAATAGAAACAGAAGTGGAAGTACTTTACAAGCAATGCTACACAATACAAAAGTTGACATAGAATAGGTGAAATGGAGGTAGTTTATTGCTTTGCTTGACGACGACCCCAGACAATAGTTACTGACCATTTCGTCAGTCATTGGCCAAAGCATGGAAATTGACTCAATGGAATTGATTTCATTGCACTTGTGCTCCGTTATGTGTGCTTCGTGCTTTTGTTTATGACAGTGCTGACAGCAGAACATGAACAGTCAAGATGTTTAGTTTTAGGTAACTGTAACAGTAAAGTTGTTCAGTTTTTGGTAACTTTTACAGTCAAGATGTTTAGTTGTGGGTAATTCTTACAGTAAAGGTGTTTAGTTGTGGGTAACTCGTACAGTAAAGATGTTTAGTTGTGGGTAACTCTTACAGTTGAGATGTTTAGTTTTGGGTAACTCTTACAGTAAAGATGTTTAGTTGTGGGTAACTCTTACAGTAAAGGTATTTAGTTTTGGGTAAATCTTACATCAAAGGTGTCTAGTTTTTGGTAACTCTTACAGTCAAGATGTTTAGTTTTGGGTAAGTCTTACAGTTTAGATGTTTAGTTTTGGGTACCTCTTACAGTTGAGATGTTTAGTTTTGGGTAAGTCTTCTAGTAAATATGTTTAGTTTGGGTAACTTAGAGTAAATATGTTTAGTATTGGTAACTCTTACAGTAAATATGTTTAGTTTTGGGCAACTCTTAAAGTAAAGGTGTTTAGTTTTGGTTAACTCTTACAGTTAAGATGTTTAGTTTTGGGTAACTCTTACAGTAACGTTTTTTAGTTGTGGGTAACTCTTACTGTAGAAATGTTTAGCTGTGGGTTTAGCTAATGGAAGGGTGTGCAATATGTCTGTTTACAAGGAAAGTTCATAAGCCTTAGTCTTGGTTGACCTCTAATTCTACAGGAGCGAATGCCCCTGTGCAGGTCTCAGCTCTAACGTGAGCTTGATGTAATCGGGAGGAGGATTTTCCGCTTAGTGGGCTAGGCTCGAGCATCTTAATACTCCGCTGTGTTGGGACAAGTACCGCAGAGGGTGGTTAATCTATGTGCAAGTCCATCTTAATAGACTCAAACACTAGAGCAAGGTTGACCCGCAGCCCGTAAGACGCCATCTACGCTGCTCTTAACAAACCACCTAACCATGGTCGGTGTCATGCCATGTCACACAGTTGCAACTTACGACATGCTCTGTGTAGGACACTGATGTTTTTCTTGTCCTTGTCATACACTAAGACTGCGACAAAAGCAGCCACCAGGGCAACATGGAAAAAAATCACCCTAGCCACATCGAAAACCATCCCTACCACCAAATCTCCAGGCGAGACCAGATGATCATTCTCCGGATAGGTACAGAACACAACTCACTGAGATGTCCATCTTGTTTACAGATGCCCTGGCCGTAGTTACAGCACTAAAAAGCCAGAAAATTCTGAACTTAATGATTTAAGAGCAGTACTCTGTCAACTATGCCACAAAAAAGAGTAGTGGTGCAGTGGGTTCCATCCCACTGTAACATTCAAAGCAACGAGGAGGCAGACAGACTGGCAAAAGAAGGTGCAAGATTACCACAACCAGATTCTAGTGTGACCTACGAAGAGTCCAAAAGGTTTATTAGGGCCAGATACATGGCCAAATGGGAAACGGAACATACTGGCTATACAAAAATGATGCCTATTACCAGTTGAACAGAAGAGAGCAGGTCGTGGTCTTCAGACTCCGCACAGGCCACAACAGACTGAGGTACAATCTATTCAATAAACTGAAGATAGGTGGCACTGACGAATGCACCTGTGGTACAGGGAAAATGACAGCTGAACATCTGCTGCAAAATTGCCCGACATACGAGGACCAGAGAAAACACATGTGGCCATCACCAGTGCCAAAACTAGACAACCTCTATGGCAGTGTCGACAGCCTCAGGATGACAGCTGCTTTCTTCGAACAAATTCGAGTTGACATCTGACAGCGTACGAAGAAAAAGAAAAAGAAGAAGATGTCCATCTGTACAGTAAGTTCAAGATTGGTTCAACGGATCTTTGTGTTTGCGTCACAGCCCTCGTGGCTACAGAACACATTCTGCAGTCCTGCCCACTCTATACTGACAATAGAAACAGCATTTGGCAACAACCAGTGTCCTTCCACGAGAAGCTGTATGGAAGTGCACAGAGTCTCAAGTCGACTGCCGTCTTCGTTAGAGTCATTGGAGTCGAGGTCTGAAGACGAACGAGGAATAGGAAGAAGATACACAAAGACCCCTGGACCGATCGGGGAGGAACACAGCTTTCAACCACAAATATTGCGGGGACGGGAACTAGTGGTTAAATGATACGGATCACAACCAGAAGGTGCAGGGTTCGATCCCTATTACAGCACCGGTCGTTACCCAGGGCAAGCAAACCTTAGAAAATGCAGGAGGAAACAGACCCTTATATAAAATGGATGCTGAAGTCGGATGCACTGCGCCGACAGGCGCAAAATAAAAATCAGTGTAACTCACACCGTCTTGGGGATTAGAGAAATAAAAAACAAAAACCAAAAAAAACTGCCACAAATATTTTTTCTAATTATATCATAGGATCCTGCTGAAGTCGGATGAGTCGGGCAGAAATGTGCAAATATTGCAGTCAAGCTGTAAACTATGCAACAACCCATTCCGTTCTCCAGACAACATCATGCTACTTGCAAAATCCTTTTCAGACCTTGGTAGCAGAAGATTAAGAACGAACGAAGAAAAGAATACAATAAGAATATCATATGGCATTTGTCTTTTCTTGATGAAGATTCTAACTACTCAGCAGTAACCAAAGTCAGATCTCAGCATTTTGAAGGCCACGTTTCCTGTTTATATTCAACGGCAGCTGGGTTAATTTAGCCTTGAGAAAGAATGTTTATGTAATGAACTGACCGGCAGCTTGGATTCTTATTATCATTTCTCCTTAAATAGTTTCTTAGATGGCGCGGTTCTCTTTCATAAACACTCGCTATTTTCAGAACTCACACTGTGAGTTAATGCATACAAATCGTCCACAGTAGAGGGGGTAGGGAGGGGTATAGAAAGAACAGACAACTGTGAAGATGGTGAGGGCGGAAGGTATTTATGTTAAAAGTGGATGTCCAATTCACACAACACGTGGTAACGAACGTTCGCGTACAAATCTTTGAAGAGAAACAAACCCTCTATGCTTTAACTTATTCACTCAGTAGAGCCGATATTTCGGCTCACATTCTCTCCTACAATGCCGTAGCGCTGCTACATTAGCTTGAACAATTGTTACATTTAAGCATACAAATGTATCATCCAAAGTATTCATAACATTATAAATATACACGTACTTCTTGGTGCCTGTTTGGCTTGGCTTGGCTTCGTTCGTTCTCAATTTCTCGCTACCAAACCCTAAATGGGCTTAAGTAGCAGAGTGTAGTCCAGAGAACGGAATGCGTTGCGTCGTAGTTTACAGCTTGACTGCAATATTTGCACCTTTCTATCCAACACATCCGACTTCAGCAAACATTTTTTGAGTATCAGGCTAGCATTTCCTCTTCGATCCCTTCTCTTTATCCAGTCTGCCCTGCTGCAGCCTGTTATCCAGGATCAGCGCATGGAGGTGTAGAAGGGTCTTGGCAGCTCTGGTTCGCTGGCCCTGACGCTAGCAGTTCATGCGCTGCTCAGCATCTTGATCCCGAAGTGCATTTTTTTACATTGCAAGTATAAATTTAGAAGCGCAGAAGCTCATCTTTGTCTCGTTCGCCATCCATTTGTTGTTACGCCTGTGCGTGAAGCCAGTTCTTTGGAGAAAGGTTGCTGTAGTGTAGAGCTCTTCAAGGCTTCCAAACAACTTTGTGTGGAGATCCATCTCCGTGGACCAGTGTTCAGTACACAATTGACTAAGAATATAACAGTCTTGCAGGCTATGTTCGTTGGCCAAGCTATCTGCCCGCACATACACATTGATGATGAAGCCAATTTTAACCGGTGTAAGGGGCTATTCAATCTGTTATGTCCCATTCTTAATCGAAACAGATCACTTGTTCTGTTTGATAAAGACAGTGTTAGTTGTCTTTCGTTTGGTCAACTTTTTCTATGGCTTGGATAAGAGTCCTCTTTTCTTGGAAATATATTGTTTGTTCGTTTTGTTATCGTATTGCTCACTCCCGTGTCAATCTGTCTGTCGTCTCATTTCTTGGTATGCTACAATGTGATGGTATCCACTGTAGCACTACCATTCCCCTTGGCTTTTAGTTCGCTCTTCTTTTATAAGCTCTAGCATTTTATTATTCTTAAGGGCTTGCCGAAATGACATAATACAATTAATTAATCAACCAAATCACGTATCGTGGGGACGTGCAATTTTCTTTCATGTGCCATCTTCCTAGGCGTTGAAAACCCATGACTCTATAGCGTTTCTTTAGCATCAGCATTTAATATTTTTCTGTTTTTCTTGTCCCAAAAGCACTGATTTCCGGTGTTATAAGTTCCGGCCACTGATTGATTTGGAGGTATTCCTTGATTACATTGAATTTAGTCAGTGGGTATTCCTTGATTACATTGAATTTAGGCAATGGACTATTAGGACTAGACTAGTCCTCAGACATTTTAGTTAAGCTAATTTGAGTTAAATTTCCACGGAACATAAAAGTATAAGATAAAAATATTGCATAAACAGCATTAGTATTCATCACTATCTGAATCTCAATTTGCGTCTTAATACTCAACGAGATTCCCGCTATTTGCGCTCCAAAATGACAGGGATCGGAAGCACTCGAGTCTTATCGGTTCTCACCGTGAAGAGGAACAATCGAAGCGAAACAAGTCCCTATGTACAATAAGATATTTATTAGTGACGTTCTATCATATGTAAATATAATTTTCGTTTACTTCTTATGAGTGGTAGTATTGTGCTTTTGTAATTGTTCCCGTTAATGAATGAGATCTTATGAAGTGTTAAACTGTTCAATTGCCAATATACGAATTGTGTTCAAATGAAACCCGACACAAATGGCAACAAGTGAACATATACGTACGATGCACATGATGACGTTACTTCTGATAAAACAGCACATATCAACCGTCAAGTTTGACAAATGTAATTATCTTCCGATTCATAATTTCCTCAGCAGACCTTTGAAAACATGACGGGTGTGATACGGAATCCGTCCAGAGTTGATCATCGAGGGGTGATTCGATTTCTAACAGCTAAAGAATGTCAACCAGTTGACATTCATCGCAGAATGCAGGCAGTGTATGGGGACAAAGAGGTGTCGAAGAAAACAGTGAATAACTGGACAACAATGTTTAAAGAAGGACGTGCTATATCTGCATTCTGCGATGAATGTCAAATGGTTGACATCTTTCAGCAATTAAAAAAACCCAAATCACTGCTCGCTGATCAATTCTGGACAGATTCCGTATCACACCCGCCATGTTTCCAAAGGTCTGCTGAGGAAACTAATGACATTTTGCCAACGTAACGGTTGGTATGGGCTGTTTACACCAGAAGTGAGGTCATCATGCGTCTCGTACATACGTTCACTTGTTACAGTTTGGCCCTGTTTCATTTGAACAAGCCTCGTAGTTTGACAGTATTTCAAAGGGTAAAATATGGAATAGGATTCGGATTTGAAAACTGTTCCCTCACAAAAAAGTTTTCGAGAGACAAGTTTGTATAAGGAGGTTAAACAGATGTAACACAATCATATACCGCAGTGCTATGGTCTCGATTCAGAATTTCGTTTTGAACCTTAATTTTTGACGATAGACAGCAGATAATAACGAAAGGTAGCCCGACTAGACACTTCTGCTAAAACAAACAAAAAAAGAAAAACTAAACTCGTTATTTCAAGACAGAGCATTATACTTCTTCAAAATGATTAACTGCATGCAAATCAAGAAACGGACTGTTCTGTTGGTCTTACGTGTTGTTCGAAATAGATCAGGTAGTGTGGAATAATAATGGCTTTTAGGGTCTCAGCCTATTTCACAAAGCCAAGATGAGCAATACATCTCACATCTACCCGCAATATCTTAAATAAAAACTTTCTGGAAAACCAGAATAGATTGAGAATAAAATCTTTCGGGACAACCAGATTAGATTTAAATTAAAATCTTTCGGAAAAACCAGAATAGATTTTAATTAAAATATTTCTGGAAAACCAGAATATATTTAAATTAAAATCTTTCAGGAAAACCAGAATAGATTTAAATTTAAATCTTTCGGGAAAACCAGAATAGATTTAAATTAAAATCTTTCGGGAAAACCAGAATAGATTTAAATTAAAATCTTTAAGGAAAACCAGAATAGATGTAAATTAAAATCTTTAGGGAAAACCAGAATAGATTGAAATTAAAATCTTTCGGGAAAACCAGAACAGAAAATTTATATAGAATACATTTATTTGTTCATTCCATTTCTTACTATTGTGCATCGGTTAATGTTAGCTAAACTGCGTGAACGGTGACCGGTAAAAGTGTCATTGGTCAGCTACATAGTGTACATTATAGGGACATGTTCCTCTATAGCCCAATAATGAGAGGTTTCCAGGAACCGAGTCCCCTATTAGAAAAGTCACGCACGCCACTGGATTTAGTGCATAAAAAGGTGGGTTCGTAGTAGACACCTACTGTCAGGGATGAAACGTAATGTCTTCATTAAAAATATCTGATTTGTTGATATGGTGACACACTCCATTCTTCGCTGTATTGCCTTCCCTAGGTGTAAGCCATATGCCGGGTTATATCTGGGTAGACTTGAGCGTTTGGAATCGAGGATTAAACCTAGTACCTTTGTTGTGACAGACGCTTAATGTAGTAGATATTCTTGGAAAAATTGCAGGGTTGCGTGCACACACCCCAGTGCTTCTCCATTGAATCCGCCACTGTGCGTGTGTGTTAAGACTATCACTCGAGCTAAGCCGGACACGCCCATTCTCTTTTATCCTTCAGATGGTTCCCCCCATAGCTACTCCTTCATTCCCATGGCACAGATCGTATCAGCATCGCCCCAAACCACATAATCTTCCCAACTTTCTCATCCAACTCGCGTTATCCACACACGGTGCCTGGAAGACCAACTCTAAACGTCAGAAAAGGTCGAAGGATAAAGCCAAAGGCGCTTTTCGGGCAATCAGTGGCGTACCGCGAAAGGGATGGACAAGGGCACCCTAATGGTACCCGGGATTAAAGTAATAGGCCTACTGCCACTTTTCAACGGTATCGTAAAAGGCGACATAATGTGATCATCGGGGGATCAAGATGCTGAGCAGCGCATGAGCTGCAGCGGTCAGAGCCAGCGAACTAGAGCTGCCAAGACCCTTCTACACCTCCACGCTTTGATCCTGGATAACAGGCTGCAGCAGGGCAGACTGGCTAAGGAGAAGGGATCGAAGAGGGAATGCTAACCCGGTACTAAAAAAATGCTTGCTGAAGTCGGATGTGTTGGACCGAAAGGTGCAAATATCGCAGTCAAGCTGTAAACTACGACACAACGCATTCCGTTCTCTGGACTACATTCTGCTACTTAAGCCCTTTCAAGGTTTTGTAGCGGGAGATTGAGAACGAACGAAGCCAAGGGATATGATCAACGTGCACGAGACTGACAATCTCTTCAAGTAAAACCACTACTTCGAACCAACCACTGCAATTGATTAGACACAGACATCCTTTAGAAGTGCAAGGGTAAGAAATCAAATGCAGTGCGGGCTTATGGTTCAAATAACTAAGGGTAATGAACAATTAATCAATGGACAAGGGCAAGGTGTACAGTGAGCGCAAAATATTAGTCAGTACTCAACGCTATCACCTACCAGCTGTCTCCACTACTAAGACACTTCAAGATTTCCCTCCAAGCAAAAAACAGGTGATAAAAAGTATCTTTATCACAATCATGTGCGCTACCAGTGCCAGATATGGGAACTGAATAAGGCTCAGGAACCAAAGTTAGCGAGCTGCGAAATGCGGTGTCTATGATAGGTCACCAACAACAACATAACAAACAGAATCACACATATGAGTATTTGTTAGAAGGTTGGAACAATTCCCAGCCTACTGTACACTGAGCAACATAGAATGAATTGCTTTGGCCACATTGTGAGAATGCAACCGGACCACATTGTTGATGCAACATTCTACGGGAGAACATCGGGAAGAAGGGTAAGAGGTAGACCAAGGAAAAGGTGGATAGACAGCGTAAACGAGACCTGCCGTAAAATGGGGGACAATTTTACTCGGGCCACGAGAAACAAATACATACCACGACACTGGACTACAACCCGGTAGAAAGTGAGACGACACTGGACTACAACCCGGTAGAAAGTGAGACGACACTGGACTACAACCCGGTAGAAAGTGAGACGACACTGGACTACAACCCGGTAGAAAGTGAGACGACACTGGGCTACAACCCGGTGGAAAGTGAGACGACACTAGACTACAACCTGGTAGAAAGTGAGACGACACTGGACTACAACCTGGTAGAAAGTGAGACGACACTGGACTACAACCCGGTAGAAAGTGAGACGACACTGGACTACAACCCGGTAGAAAGTGAGACGACACTGGGCTACAACCTGGTAGAAAGTGAGACGACACTGGGCTACAACCTGGTAGAAAGTGAGACGACACTGGACTACAACCTGGTAGAAAGTGAGACAACACTGGACTACAACCTGGTAGAAAGTGAGACGACACTGGGCTACAACCTGGTAGAAAGTGAGACGACACTGGGCTACAACCTGGTAGAAAGTGAGACGACACTGGGCTACAACCTGGTAGAAAGTGAGACGACACTGGGCTACAACCCGGTAGAAAGTGAGACGGCACTGGGCTATAACCCGGTAGAAAGTGAGACGACACTGGGCTACAACCCGGTAGAAAGTGAGACGACACTGGGCTACAACCCGGTAGAAAGTGAGACGATACTGGGCTACAACCAGGTAGAAAGTGAGACGACACTGGGCTACAACCCGGTAGAAAGTGAGACGACACTGGGCTACAACCCGGTAGAAAGTGAGACGACACTGGGCTACAACCCGGTAGAAAGTGAGACGACACTGGGCTACAACCCGGTAGAAAGTGAGACGACACTGGGCTACAACCCGGTAGAAAGTGAGACGATACTGGGCTACAACCAGGTAGAAAGTGAGACGACACTGGGCTACAACCCGGTAGAAAGTGAGACGACACTGGGCTACAACCCGGTAGAAAGTGAGACGACACTGGGCTACAACCCGGTAGAAAGTGAGACGACACTGGGCTACAACCAGGTAGAAAGTGAGACGACACTGGGCTACAACCCGGTAGAAAGTGAGACGACACTGGGCTACAACCCGGTAGAAAGTGAGACGATACTGGGCTACAACCAGGTAGAAAGTGAGACGACACTGGGCTACAACCCGGTAGAAAGTGAGACGACACTGGGCTACAACCCGGTAGAAAGTGAGACGATACTGGGCTACAACCCGGTAGAAAGTGAGACGATAAAAGCAGAAAGAAGGAGACTCGACGCGGAATCTACACCAATAATTCTGGCGTCTGCGAAAATGAAATCAAACGAAGACTTGCAATGGCTACACACAAACTAATACAGCTTTTGAAATGAATTGTTACAGAAGGATATTGAAAATATCTGCATAAAAAACACAATTACAGAATGTTGCAATCGCTACATGTTATAGATAATTGATTCCTAGACGACATCGCAAGAAAAACAAAACCCTGAGATATTTCGGTCATGCGATGAGAAATAACGTTCTGCAGAGTGTGATAATGGAGGGCATGGTTTCTAGAAGGATGAACAGAGATCAACCCCAACGAAAATGGCATCAAGACATTATGGAATGTCTGGGGATGTCTTTGAATGATGCCGGTCAATCTGCCGTTATCCAAAATGCACACAGGGATGAAGTGATGGAGGTACGTTCTGGAAAGTATATGTCACATGATGATGATGTTGTACTCGACAAACACTCGTGTTCTTTAAAAAAGATAAAGTTAATTTCACTGCAGAAACTGTTGACGGTATGACGTATTACAGCAGGGTCGACAGCCTTCTTTCTGACATGATGGGAGATCACTCAGTGGTATTCCGACAGCAGGCCCCCAACACTCTTCTATGTCAAATTAAAGAAGGCAGTAATCAGAAAACAATTGTCCAGAGTCTAATTTTCTTCTCTTAAAAATACGACCGCATCTCGTTTACAACACCGTAAAAGGATAACATGTATTAAGTCAAACTCGCCTTTTTGTCATGTGCCTGTGCGTATAGAGGTCTAAAACACCTTGCACCTATATTTATTCACTGATCATTAACGTTAGATTTATTTTCTTCTTTCTTTATTTCGCTTTTATTCTGCTTGTTCCTTACATCGTTAAGTTATGAAAAGGTTTCTTGACCGGGCCCTATGATATGCTTTGCACATCTGGGGCCTCAATGCTTATGTTATTTCTGCTGTCCATTGTTTGCATGGGTGACCCTGGGCGCTGTATCCATTGTATCTGTATAGCATTGCTTTCCGAGGGATACTATCATGTCACGTAGTCGAACCGTTTGATTGCCTGTATCTTGATACATTATATTACTGGCGTTAGGTCTACAAAACGTCTTCTTCTTCTTCTTCTTTGTTCGCGCTTAATCTCCCTTTACCAAACCACGAAAAGGGCTTTGCAAGTAGCAGAATGTAGTCCGGAGAATGGAATGCATTGTGTCGTAGTTTACAGATTGACACGATATTTGCACCTTTCGGTCCAACACATCCTTCTTCTTCTTCTTCGTACGCTGTCAGACGTCAACTTGAATTTGTTCGAAGAAAGCAGTTGTCATCCTGAGGCTGTTGACACTGTCATAGAGCTTGTCTAGTGGTGCCACTGGTGATGGCCACATGTGCTTTCTCTGGTCCTCGTATGTCGGGCAGTTTTGCAGCAGATGTTCAGCGGTCATTTTCACTGTGCCACAGGTGCATTCGTCAGTGCTACCTATCTTCAATTTATTGAATAGATGGTACCTCAGTCTGTTGTGGCCTGCGCGGAGTCTCTCTTCTGTGCAGCTGGTAATAGGCATAATTTTTTGTGTAGCCAGTATATTCTGTTTCCCATTTGGCCATGTATCTGGCCCTAATAAACCTTTTGGACTCTTCGTAGGTCACACTAGCATCTGGTTGTGTTAGTCTTGCGCCTTCTTTTGCCAGTCTGTCTGCCTCCTCGTTGCCTTGGATGTTACAGTGGGATGGAACCCACTGTACCACTACTCTTTTTGGTCCAACACATCCGACTTCAGCAGGTATTTTTGAGTACCGGGTTAGCCTCACTCCTTCGACCCCTTCTCCTTAGCCAGTCTGCCCTGCTGCGACCTGTTATCCAGGACCAATACGTGGGGGTGAAGAGGTGTCTTGGCAGCTCTGGTTCGCTGGTCCTGACGCTTGCAGTCAGCTATGAGTCGCTGACCGCTGCAGCTCATCGTCCTGATCTCATCTACGAAACTGATAACATGTCAAATGAATGAATACAACTGTACAAACATTGTGGAGTGTGAAATATTTTCTTCCTTTCTTTATTATCAATGATGATTGATGGAACGTGTAGCTTGGTCGACCTTGAACTGGCTTGCTCGACTTGGATTGCAGCGCGCTAGAGGTTCGAGTTCACTGACAGACATATAAAAAATCCGGGCCGTAGTTCGTGTATGGTGCGACCGTTCCTCCAGTCGACCCAGCTGTAAATTGGTCACTGGAATATGAATTGAGGAAGGTAACAACAGCAAGGAATAAAACTGGCCACCGCACCACACATAGGTTGCGGCTTAATGCTGAAGAGTTATCTTCATCCCCGACGACCATTGTTACCATGGAATGACCTTTACCCTTTTATAATCAATGAGGAACGACAATTTGAAAATGAAGTCGCTGAAGTAGAGAGTGGAGTTTCATCATTTAAGTCTTTCAATAAATCTTATTCGATTTAATTCTGAACCAGCTTTTACTTGTCTTACATTGGGACGGCATGGGCTAGTGGTTAAGTGGCACGGCTCACAACCAAAAGGTTCTTGGTTCGATCCCCATCACAGCACCGGCCATTACCCCGGGGAAGCAAACCATTAGCAAATGCAGGAGGAAGTAGACCCTTACATAAAATGCATGCCGAAGTCGGATGCACTGTACCAACAGGCGCAAATACAAAAACCGCAGTGTAACGGACACGGCCTTGGTGAATAGAGAAATAAGGCGAACGTAAAATAAATACAATTGTCTTACATTCTCTCCTGAAGCGCTTGCTCGCCTCTCTCAGCCTTCACGAACACAGTTAGGGAGGTGCTCAGAATTAATAAAACAAAAAGTAGTTGCGTATAGAGAGCGAAGATAACGACAGAGTCAGACATGTGTAGTCAGATGTGATCGCATTCGATTGTACCACGGCGTTGGGCCGTCTTCTATTTGATCATTTCGTACAGCTCCATTTTTCTGCGCTGCAACCATCGACTCTTTGCTCACCGATACGAGCAGGGTGAGTGATGGTAGTGCGCCAGGATGCGCGGTTCGGAGCAAGCAGCGGCCTAGAGGAAACGCCAATTAGGAAACTGTTGATAGGCGTATCGTTTCTATTATTCGTCCGTTAAACGCTTACCTGTTCCCAGCTCATTATACAATATCTGCGCAGGGAGGCGTTCTTAATTACGTCTTGACTTAAGGGCACTTTGTAGACAACTTTTTTCTTCCATCCTATCAACTATTACTTTTTCCATATCAGCAATAAGGCTATCTTTCAAATAAATTTAGTGTTCACTAGAGTTATGATATTAATTTATTTTAAATATTTGTCCTTAACATTAGCTACGGTGCTAACAATTTGACGTGCCCAATCTAGTGTATGGTCTATTTCGGCATTGGACATTAATCTGAATTATTTCCAGTTTTTCATTTAAGGCAAATGACTTTCACCTTTTCTGTCACTATATTTATGTGACCTTGTAATTACTTTAAAACAAGAAACATTTTCTCTTACTCTCTCTCTATATATATATCTCTCTCTCTCTCTCTCACACACACACACATACATACACACACACAAGCACACACAAACACATACACACACGCGCGCGCGCACACACACAAGCTGGAAAAGTTGTTACGAGTTTTTAATTTACCGCTTCTACAAAAACACAAGATGCACAAATAGCACATAGAAACTGAGCAGGGGCATACACAATGTCGGAGATTGAGACTCGCTGGAAATCAGGTGGGAAGAGATGCGCCATTGTTGTTGTTATGTTCTTAGGAAGCCAGCGGCATCCAGGCTCTTGCCCTTTGGCCCAATGCCATGGTAATGATATCTGCATGTGTTTGTCATTTGTTGTCTAGTTCCATACAAAGTGTTCTATTTACCTGGCCTCGGAGGAAGAAGCATTTGACTAACATCGTTGAGCGCCGAGCACTCAAAGATATGATGGGAGTGTACACAGCTGTTACTCGGGGGTGTGATCTGGTTAGATTCTGTTCAGGTGCTTATTAAGGGGAATGCAGCAATTCAGGACAAACAAATCGATAAGATCTCTATTAACAAACCGTAAAGCGAACCTCTACAAAGCGAACCTCTACAAAGCGAACCTCTGCAAAGCGAGTAATTCATATACGAGGCGTGTTCAAATTATTCACGAATTATAGTTATTAGGAAAGAACTTAAAAAAACCGGCCTACAATGTCTAGAAAAGATAAGAATTCGAGATGATTAAATACAGGTTTCTAAGATAATCGAAGGAAAAGATAAGTTATACTACGAGGCATGTTCAAATGAAACCGGACCAAACTGGAACACGTGAACATATGTACGATGCGCATGGTGTCCTCACTTCTGGTTAAACAACACATTCCAACCGTTAAGTTTAGAAAATTTCATTATCCTCCGACTCATAGTTTTCTCAGCAGACCGTTGAAAACATGGCGGGTGTGATACGGAATCCGTTCAGAGTTGATCAGCGAGCGGTGATTCGGTTTCTAACAGCTGAATGATGTCGACCAGTTGACATTCATCCCAGAATGCAGGCAGTGTATAGGGACAACAGTGTGTCGAAGACAACAGTGAAGAACTGGCCAACGATGTTTAAAGAAGGACGCGAGTTAACGAAAGATCTTCCGAGACCAGGCCAGGCGCAAATTGTTGCGTTTAGTCGTGTCTTTCTTTAAATATCGTTGGCCAGTTCACAACAGCAACAGCAGCAGCAAGATCAATAGCATTAATTACATCAACAACACCATCAGCAAAAACAACAGCGACATCAACATCCGCAACAACAACAGCAACATCCGCAACAACAACAGAAACAGCAGCAAAAATAGCAACAACAACAGCCTCAAGAACAACAACAGCAACAACAACATCAACACATATCTTCTTGCTCTACATCAGGTCCGAAATACATAACAATTCATATTTTAGAACCACCGTGTTTAGAGTTTGTGGGTCGGTTAGTTACGGATGGCAGTCAAAACCTGCGCAAGCAAGGGCCGTAGTCTGTCGACTCCTGTGTTAGAAATGTTATTTGTCTAACGTCAAAGGGTGACAGATTTGTTTAGGATCCTGGTACAAAAATCCAGGAGCCAGGCATAATGCTGGATGTACGCCAGGGAGAAAATTGTATTAGTAAATAGAACACTTATCCCGGAATGCTAAGGGCCACAGTAACATTAATATGGTGATATGACGTATGATATATGCTGTGCTATGTGATAGATCACATGTTCTTTTTTTTGTTGGTAGGTGAGAGGGGACGGAGAAGGGGTGGATTGGGGGTGGGGGTGGGGGGAAGGGGTGAGTGGTCATGGTGACCAGTTCCCTTTCTAGGAAATCCAAATTTTCATAACTATCAATTAGATATTAGGTTTTTTTCAGGCAATCTGCGACACAATATAGACGGGAATCACACTACTACCTCCTCTGATGGAAAGGAAGACTAACGTCTGGTCAGACAAATTAGAATGATCAGACATGTTAGTCAGGGTCAGGCAAAACATTCGGGCCAAGACCCTCACCTTGACTTTCTCGTAGCCCTTAATGGAAACGTGCTGTTTTCATGTCAGTGTGGTTACCAGGGGAGGGGTTGACGTGATCCTCGTAGTAGTGAGTGACACACAGATGAAGCCAAGCATAGCACAACCGCCTGGAGGACCCCGGTCTATCTTTATCAACACGCTCGGGATGTAAGGAATGCTACTACAACCCGCCACTTAACTAATTGTGGGCATTCAACAGCAACAACAACAATAATAGCAACAACAACAACAACAACTTCTACTGATGACTTACCACGCTGGTAGTTATGGCTACAGGGCAAGGGGGCGACCACGAGGCAGGTGGATAGATGCCATTAGAGTGATTGTGCAGCGACACGGGATCATTGACCGACGCAACGCACTTGGCGCAGGATAGACGACTTGATCTCCCCATGGGCCTTAACGGCATGTGGACAGAAAACTAATGCAATTTGAAATAACCTAAACGAGCGAGCGAAAAGCAAATACAAAAATAAGGATAGAGTGCAACATACTAACCGATACCACCCAATTAACTTTCTCGCAGTGGACAATCGTGTCACAACAGTCTCTCCAATGAGATGGGGTTTACAGTGCTGTGCCGACAAATGCCCTTTGATATTCTTATTTTATTCTTTTCTTCCTTCGTTCCCAACCTTCTGCTACCAAGCTCTGAAAAGGACTTTGCAGGTAGCATGATGTTGTCCGCAGAACGAATTGCATTGTGGCATAGTTTACAGAGTGACTGCAATATTTGCACCTTTCTGTCCGACACATCCTACTTCAGCAGGATCCTATGATATAATTAGAAAGACAATATTTGTGGGGGGATTTGTTGTTGTTGTTGCGTTCGTCTTATTTCTCTATTCCCCAAGGCGGTATGCGTTGCACTGGGGTTTTCATTTTGCGTCTATCGGCCCAGTGCATCCGACTTCCGTATGCATTTTTATGCAAGGGTCTGCTTCCTCATGCGTTTTCTAAGGGTTTGCTTCCTCATGCGTTTTCTAAGGGTCTGCTTCCTCATGCGTTTTCTAAGGGTTTGCTTCCTCATGCGTTTTCTAAGGGTTTGCTTCCTCATGCGTTTTCTAAGGGTTTGCTTCCTCATGCGTTTTCTAAGGGTTTGCTTCCTCATGCGTTTTCTAAGGGTTTGCTTCCCCGGAGTAACGGCCGGTGCTGTGATGGGGATCGAACCCAGCAGCTTCGGGTTGTGGGCTGTGTCACTTAACCACTATCCCACGCCGTCCCCTGAGCCTGCTGTGAAGCCTTACATTTCGCTACACCCAGGAGGGTTTATATCTACCCTCTTCAATAGACTTTGTGATATAAGAAGAGTCACTGTAACCTGCTACAAATGAACGTTGTCAAAAGTTAAATGAACTCATAACTAGAAGCTTCGAGCAACAATATAACCACAATGGCTTGGTTTGGGATTGAAAGAAATGTGCTTCTTCTTCTTCTTCTTCTTCGTCCCTTCTTCCTCTTCTTGTTCTTCTCCTTGTTCTTCTTTTTCTTCTTCTTGGTTTTCTCCTTGTTCTTCTTTGTTCTTATTCTTCTTCTTGTTGTTTTTCTTCTGCTTGTTCTTCTTCTTATTCTTCTCCTTGTTGTTGTTCTTCTCCTTGTTCTTCTTCTTATTCTTCTCCTTGTTGTTGTTCTTCTCCTTGTTCTTCTTCTTGTTCTTCTCCTTGTTCTTCTTCTTGTTCTTCTCCTTGTTGTTGTTGTTCTCCTTGTTGTTGTTGTTCTCCTTGTTGTTGTTCTTCTTCTTGTTGTTCTCCTTGTTGTTCTTCTAATTGTTGTTGTTGTTCTCGTTGTTGTTCTTCTCCTTGTTCTTCTCCTTGTTCTTCTTCTTGTTCTTCTCCTTGTTGTTGTTCTTCTCCTTGTTCTTTTCCTTGTTCTTCTTGTTCTTCTCCTTGTTGTTGTTGTTCTCCTTGTTGTTGTTCTTCTTCTTGTTGTTGTTGTTCTCCTTGTTGTTGTTCTCCTTGTTGTTCTCCTTGTTGTTGTTCTTCTCCTTGTTGTTGTTCTTCTCCTTGTTCTTCTTGTTGTTGTTGTTGTTCTCCTTGTTGTTGTTCTTCTTCTTGTTCTTCTCCTTGTTGTTGTTCTTCTTTTTGTTCTTCTCCTTGTTGTTGTTCTTCTTCTTGTTCTTCTCCTTGTTGTTGTTCTTCTTCTTGTTCTTCTCCTTGTTGTTGTTCTTCTCCTTGTTCTTCTTCTTGTTCTTCTCCTTGTTGTTGTTCTTCTTCTTGTTGTTGTTCTTCTCCTTGTTCTTCTTCTTGTTCTTCTCCTTGTTGTTGTTCTTCTTCTTGTTCTTCTCCTTGTTCTTGTTCTTCTCCTTGTTGTTGTTCTTCTTCTTGTTGTTGTTCTTCTCCTTGTTGTTGTTCTTCTTCTTGTTCTTCTCCTTGTTGTTGTTCTTTTTCTTGTTGTTGTTCTTCTCCTTGTTCTTCTTCTTGTTCTTCTCCTTGTTGTTGTTCTTCTTCTTGTTCTTCTCCTTGTTCTTCTTCTTGTTCTTCTCCTTGTTGTTGTTCTTCTTCTTGTTGTTCTCCTTCTTGTTCTTCTAATTGTTGTTGTTGTTCTCGTTGTTGTTCTTCTCCTTGTTCTTCTTCTTGTTCTTCTTCTTGTTCTTCTCCTTGTTGTTGTTGTTCTCCTTGTTGTTGTTCTTCTCCTTGTTCTTCTCCTTGTTCTTCTTGTTCTTCTCCTTGTTGTTGTTGTTCTCCTTGTTGTTGTTGTTCTCCTTGTTGTTGTTCTTCTCCTTGTTCTTCTTCTTGTTGTTGTTGTTCTCCTTGTTGTTCTTCTCCTTGTTGTTGTTGTTCTCCTTGTTGTTGTTGTTCTCCTTGTTGTTGTTCTTCTCCTTGTTCTTCTCCTTGTTCTTCTTGTTCTTCTCCTTGTTGTTGTTGTTCTCCTTGTTGTTGTTGTTCTCCTTGTTGTTGTTCTTCTCCTTGTTCTTCTTCTTGTTGTTGTTGTTCTCCTTGTTGTTCTTCTCCTTGTTGTTGTTGTTCTCCTTGTTGTTGTTGTTCTCCTTGTTGTTGTTCTTCTCCTTGTTCTTCTTCTTGTTGTTGTTGTTCTCCTTGTTGTTGTTCTCCTTGTTGTTCTCCTTGTTGTTGTTCTTCTCCTTGTTCTTCTTCTTGTTGTTGTTGTTCTCCTTGTTGTTGTTCTTCTCCTTGTTCTTCTCCTTGTTCTTGTTCTTCTCCTTGTTGTTGTTCTTCTCCTTGTTGTTGTTCTCCTTGTTGTTGTTCTTCTTCTTGTTCTTCTCCTTGTTGCTGTTCTTCTTCTTGTTCTTCTCCTTGTTGTTGTTCTTCTTCTTGTTCTTCTCCTTGTTGTTGTTCTTCTCCTTGTTCTTCTTCTTGTTCTTCTCCTTGTTGTTGTTCTTCTTCTTTTTCTTCTCCTTGTTGTTGTTCTTCTTCTTGTTCTTCTCCTTGTTGTTGTTCTTCTTCTTGTTGTTGTTCTTCTCCTTGTTCTTCTTCTTGTTCTTCTCCTTGTTGTTGTTCTTCTCCTTGTTCTTCTTCTTGTTCTTCTCCTTGTTGTTGTTCTTCTTCTTGTTCTTCTCCTTGTTGTTGTTCTTCTTCTTGTTGTTGTTCTTCTCCTTGTTCTTCTTCTTGTTCTTCTTCTTGTTCTTCTCCTTGTTGTTGTTCTTCTCCTTGTTGTTGTTCTTCTTCTTGTTGTTGTTCTTCTCCTTGTTCTTCTCCTTGTTGTTGTTCTTCTTCTTGTTCTTCTTCTTGTTCTTCTCCTTGTTCTTCTTCTTGTTGTTCTCCTTCTTGTTCTTCTAATTGTTGTTGTTGTTCTCGTTGTTGTTCTTCTCCTTGTTCTTCTTCTTGTTCTTCTTCTTGTTCTTCTCCTTGTTGTTGTTGTTCTCCTTGTTGTTGTTCTTCTCCTTGTTCTTCTCCTTGTTCTTCTTGTTCTTCTCCTTGTTGTTGTTCTTCTTGTTGTTGTTGTTGTTCTCCTTGTTGTTGTTCTCCTTGTTGTTCTCCTTGTTGTTGTTCTTCTCCTTGTTGTTGTTCTTCTCCTTGTTCTTCTTCTTGTTCTTCTCCTTGTTGTTGTTGTTGTTGTTGTTGTTGTTGTTGTTGTTCTCCTTGTTGTTTTTCTTCTTCTTGTTCTTCTCCTTGTTGTTGTTCTTCTTCTTGTTCTTCTCCTTGTTGTTGTTCTTCTTTTTGTTCTTCTCCTTGTTGTTGTTCTTCTTCTTGTTCTTCTCCTTGTTGTTGTTCTTCTTCTTGTTCTTCTCCTTGTTGTTGTTCTTCTCCTTGTTCTTCTTCTTGTTCTTCTCCTTGTTGTTGTTCTTCTTCTTGTTGTTGTTCTTCTCCTTGTTCTTCTTCTTGTTCTTCTCCTTGTTGTTGTTCTTCTTCTTGTTGTTGTTCTTCTCCTTGTTCTTCTTCTTGTTCTTCTCCTTGTTCTTGTTCTTCTCCTTGTTGTTGTTCTTCTCCTTGTTCTTCTTGTTCTTCTCCTTGTTGTTGTTCTTCTTCTTGTTGTTGTTCTTCTCCTTGTTCTTCTTCTTGTTCTTCTCCTTGTTCTTGTTCTTCTCCTTGTTGTTGTTCTTCTCCTTGTTCTTCTTCTTGTTCTTCTCCTTGTTGTTGTTCTTCTTCTTGTTGTTGTTCTTCTCCTTGTTCTTCTTCTTGTTCTTCTCCTTGTTGTTGTTCTTCTTCTTGTTCTTCTCCTTGTTGTTGTTCTTCTTCTTGTTGTTGTTCTTCTCCTTGTTCTTCTTCTTGTTCTTCTCCTTGTTGTTGTTCTTCTTCTTGTTCTTCTCCTTGTTGTTGTTCTTCTTCTTGTTGTTGTTCTTCTCCTTGTTCTTCTTCTTGTTCTTCTCCTTGTTGTTGTTCTTCTTCTTGTTCTTCTCCTTGTTCTTGTTCTTCTCCTTGTTGTTGTTCTTCTTCTTGTTGTTGTTCTTCTCCTTGTTGTTGTTCTTCTTCTTGTTCTTCTCCTTGTTGTTGTTCTTTTTCTTGTTGTTTTCTTCTCCTTGTTCTTCTTCTTGTTCTTCTCCTTGTTGTTGTTCTTCTTCTTGTTCTTCTCCTTGTTCTTCTTCTTGTTCTTCTCCTTGTTGTTGTTCTTCTTCTTGTTGTTCTCCTTCTTGTTCTTCTAATTGTTGTTGTTGTTCTCGTTGTTGTTCTTCTCCTTGTTCTTCTTCTTGTTCTTCTTCTTGTTCTTCTCCTTGTTGTTGTTGTTCTCCTTGTTGTTGTTCTTCTCCTTGTTCTTCTCCTTGTTCTTCTTGTTCTTCTCCTTGTTGTTGTTGTTCTCCTTGTTGTTGTTGTTCTCCTTGTTGTTGTTCTTCTCCTTGTTCTTCTTCTTGTTGTTGTTGTTCTCCTTGTTGTTCTTCTCCTTGTTGTTGTTGTTCTCCTTGTTGTTGTTGTTCTCCTTGTTGTTGTTCTTCTCCTTGTTCTTCTCCTTGTTCTTCTTGTTCTTCTCCTTGTTGTTGTTGTTCTCCTTGTTGTTGTTGTTCTCCTTGTTGTTGTTCTTCTCCTTGTTCTTCTTCTTGTTGTTCTCCTTGTTGTTCTTCTCCTTGTTGTTGTTGTTCTCCTTGTTGTTGTTGTTCTCCTTGTTGTTGTTCTTCTCCTTGTTCTTCTTCTTGTTGTTGTTGTTCTCCTTGTTGTTGTTCTCCTTGTTGTTCTCCTTGTTGTTGTTCTTCTCCTTGTTCTTCTTCTTGTTGTTGTTGTTCTCCTTGTTGTTGTTCTTCTCCTTGTTCTTCTCCTTGTTCTTGTTCTTCTCCTTGTTGTTGTTCTTCTCCTTGTTGTTGTTCTCCTTGTTGTTGTTCTTCTTCTTGTTCTTCTCCTTGTTGCTGTTCTTCTTCTTGTTCTTCTCCTTGTTGTTGTTCTTCTTCTTGTTCTTCTCCTTGTTGTTGTTCTTCTCCTTGTTCTTCTTCTTGTTCTTCTCCTTGTTGTTGTTCTTCTTCTTTTTCTTCTCCTTGTTGTTGTTCTTCTTCTTGTTCTTCTCCTTGTTGTTGTTCTTCTTCTTGTTGTTGTTCTTCTCCTTGTTCTTCTTCTTGTTCTTCTCCTTGTTGTTGTTCTTCTCCTTGTTCTTCTTCTTGTTCTTCTCCTTGTTGTTGTTCTTCTTCTTGTTCTTCTCCTTGTTGTTGTTCTTCTTCTTCTTGTTGTTCTTCTCCTTGTTCTTCTTCTTGTTCTTCTTCTTGTTCTTCTCCTTGTTGTTGTTCTTCTCCTTGTTGTTGTTCTTCTTCTTGTTGTTGTTCTTCTCCTTGTTCTTCTCCTTGTTGTTGTTCTTCTTCTTGTTCTTCTTCTTGTTCTTCTCCTTGTTCTTCTTCTTGTTGTTCTCCTTCTTGTTCTTCTAATTGTTGTTGTTGTTCTCGTTGTTGTTCTTCTCCTTGTTTTTCTTCTTGTTCTTCTTCTTGTTCTTCTCCTTGTTGTTGTTGTTCTCCTTGTTGTTGTTCTTCTCCTTGTTCTTCTCCTTGTTCTTCTTGTTCTTCTCCTTGTTGTTGTTCTTCTTGTTGTTGTTGTTGTTCTCCTTGTTGTTGTTCTCCTTGTTGTTCTCCTTGTTGTTGTTCTTCTCCTTGTTGTTGTTCTTCTCCTTGTTCTTCTTCTTGTTCTTCTCCTTGTTGTTGTTGTTGTTGTTGTTGTTGTTGTTGTTGTTCTCCTTGTTGTTTTTCTTCTTCTTGTTCTTCTCCTTGTTGTTGTTCTTCTTTTTGTTCTTCTCCTTGTTGTTGTTCTTCTTCTTGTTCTTCTCCTTGTTGTTGTTCTTCTTCTTGTTCTTCTCCTTGTTGTTGTTCTTCTCCTTGTTCTTCTTCTTGTTCTTCTCCTTGTTGTTGTTCTTCTTCTTGTTGTTGTTCTTCTCCTTGTTCTTCTTCTTGTTGTTGTTCTTCTCCTTGTTCTTCTTCTTGTTCTTCTCCTTGTTCTTGTTCTTCTCCTTGTTGTTGTTCTTCTCCTTGTTCTTCTTCTTGTTCTTCTCCTTGTTGTTGTTCTTCTTCTTGTTGTTGTTCTTCTCCTTGTTCTTCTTCTTGTTCTTCTCCTTGTTCTTGTTCTTCTCCTTGTTGTTGTTCTTCTCCTTGTTCTTCTTCTTGTTCTTCTCCTTGTTGTTGTTCTTCTTCTTGTTGTTGTTCTTCTCCTTGTTCTTCTTCTTGTTCTTCTCCTTGTTGTTGTTCTTCTTCTTGTTCTTCTCCTTGTTGTTGTTCTTCTTCTTGTTGTTGTTCTTCTCCTTGTTCTTCTTCTTGTTCTTCTCCTTGTTGTTGTTCTTCTTCTTGTTCTTCTCCTTGTTGTTGTTCTTCTTCTTGTTGTTGTTCTTCTCCTTGTTCTTCTTCTTGTTCTTCTCCTTGTTGTTGTTCTTCTTCTTGTTCTTCTCCTTGTTCTTGTTCTTCTCCTTGTTGTTGTTCTTCTTCTTGTTGTTGTTCTTCTCCTTGTTGTTGTTCTTTTTCTTGTTGTTGTTCTTCTCCTTGTTCTTTTTCTTGTTCTTCTCCTTGTTGTTGTTCTTCTTCTTGTTCTTCTCCTTGTTCTTCTTCTTGTTCTTCTCCTTGTTGTTGTTCTTTTTCTTGTTGTTCTCCTTCTTGTTCTTCTAATTGTTGTTGTTGTTCTCGTTGTTGTTCTTCTTCTTGTTCTTCTCCTTGTTGTTGTTGTTCTCCTTGTTGTTGTTCTTCTCCTTGTTCTTCTCCTTGTTCTTCTTGTTCTTCTCCTTGTTGTTGTTGTTCTCCTTGTTGTTGTTGTTCTCCTTGTTGTTGTTCTTCTCCTTGTTCTTCTTCTTGTTGTTGTTGTTCTCCTTGTTGTTGTTCTCCTTGTTGTTGTTCTCCTTGTTGTTCTCCTTGTTGTTGTTGTTCTCCTTGTTGTTGTTCTTCTCCTTGTTCTTCTTCTTGTTGTTGTTGTTCTCCTTGTTGTTGTTCTTCTCCTTGTTCTTCTCCTTGTTCTTGTTCTTCTCCTTGTTGTTGTTCTTCTCCGTGTTGTTGTTCTCCTTGTTGTTGTTCTTCTCCTTGTTCTTCTCCTTGTTCTTGTTCTTCTCCTTGTTGTTGTTCTTCTCCTTGTTGTTGTTCTCCTTGTTGTTGTTCTTCTCCTTGTTCTTCTCCTTGTTCTTGTTCTTCTCCTTGTTGTTGTTCTTCTCCTTGTTGTTGTTCTCCTTGTTGTTGTTCTTCTTCTTGTTCTTCTCCTTGTTGTTGTTCTTCTTCTTGTTCTTCTCCTTGTTGTTGTTCTTCTTCTTGTTCTTCTCCTTGTTGTTGTTCTTCTCCTTGTTCTTCTTCTTGTTCTTCTCCTTGTTGTTGTTCTTCTTCTTGTTGTTGTTCTTCTCCTTGTTGTTGTTCTTCTTCTTGTTCTTCTCCTTGTTGTTGTTCTTCTTCTTGTTGTTGTTCTTCTCCTTGTTCTTCTTCTTGTTCTTCTCCTTGTTGTTGTTCTTCTCCTTGTTCTTCTTCTTGTTCTTCTCCTTGTTGTTGTTCTTCTTCTTGTTCTTCTCCTTGTTGTTGTTCTTCTTCTTGTTGTTGTTCTTCTCCTTGTTCTTCTTCTTGTTCTTCTCCTTGTTCTTCTCCTTGTTGTTGTTCTTCTCCTTGTTGTTGTTCTTCTTCTTGTTGTTGTTCTTCTCCTTGTTCTTCTCCTTGTTTTTGTTCTTCTTCTTGTTCTTCTTCTTGTTCTTCTCCTTGTTCTTCTTCTTGTTGTTCTCCTTCTTGTTCTTCTAATTGTTGTTGTTGTTCTCGTTGTTGTTCTTCTCCTTGTTCTTCTTCTTGTTCTTCTTCTTGTTCTTCTCCTTGTTGTTGTTGTTCTCCTTGTTGTTGTTCTCCTTGTTGTTGTTCTTCTCCTTGTTCTTCTCCTTGTTCTTCTCCTTGTTCTTCTTCTTGTTCTTCTCCTTGTTGTTCTTCTTCTCCTTCTTCTTGTTCTTCTCCTTGTTCTTCTCCTTGTTCTTCTTCTTGTTGTTGTTGTTCTCCTTGTTGTTCTCCTTGTTGTTCTTCTCCTTGTTGTTCTTCTTCTTGTTGTTGTTGTTCTCCTTGTTGTTGTTCTTCTTCTTGTTCTTCTCCTTGTTGTTGTTATTCTTCTTGTTCTTCTCCTTGTTGTTGTTCTTCTTCTTGTTGTTCTCCTTGTTGTTGTTCTTCTCCTTGTTCTTCTCCTTGTTCTTCTTCTTGTTCTTCTCCTTGTTGTTCTTCTTCTCCTTCTTCTTCTCCTTGTTGTTGTTCTTCTTCTTGATCTTCTCCTTGTTGTTGTTGTTCTCCTTGTTGTTTTTCTTCTCCTTGTTGTTGTTTTTCTCCTTGTTCTTCTCCTTGTTCTTCTTCTTGTTCTTCTCCTTGTTCTTGTTCTTCTCCTTGTTGTTTTTCTCCTTGTTCTTCTCCTTGTTCTTCTTCTTGTTCTTCTCCTTGTTCTTGTTCTTCTCCTTGTTGTTCTTATTCTTGTTCTTCTCCTTGTTGTTGTTGTTCTCCTTGTTGTTTTTCTTCTCCTTGTTGTTGTTTTTCTCCTTGTTCTTCTCCTTGTTCTTCTTCTTGTTCTTCTCCTTGTTCTTGTTCTTCTCCTTGTTGTTTTTCTCCTTGTTCTTCTCCTTGTTCTTCTTCTTGTTCTTCTCCTTGTTCTTGTTCTTCTCCTTGTTGTCCTTATTCTTGTTCTTCTCCTTGTTGTTGTTGTTCTCGTTGTTGTTTTTCTTCTCCTTGTTGTTGTTGTTCTCCTTGTTGTTCTTCTTCTTGTTGTTGTTGTTCTCCTTGTTGTTGTTCTTCTTCTTGTTCTTCTCCTTGTTGTTGTTCTTCTTCTTGTTCTTCTCCTTGTTGTTGTTCTTCTTCTTGTTCTTTTCCTTGTTGTTGTTCTTCTTCGCCTTGTTGTTCTTCTCCTTGTTGTTGTTCTTCTTCGCCTTGTTGTTCTTGTTCTTTTTCGTGTTGTTCTTGTTCTTGTTCTTCTTCTTTATTCTCCTTATTCTTCTTTTTTTTTGGTGATTTTGGTATCTCTAGAGCTAGTGAATTGGGTCAGGTTTGTTGCTCACGTCCATCTCTGTCTTCCATTTCGAGTTGTACTGATTGTGGCTGACAGTTTTGGCCTCTCAGTAAGACACTGTGGGGATTTGTTGTTGTTGTTGTTTAATGCCGAAAAGTGAGTATATTTACTTTTGTTGCGCGCCCTAAATAGGGCGTTACGTAGCGGGTTGTAGTAGCTTTCCTCACATTTCAAGCGTGCTGATAAAGGTGGATCGCATTCCTCAAAGCTGTTGTGCTACGCTTGACTTCATGTGCGTGACGCTCACTACAACGGGAATCACGTCAATCCACATCTTGTCAGCCAGACTGCTATAAAACCAGTATGTTTCAAATGGAACATTACATTGAAGAGAGATTTGTCTTGGTCAGTATATTGTGCCTAACTGGATTAGCGACCACAGTTACTTTTACTGTGGGATAGTTTGCATTAATCTACGTCCTGCTTTGGAGAGCTGCCTCACTCTCTGTGACGGAGAGCTGCCTCACTCTCTGTGATGGAGAGCTGCCTCACTCTCTGTGATGGAGAGCTGCCTCACTCTCTGTGATGAAGAGCTGCCTCACTCTCTGTGATTTTACAGTTGGAGAGCAGCCATAGAAAAGTAACTGTTGAGAAAGAAACGTAAATGACAAAGAATCCAAACACCTAGCTAGAAACATCAGTTCAGGTACCCAGTTACATCTGAGTGGACTGGAGTGTGTCGAAGCAGGGATTTAAGCCCGATACGCTTAACTTGGGGGGGGGGGGGGGGGGTCCAGTGGTCTCGAGGGAATGTGATAGCCTCGGGTGGGAGATCCATTGGTCTCGAGGTAAGATGTCCGCCTTGGGTTGGAGATCCAGTCTCGAGGTAATGTGCCCTCCTCGGGTGGGGGATCCAGTGGTCTCGAGGTAAGGTGTCCGTCTTGGGTTGGAGATCCAGTCTCGAGGTAATGTGATAGCCTTGGGTGGGGGATCCAGTGGTCTCGAGGTAAGGTGTCCGCCTCGGGTGATGGATCCAGTGGTCTCGAGGTAATGTGATAGCCTCGGGTTGTAGATCCAGTGGTCTCGAGGTAAGGTGTCCGCCTCGGGTGGGGGATCCAGCGGTCTCGAGGTAAGGTCTCCACCTCGGGTGGGAGATCCAGTGGTCTCGAGGTAATGTGATATCCTCGAATGGGGGATCCAGTGGTCTCGAGGTAAGGTGTCCGCCTCGGCTTTGAGATTCAGTGGTCTCGAGGTAAGGTGTCGTCCTCGGGTGGGGGATCCA
Organism: Ariolimax columbianus; assembly: GCA_036924085.1. Taxonomy (NCBI): domain Eukaryota; kingdom Metazoa; phylum Mollusca; class Gastropoda; order Stylommatophora; family Arionidae; genus Ariolimax; species Ariolimax columbianus. The sequence goes on along the minus strand of JAVGWX010000006.1, from coordinate 67,665,208 downwards.
GTGGTCTCGAGGTAATGTGATAGCCTCGGGTGGGGGATCTAGTGGTCTCGAGGAGGTAATGTAATAGCCTGGATAGGAACGGGGAGATCCAGTGGTCTCGAGGTAAGGTGTCCGCCTCGAGTGGGAGATCCAGTAGTCTCGAGGTAAGGTGTCCGCCTCGGATGGGGGATCCAGTGGTCTGGAGGTAAGGTGTCCGCCTCGGGTGATGGATCCAGTGGTCTCGAGGTAATGTGATAGTCTCGGGTTGGGGATCCAGTGGTCTCGAGGTAATGTGTTCGCCTCGGGTGGGGGATCTAGTGGTCTCTACGTAAGGTGTCCGCCTCGGGTGCTGGAGGTCACGGATTCAAATATTTTCACGTGGATCATCTGGTAAAAAATGTCCCATTATCTCCGAGTAGTGAGATCAGACACCAGTGTGCAGTGAAGCGCACGTTAAAAATACTTTGACGGATAAAAATCGAAAAGAATAGACTTAACGGCCACTACTCGGGAAAAATTCAAGTTAAAAATCTACTCTAAGTATTCTAGAAATATTCGCCCCATAGAGAATATGTCGCAAAAAGGTGACTGTGTGGCTTTAACATCAGGTCTTGGTTATGTTGTTAGTGGAGGGCATAGATGGCTGCGGGTTTACCGTGCTTTAATTTGTTCTTCCATCACCTCCAGTCCCAAAAATAGGTGATCGTATATTGCATGGACTACCAAACTACCGTTTGGTAACAGATGCTGGGATTGACCTAGCAATAACCAGCAGATTTTCGACTGCCACAAAAAAATAAAAATGAAACAAATACCTCCCCACGACGTCTAACGATACAAGTGGACTGAAGATAAATAGATGTTGGATTACCTTGAGATACCCTATCTTTAGTGACTCTTCAGCTGAAACGCTAATTCCGCAGTGGCCAACAATAAATCGAATGCCAACATCGGTGTCCTCTTTGAAAATGGAAAACTGTTCACAGAACCGTCTTCTTCCCAAGTGGTCCGTCTAGGTCTCTGTGAATGAGAATGACAAGAATAGCCCCACAGCCCACAGAGAGCATGTCGTAAGAGGCGATTAACTGTGTGACATGGCATAACATCTGCCAATGTTAGATGGTTTGTTAAGAGCTGCATAGATGGTGTCAAACAGGCTGCGTGTCTACTATGCAATAGTGTTTGAGTCTTTTAAGACAGACCCGCACGTCGGTTAACCACTTGAACCAACGCAGCCGAGTAATAAGCTGCTCGAGTCTAGCCCGATAAGCAGGAAATCCTCCTCCCGATTACATCCAGCTCACGCCAGAGCTTGGACCTGCACAGGGGCATCCGCCTCTGTAGAAATACAGGTCGACTAAGATAAAGACCTTCTTCATTGCACCAGGGCGCCCCCTTGATTCTAGGAACCATCATCATCACACAGGGGAGATTCCCATAAGTGCTTCGTTCTCCGTCAAAGCAGCCAGCCAAGCGTATATATACTCCAAGTCAGGTGTTAATTTCGTGTTATTCCGATCTGTCCAGAAAGAACACACATTGTCCCTTCTCATTTGGTCACGCCCCCATGTGTGTTGAGCCCCGTTCTTTGCTGACAGTGTCGACGACAGAGAACGAACTCATTAGTTCTGGCGGTGGATCTGAAATATTTCCCTGACTTTATCAGGTACCCATTTACAGCTAGATTAACAGGTATACGCTGTCATATCATGACAACACCGCCCCCGAAATGCCCGATGTGTCATACTGAGAACGACGAGATTCGAACCTGGAACGATGAGATTGTCGCCTGAGCTCCCAACCCCTAGACCGCCGAATCTCTAAATGTGTCCTCTTAATACCCTAAGAACTGTTTTGTCTACCTTTCTTATCGATTGATTTTGTTGTCTACAAATCAGAATACTCATCATTCAGCTATACGTAAGGTAAGAGCAATGTCAACGAAGATGATTGTTGATGATGCAGTCCTAGCTCTGAGCTGGTAGCTCTTCTTCTTGTTCTTCTTCTGCGTTCGTTCTCGATCTCGTGCTAACAAGCCTTGAACAAGTAGCAAGTAGCAGTCGTTGTATCGCTAGTTTATAGCTTGACTGCGATATTTGCACATTTCGGTCCGACACATCCTTCTTTGGCAGGAGTAGCTCTTAATAGCCCAATGTCCCCTGGACATAAGCGTACGTCATCCTCAGTTGCAGCTCGTATAAAGTTGGTTGTTTTAGAGGCATGACAAGATCGAAGAGTGGAGTATGGACGCATTTTTCCGGTATTCCCTACGAAAGTGTGTCAACATTTTCCAATAGTGCTACGGACGTAGCCCACACATCTCAGTCGGCCATCTCATCGTTCCCCAGTCAGTCATGCCAGCTCATCTGTAGTAACGGAACGTCTTATATTCCCCGCCTTCTGGCAGATCGTCACAAATGGGCAGTGGTGCAATATCCACTGACCTGTACTCTTCGTAATTCATGGACATAACTTACTCGAACAGCAACGAACGTGGCAAGAATGTATTTCACTCATGAATTGTGGGGGTGGGGTGGATTAGTGCTGCATAGACCATACACCACTCGCCGGTGGGTTCTGGAGCTACACCCATATGGATTCATCTGCACCTCAGCCCTTAAGCTTGATCACTCTCTAAGGACTTTGCCGGTTTTGATAACCCTGCCATGAGTAAGTAATTCTCTCGCAGTTAAAGGTCTTGTGATCAATGGGTAGGCTTACCTAACTTAACTTAGCTGATGATGACTTGTTCTCCGCTAGCTGCCGACTAATCACTTTCTCCGATCTTCGTTCTAGAATGTCAATCTGTCCTCTTGTCTCTTCGTTATCTTCGCTCTGGAAACTCCCTCTCCAACTGACCTTCACTCTCCAAGTCTCTCCATCCAACTGACTATTAAACTGACGACTGGTCTCTCCTAGCTAGCTACATTCCCTGCTGTTTCCAGATCTCGCGCCTAGGTTTTCCCTTCGAGATTTCATAAAAACCAGTAAATAGCATTCTTTCCTACCGATCATGCTGTAACAGGCTCCTATGCGTCTAGGTGTTATGCAATATTACGTAGTTTTTAACATCTTCGTGGCCTAGAAACCAACGCTATGCATTCCAAGCATTCCGATATCCAGATTTTAGTACATATGTACTAGCCAGCTTGGTTAGTTTTAATTCTTTAATAAATAATAAATGGCTATTGACTCTCAATGCTCCCACCCTTTCTAACTTAAATAAAACATGTATAAAATACTATCCCTAATAAAATCTACACCGCTAAGGGTTGTTACAATTGATAATCAGGCTAGATCAATTTCTTCAAATTACGATGATAAAAAATTCGGCTCGTGGTCGACACTCGTTCCGATCCAGAGAAAGTGAATATCTCAAGGAAGTGAACTGATATTCCCATCCAATAACAGTCAAACTGAAGCTAAAATTATTACGAAACTATGTCCCCTACAGAAGTTTACGATATTGGACAATATTTACCTTTAAGCCCAAGATGCTAAAATTTATCGTTACGCCACTGCGGACAGTCAGCGAATTTAAACAGCAGTAAGGCTAACTTAATCACGGGGCAGGGCGCGTGAGTATTTAGTGTACGCTGGAAATATTTTCCTGAGAGCAGAGTGGGAGAGGAGACATAGGGAGAGAGTGGATAGAGGGAGAGGGCAGGCCATTACCTTTAACTGTGGTTTGATTTCCAACAGTGCGGCACAAGGTAAGCATAGTGTCTCCATTCTTCGTGGGAGGTAGGTTACACGAGTTACGTCCATTGTCTGAGTTCTGACTTTTTATCTACATTTCACTTTTGATATTGTTGTTTTATAATGTCAATAAGGACGACTTGTTCATGTAATGGTAGAGCATTCGGTGTTCGCTGCAAATGTAAGGTGTTCAACTTCCGCTACCGGCACGCCCTAGATGACACAGCTGTAAAGTGGTTAAGGAAGGGAAAGCGACGTGAAAGGGAATTGGTCATTTCACCTCATACGCGGTGGGGGCTTAGTACAATGAAGTCTCAAATACTGCATCAGGTAGTGTTTGTTATGGAGATTTAAAAAAATAAAAATAATATATAGCAAAGCCTCCAAATCATATTTTTAAAATCATTATCCCAACAGTAAAATATGCTAGATTATTAATCCTAGAGGAACTTGCATACTTTTTCTTATTGTTAGTTTTGTTCTTATTCCTATTGTCTCTTTTTTACTGATCAAAATATGTTAATCAAGGTCAGGTAAAATATCCTGACCAAGACCTCAGCTCACTTTTAGCAGTAGGATCAAGATGCCGAGCAGTGCATGAGCTGCAGCGGTCAGCGACCAAAAGCTGACTGCTAGCGTTAGGACTAGCGACCCAGAGCTGCCAAGACATTTTTCCTGGAAAACAGATTGCAATAGAGGATACTGGCTAAGGAGAAGGAATCGAAGACGGAAGGCTAACCCGGTACCCAAAAATGCATGATGATGTCGGATATATCGAACCGACAGGTGAAAATATCGTAGTCAAGCTGTAAACTACGACACAACAGATTTCGTTATGCGGACAACATCCTGCTACTTTAAAAATCAGCAATGAAGCACTGCAAACTCATTCACTCTGCTGTATATTCGTTTAACGCGAGACTACTCGGTTAGCGCGCCACTATGGGTAATAGTGGACCCTTAGCAGACAAGGCCGTCGCAAGATATAGTGTTAGAGACTTTATTATCTTAGACTCTATTAATGTTGTTGTTTGCGAATGCCCACAAAGAGTAAGTTACTCTTTTGTGTGCCCTAAAAAGGACGTCAAGTGGCGGGTTGCAGTAGCTTTCCTCACACCCAAGCGTGCTGATGAAGGTGGACCGGGATCCTCCAGGGGGCTGTGCTATGCTTGGCTTCATCTGCGTGTCACTCTCTACTACAGGGATGACGTCGATCCCTCACCTCGTTAGCCAGGCTGCCATGAAAACAGCACGTTTCCAGGGAGGGCTACTAGAAAGCCGAGGTCACGGTCTTGACCAGTATGTTATGCCAGACCCTAACGTGTCTGATCAGTATATTTTGCCTGGGATCAAGATGCTGACTGCTAGTGTCAGGGCCAGCGAGCTAAAGCTGCCAAGACCCTTCTACACCTCCACGCGGTGATCCTGGATAACAGGCTGCAGCAGGGCAGACTGGCTAAGGAGAAGGGATCGAAGATGGAATGCTAACCCAGTGCTTAAAAAATGCTTGCTGAAGTCGAATGTGTTGGACCAAAAGGTGCAAATATCGCAGTCAAGCTGTAAACAACGACACAACGCATTCCATTCTCTGGACTACATTCTGCTACTTAAGCCCTTTTAGTGTTTTGTAGTGGGAAATTGAGAATGAACCAAGCCAAGCCAAGTATATTTTGCCTGATCAGACGTTAGCTTCTCTCTCCAATCTATTAATGTAATGTGCACTGAACAGTCCCCATTCACCACTCACTACCTTGACCACCCTAACTTGTCATGTTCCAATACACAGCTTGTTGAATGACATTACTTGGTATTTTATAAAAGATCTTGGTGATTTGAATTTGTGGGCGCGATGACCTACATAATAAAATGAACATATTTTCTGATATGGTATGGCTTGACTTCGTTCGTTCTCGATCTCCCTCTACCAAACCCTGAAAAGAGCTTAAGTAGCATAATGTAGTCCAGAGAACGGAATGCGTGTGTCGTAGTTTAGAGCTTGACTGCGATATTTGCACCTTTCGGTCAAATACATCCGACTTCAGCAAGCTTTTTTTTAGTATTGGGTTAGCAGTCTGTTATCAGGAACTCCGCGTGGAGGTGTAGACGGGTCTTGGGAGCGCTGGTTCGCTGGTCCTGGATGTGTTGAGCCGAAAGGTGCAAATATTGCAGCCAAGCTGTAAACTACGACAACGCATTCTGTTCTCTGGACTACATTCTGCTACTTAAGCCCTTTCAGGGTTTGGTAGCGGTAGATTGAGAACGAACGAAGAAGAAGAAGAAGAATTAGAATAAGTCATACGTGCAACACCAAGTGTTAGCGGAGCATCTCAGTGTCCTGACCTAAATAGATCATGGGATATTCGCTTACTGTTACAACTGATATAATACACTTGTGATCATTCAATTCATTCTCCAGGAAACAGATTGCAGCCAGGCAGGCTAGCTAAAAGAACAGGGATCTGAAATAATCTGAAATGCCTGACCAACAAGTGCAAATATCGCAGTGTTATTGTAGACTATGACAAAACGTCCTTTTCAGGACATACGCCAAGGGAGAAGAATTTCAAATATTTGCTGGGGGACGGCGTGGCCTAGTTGTTAAGTGGCACGGCTCACAATCCAAAGGTGCTGGGTTCGATCCCCATCACAGCACCGGCCGTTATCCCGGAGAAACAAACATTTCTTTCAAACTTGAGAGAAGGGAAGTAATAAGCCAGAAATGGGGCGATGAGCACAAGAAGGGCAGACGTGACGAACATTTGGTGAAGACAGTGCTCCGCAGACATTTCAAAGGTTTTGATTGATTGATTGAAAGCGTTTGCTTCTGACCACGCCAGAAAGAAGAATTTCAAATATTTGCTGGGAGACGGCGTGGCCTAGTGGCTAAATGGCACGGCTAACAACGCAAAGGTGCTGTGTTCGATCCCCATCACAGCACCGGCCGTTACCCCTGGAAGCAAACCCTTAGAAAATGCAGGAGGAAGCAGACCCTTACATAAAATGCATACCGAAGTAGGATACACTGGGCCGACAGGCGCAAAATAAAAACCTTAGTGCAACGCACACCGTCTTGAGGAATAAAGAAATAAGGCGAACGTTAAAAAAAATTAATAATAATAATTGCTAAAGGACACGCAAAGCCGCGAAGTTGAAGTTACATATGAAAAAATGCAAACAAGCAGGGATTTCAGTCAGTTTTGTGGGATCAAAATTTTTGATTTCTGAGATCTAGCCAAAGAGCGCAAGTGTTACAGAGCGGCTGTGAGAAGAGCGATGTTTTGGAAAGGGCAGGCCACATGATAACGGTTTCTATTGGCACATTTGGCTAGATCATATGTTACCCCCCCCCCCCCCCCCCTTCCCCGATTCCAATCTTTGGACGTCTTGTTGAGCTTCCCACGGGATACTCTAGAAAATATCGTGCCTACATTTCACCATTCTGTGGTCTCCATATCCTTCAGCTCCATGTCATTCCTAAATATACATACATATATACATACACATACATACGCACATACATAGATAAAAACATACACACATACATAGATACATACATACATAGATACATACATACATACATACAGACATACATACATAGATACATACATACATAAATACATAGATACAGACATACATATAGACATACATACATACATAGATACATACATAGATACATACATACAGACATACATACATAGATACATACATACAGACATAGATACATATATAGATACATACATAGATACATACATACTTACATACATAGATACGTACACACATAAATACATACATATATACATACACACATACATACATACATGCATACATACCGACATAGAAACATACATACGTACATACATACATACATAAATACATACATATATACATACATACGCACATACATACATACACCTCTCCATCCATCTAATCATCCATTAATCAGACAATCTTTATATCCATCCATCATCAATCAATCAATCTACCCATCGGGCAGTAAATCACTTTACCTATCCGTCAATTCATACATAAAATCAATCAGCTGTACTACCAACATCTAATCGTTCATTAATCAATCCATATATCTATCCGTCATCCAGTGTATCCATCGATCAATCAATTATTCTCACCATCTTATTCTCTTTATATATATATATATAACATTATATTATATTATATTTTCCCAACAGCAATGCTAAACAAGGACACACGAATTGACATCCCATAGTTTCAATACATCGTTTACAAAATTGAAAATGAAGTTCGACATTCGTTTTGTTGGAACAATCCTAGCTCTTTTTCCCTGCCTAGCCATCTACACAACGTCTATGTCTCTGCCATCCTCGACACAATCATCTAGTCCTGTAGAGACAACGGCTTCCAGATGTGAACTAGTTGAGATGAAACCATGCTCCAAGTTGTACAATTCAGCCCAGTTGCCGAATTTGTACGGACACACATCCACGAAATTAGCCGGAGAAAAGGTGAATGAAATTGTGCGCAGTTTTTCCAAGGAAAGCAACGCTTTTGTCACCTTTATCTGTACATTATATCTTCCGCCTTGTTCAATCAATATTAGCAGTGAGACCAATCTTACGAGGAACAGTTTTGCAATATCGCAATTACCCTGTCGCCGAATGTGCGAGACGGCTGCCACGGACGTGCGACAATTTCTGACTGGTAGTGAAGAACCATCATGGCCGATCAAGTGTCATACCCTTCCAACTGAAAACTGCTTCAATTTGTTAGGTAAGTGAACACGATCATCAATGTCTAAAGGCAAATTGGTGGAGGGAAAATAAGTAGGAATGAGTTTTATGAGAAGTCGTAAATACGCCTTTAAAACAAATGAAGATAACAAGGAAATAGTATAATACAGTGTGATTCTTTATCTTTTTCTTTTTCCTTTTCGTTATCCTGTTTTTCCATTCAGCGTCAGGTTATGACGACATCTCTAGAAATAGCCTTACTGTGTCAATCATGCACAGTGACATTCACCGCCTCAGATATTTCAGTAAGCCACCTTTGTTCGTGGTGGGCCATTGTCCTCGAATCTGTTGTATGTAAGTAGCATTGCTTGTGGTGGTGTGGTGGTGGGGGGGGGAGGGAGGGGGGCTGGGCGGAGGGCGTTGTATAATGGTAGTTTTGTTACGTGGCCAAACCATTTTAGTTGCTGTCTTTTGATGTAGCAAAATATAAAATGAATGTCATAAATAAAACTATTAGAAACAGAAAAAAAAAGATTCAGAATAAGAAAAAGAAGATGAAGACAAAAAAAAAAAAGAATAAATGGAAAGAGAAAAAAAAAGAAGAAGAAGAAGAACAAGAAAGAAAAGAATATAGTTACAACACTATTCACAATTAGTTGGAGACAAGCGGAAGTTGACATTAGAATGTGAAACAGAAACAAATATTGAGTAAATGAAAAAAATCACACGCACGCGCGCTCTCTCTCACACACATACACACACACAAACACACTCAAATACGCGCTCGGGCGCACATCCACGCGCCCACACACATATACACACATAAACACACGCACACATACAAACACGCAAACACAGATACACACAAATAGACACGCAAACACATACGCGTGCACACACATACACATTCACACACACACCCACACACACACACACACACACCCAGAATGATACAAAGAAAAAGGCCGAGAAAGATAACACGAAATGGCGGAGTACATTAACCCGATACAAGGTGCGCATTTCTTGACCGAAAGTTCTTTGTCTTCTGGGACCATGAAATACACACCAAGGGCATGTTTACAATTAATGTAAACAGGTCCGTTCATCCCTCTGCTCTGGGTAACCTTCTAATCTCGAATGTTCCACCTGCTGTGCCCGGTTCGTTTGCTCCATCGCTGTGTGGGCGTAGGCGCTGTTTAGGTTTTCAGTAGGGTTCAAACAAAAAGAGAATTAGAACTTATTCGCACCCGCTGGCTACAATACGATGGTTCAGACTAGTGTTCTTCAACCTGGGCACTAGCGCCCACTAGTATGCGATTTTAGCTTTCAGGTATGCAGTAGCAAAATAATTACATTCTGCTAAAACATATTATTATTATTGTTATTATTATTATTGTTGTTATTATTGTTGCTATTATTATTATTGTTGTTGTTGTTATTGTTATTATTTTATTATTATTGTTATTATTTTATTATTATTGTTATTATTATTATTGTTATTATTAATGTTATTGTTATTATTATTATTGTTACTATTATATTGTAATTATTATTATTGTTTTTATTAATATTATTGTATTTATTATTATTATTAATGTTATTGTTATTATTATTATTGTTGTTGTTGTTATTATTATTGTTATTATTATTATTGTTATTATTATTATTGTTATTATTATTATTATTGTTATTATTATTTATATTATTATTATTATTGTTATTATTATTATTGTTGTTATTATAATTATTGTTATTATTATTTATATTATTATTATTGTTATTATTATTATTGTTATTATTATTATTGTTATTATTATTATGGTTATTATTATAATTATTGTTATTATTATTTATATTTTTATTATTATTGTTATTATTATTCTTGTTATGACAATGCAGATGCCACACAACCTGAGGAAACTATGGCAGAACACCAGCCAACCAACAAAAGTGAACATTTTGAGAACCAGCGTCTTTTCCGTGACAGCATATGGATGTGAACCATGAACAGTCCGAAATGTTGTAGAAAGGTTCTCAGAATACCCTAGATCGAAAATAGGAGAATGCAGACATTCGAGAAGAGTTGGGCATAGAGGAGACCTGGTTCATAAATACTATCTTAAACAAAATAATTGAAATACTTTGGCCACATTAATAGAAACAGCAGTATTGATAGAACGGTAATTTAAGAGTTGGTGACAGGCAGAAGAGACAGAGGTAGACCAAGAGAGTGATGGCATCAAGATATCAAGGAATGCTTGGGCATGACTCTTCGTGCAGGCTAGACATTTGGCCAAAGATCGATTTTCTCTCAGACAGACTGAAATGGAGGCGACGTTCTGCAAATGACATGCCACATGATGATGATATATTAAAAACATCCAAACTATATGGACATGGTAGACGACGGCGACGTTTTCTTCAATTTAGATTTTAGTGGGTGCTATGGAAAATGTACCCTCACGAAAGTTATAAAAATGGGCGCCAAGTATAAAAGGTTGACGAACCTAGGTATTGAGGCAAACGAGGCAGCCCCTTCCTCTCTCTTCTTATCTCACTCTGTTTAATAATTTTTTTTTGCGTTCGCCTTATTTCTCTAATGACAAGGCGGTGTGCGTTGCACTATGGTTTTTATTTTGCGCCTTTCGACCCATTGCATCCGACTTCAGCATGCATTTTATGTAACGATCTGCTTCCTCCTGCATTTTGTAAGGGTTTGCTTCCCCGAGGTAACGGCCAGTGCTATGATGGGGATCGAACCCAGCACTATCGGGTTGTGAGCCGTGCCACTTAACCACTAGGCCACGCCGTCCCTACTCTGTTTTATTTGACTCTGTCCTACAATCACACTCTTGCACAACTTTCACACGCGCCCTCAGGGTCAATCCCTTCCATTGCTCTTTGGTTGGACTGGCTTCTGAGAGCGCACAAACCTAGCATAGGTACATACAGACGCACACATGCATCCAAGCACTGGTTTATGCGTCTTAATATCGCTCAATTGACTACGGTCTGGGTGGAATAGGCGCGCCTCCGCCAGTAGAAACTAGTGAGGTAAACATGTAAAATAAAAAAAAATAAAAATGTAGATTATTGATGGACGTATTCATGATTTTGCTTTTAACTCTAACTGGGACATATGGCCATCTACAAAATTGGCCTGCTGGGAGGAAGTCCGTTCTAAACCATTTATGCTCTTCTGCTTTATTGGATCTTGCAAAAGTTTGTATTAGATCTCGGTTCTCAAACATATGGTCTATGTTGTGGTCTTGGGTTTATTGAAAATATTTGCATGCGGCCCTTGTGACACTGGCATTGCCTTCATGTGATCTTTATGGTCGTGAGAGTTTTTTTCATGTGGACTTTATGGTAGCGACAGTGTCCAATTTGAATAGGCATGTCGCGGATTTTTCTCGGTATGAATGGTTTCAAGTCGAGATTTCTGTTTTAGATTTAGTTGAGGTAATCTGTCATATTGTGTTAAAAAGACGTTTAAAAAAATGATTTAATATATATATGTTTGGCAAAGTTGATAATAATAGATCGCAGTCTGTAATCTGAAATCATAGTAGTGAGAGTCAGACATATTTTGTGCCACATTCTAGGTAGCTGAAGTTGTTTATTTTTATATTGATCTTATGAAAGACACTTACTCTGTCTATCTCTCAATCTTATTTGTTGTCGAACACTTATATATATAGTTCCTATATTGTCAGAGTGGTTTATTTAATGTCAAATCCATTAATTTCCCTAGCATCGCGTAGTATCTATGACGTCACCGAATAAGGTTCAGCGCTCAACTCGGTTTTGGGAATTGTGTCCCTTAGATAGACCGCCATGTTCTTCGTGCCATTGCCATTTGAGTGGCTCGAAGCTTTTTGCATCAGCCATATTAAATTCTAATAGCAATGAATGTTTAGAGCGCAACTTCTATGACTAGGGTCCCTGCTTCTTCTTGAGTCCTTGTCAAAATACAATTTCTAAGCAGTTACGCATGATAGTGGTGTCTTTTAGGGTTTCCAAGTCAGGTAAGCAGCAGTGACACGCTGGGGGAAGCTTACAACCGGATTGGGATCAAGATGGTGAGCAGCGCAAGAGCTGCAGCGGTAAGGGACTTACAGCTGACATTGCTAGCGTCAGGGCCAGTAAACCAGAGCTGTCAAGACCCTTCTACACCTCCACGCGGTGATCCTGGATAACAGGCTGCAGCAGGGCAGACTGGTTAAGGAGAAGGGATCGAAGAGGGAATGCTAACCCAGTACTAAAAAAATGCGTGCTGAAGTCGGATGTGTTGGACCGAAAGGTGCAAATATCGCAGTCAAGCTGTAAACTACGACACAACGCATTCCGTTCTCTGGACTACATTCTGCTACTTAAGCCTTTTCAGTGTTTGGTAGTGGGAGATTGAGAATGAACGAAGCCAAACCAAGCCACAACCGGATTGACTTTGGGACCTGATGCCCTGTTTCACGAAGTGTGGTATCAACCGATAGTTTGTAAGCTGGATATCAAATGCCGTGATCGAGAGAACAATTGCACAGGGGATCTTTGGCACTATAACATGAAAATATGTCCAGAATTTCCCCACGGCTCTCGGCTCTCATCTTTGCTGTTCAATATCTGCACAATAAAGTGACCAACATTCAAACAGCAGGACAAGGGCGAAAATTAACATTTATAGATCACATTCTGACATACATGACTGGCTCAGCCACGGCTGAGATTATTAGAGACATCAATGAGACGTTGCAAGCAATCTCACAGTGATGTGCAGATTGCAGCTCTCAGATAAATGCAAACAAGGCGTGCGCTATTCAACTTTATTTTGAAGCTGACCTTACAGACGTAAGGTAAGATTTATACGCCATTGATTGATGTGATAGATTGAAATAAATCGGATTAACTTAGGATTGAAGCATCCCATATATATATATATATATATATATATATATATATATATATATATATATATATATATATACTTTATATATACACAGACCACGTAGATAAAAAGCTACCGAGCGCAAGCGAGACCTCGTAGTACTAAAGACTATGACAGCTGCTAACATAAATCAACAATACATCGGTATACTCTATTGCAATCGTGTCATAGAACTTTCCGTGCTCGCATTGGCTTGATCAGTCACAGGCCCACTCACATACTCAAGGATGCAGTATGACACGGGATGATGATGGCGGACGATGGGCGAGTTATTCTTTTTATTATTATTGCTGGTAAGTTCTGTCAGTTGTTTACTGCAGATTGATCATCTTCACACTCTCAGGATCACCATGTGTAAGTTTGGAACACGACCATGACGAAGGAATGCGTCTGGTTCTAGGATTCATTAGATAAACCTCGAATGTCAAGATGAAATACTTGCTATGACAGAGGCAGCGTAGCCTTAAGGGGAAAGGGGATTGATCCCGGGTTCACAATCGCAACCCACCGGGTACGAAACCCGCCATATCCAATTGGACAGACACGAGGGTTTTCTTAGCACGATCGCTTTTCCACGTATGGAAAGTAATGATAACCTACCGTATTGCACATCCACCAAGAAACGTATAACAGACAAACAGGTTGTCGGTCGTAATAGGGACGCTATGTAAATTACTTACAAAAATGTTACTTGCTAGGACGTCTGTTTGCGACATCCAAACAAGAATTGGTGTGTGTTAAAGTATATATGGGAGTTACCGAACACACGAGGTAACTGATGGACAATCACACTTAAAGCAAACACAAATCAAGAGTGATTGATTAGACACGTGACTACAGTTGAGGGGGTAGTCAATATTGAAGAATGTGCTCACTTGACATAGGCACACAATAAGTAGTTCGAAGAATAAATAGTTCAAAGAATGAATAGTTAGAAAAATGAATAGTTCGAAGAATGAATAGTTCTTCTTCTTCTTCTTCTTCTTCTTCTTCTTCTTCTTCTTCTTCTTCTTCTTCTTCTTCTTCTTCTTCTTCTTCTTCGTACACTGTCAGAGGTCAACCTGTATTTTTTTCGAAAAAAGCAACGGTCATTCTAAGGCTGTCGACACTGCCATAGAGCTTGTCTAGTGTTGCCACTGGTGATGGCCCCACATGTGCTTTCTCTGGTCTTCGTATGTCGGACAGTTTTGCAGCAGATGTTCAGCGGTCATTTTCCCGGTACCACACGTGCATTCGTCAGTGCCACCTATCTTCAATTTATTGAATAGGTGGTACCTCAGTCTATTGTGGCCTGTGCGGAGTCTGAAGACTACGAGCTGCTCTCTTCTGTTCAACTGGTAATAGGCATCGTTTTTTGTGTAGCCAGTATGTTCTGTTTCCAATTTGGTCATTTATCTGGCTCTAATAAGCCTTTTGGACTATTCGTAGATCACACTAGAATCTGGTTGTGGTAGTCTTGCACCTTCTTTTGCCAGTCTGTCTGCCTCCTCGTTGCCTTGGATGTTACAGTGGGATGGAACCCACTGTACCACTACCCTTTTTGATGCGGACTGCTGGCATAGACAGAGTACCGCTCTTAAATCATTAAGTTCAGTATTTTTCTGGCTTTTTAGTGCTGTGACTACGGCCAGGGCATCTGTAAGCAGGACTATGTGGCTTTCATTGCTTTCGCCTGTCACCATTTCTTTTACTGCAGCCTTCAGCGCCTCTGCCTCCGCTCTGAAATTGCTTGAGTATTTTCCAGTTGCCACTGACAGTGTTATTTTGTTACCATTTGGTAGGCTCAGGAAAACCCCTGCCCCCCCCCCCCGTTCTGTGTTGTGTTTGTTACAGAACCGTCGGTGTATGCATGGGTCCAGTCCATGCTTGGGTAGTTTTTCGTTATGTACCTCAGGGTTATGTCTCTTCTTTCTTTTACAGTCAGGCTGTTCTTGTTTCCAATACCTGGTATATTTTCTACCACCTCCGGAAGTATATACTGCCTCCAGGTAGGTTTGCGTACAGTAGGGAGGGGTTTTGGCGTGGTTAATGTGATCAAAGGGTCTTCGCTCATCTTTGCTTTGGCTATTTCTGCAAAGTTTCTCCGCTTTAGTTTTCCATTTCCAAATCTATTTAGTCTCTGATGCATTGGATGGTCTGTCAATCTTCTGAGTTTCTCTGCTTGCTGTTGGGCTCTGCAGTCTATTCTGTCGGTCATGGATTGCAGATTTGTAATCTTTTCAAGTTCTACAATTGGCGTTGACTTCATGTTTCCTGTTATAACTCTCATGGCTTGGTTTTGGAGTTTGCTAATTTTATCAAAGTTCGCCCACTCCTCCAACGATGTTAGGGCCTGCTGCATCAGATTACTTGCTATGGTGAGATTTTTTTCAGAGGTCCACATAGCCAGATCGTCTGCGAACATGGAGCTGTGGACTCTTCTTGGTATATTCTCTGAGATGTTGTTTATATACACCAGGAAAAGTGTGGGTGACAGTACTCCCTCTTGGGGTACTCCCTGCTCAAGTGTCACCTTTTTGCTCATCTGCCCTTGTACTTGAACTCTGGCTGTTCTGTTTTTGAGGTAATGGCTGATCCATCTGTACATTTTCCCACAAACTTCACTTCTTCGTATCTTGACTTTAAGTCCCTCTTTCTAGACCTTGTCAAATGCCTTCTCTAAGTCTATCCAAACCGATACTGTGTGTTTTTTCTCCTGGTAAGCATCCTCTATTTCCTGGGCTATGAGAGTGATCTGGTCCTCAGTGGATCTGTGCTGTCTAAATCCTGCTTGCTGTGGAATTAGTATGTGTTTTTCTTCCAGATGCCACATCAGTCTGTCTGGTGTTTATCATACGCTCCATCAGTTTTCCTACACAGCTCAGCAGACTGATAGGCCTGTATCCATTTGGATCTGCTCTGTCTTTTTCTTTCTTTGGTACTGGTATAATTACAGCATCTTTCCATGCCTGAGGTACAATTCCCCTTTTCCAGCTTTGGTTCAGGACTGATAGTAACTTCCTCTTTGCTATTTGGCCCAACCCCATCAGCACTTCGTTTGTTACGCCATCTTTTCCTGGCGATTTCTTTTTCTTTAGAGTTTCCATTTGAATGAATAGTTCGAAGAATGAATAGTTCGAAGAATGAATAGTTCGAAGAATGACAGATTACCACGGAGTAATCAGAAAAGAAACACAGAGAGTTACGAAACTGGAAATCAGAACTACGTCTTAACCAACTGAGAATTGGTAACACCCATAGACTGCTCAGCTCAGGATAGGTTGGCAGAACAGAGTGCCCAACTCTGAAGTCCTCATCAGGGATAGACTCCCTGGCATCCATACGCTGCTACAGAAAGCCCAGATCAGATGGATAGGGCATGTTTTTCGCATGTCAGATGATCGCCTCTATAAACAACTTGTACTGTGAGCTCATGACAGGACAGCGCTCACAGGGGGACAAAAGAAACGATACAAAGACACTTTAAAAGTTTCTTTGAAAAGTTTCTCTATTGATGTTGCTGATTGGGAGTGTATGCTCCGAACTGCCCAGCCTGTCCCATTGCTGTCACACATGGTGCTTGCGTCGCTGAGCATAGGACCATCAGGGATGGAGGAGCAGGAAAAGCGAGCTGCACGAAAGGAAATATTGCAAGACTGCCCAACTACAACAGCTGTTCACGTGTGCTCTACGAGTTTGTCACGCTCAGATCGGACTGTGAAGTACCATCTGGATAAACATGTCTGACGCTGTCGCTATCTTTGCTTGCGATTGGCAACTAACAAAGTAGTTAATATACAAGACAATGATGCCGTCATATTTACAGATGGAGTGATGCTATGCGGTGAGAAATCAATCTGGGCTTCTCTGCGAGATTGAGAGATCAGGTTTTTGCATACTCGACAACAATCTCCAGCATGAGGACTGAGATGGAGGAAGTGGTCTTAGCTCGGGGATTGCTATTTGAGATCTTTTTACAAGAGCTGTCATCATGTCAGACTTACAATCCTTGCTTCGAAAGGTGCAGCAGAGATGGCTAAGACATAAGAGGACAGCAGTTGTAGAGACTTCCAAATTCAAGCGAATGGTGTGGATCTGCTGTTTTGGTCACGCTGGTTCTTTAGGGTAACGAAAGAGCGAACATCTTTGCTACACAAGTAGCCATTATGTGCCGCATGTAGCTTAGTTGACAGTGAGCTGGTTTGTTGCTAGACGGGGATACAACGTACTAGGGTTCGAATTCACGGACGGTTAGGAACAAAAATCTGGGATGTATCTCGTGCCTGGTATGACGGCTTCTCCAGTCGACACATCTGTAAAATGGGTACAGGATTTGCGAGTTGTGTAAATTAAAAACAGCAAGGAAGGAAACTAGCTTCCCTACCTCACATATGTTTAGTACATGAATAGTCTTCCTCTCTGACGGCTTTATAAAAACCCATTATGGGTGCATTTAGTATGGACAGTGGTAACGTTTTGAAGTACATAAATTGGTGACCGTTGAGCGATGGCAAGACTGATCAGCAATACTCAAAACTTTAGAGGTTTGAAATCAAAACAGATCGAGCCAAATGGGATCCACGAGAGAATGGGACCGTAGCGTGTACAACCAACAAGCTAAAGAAACCGTTACTGGCCATTTACTGAAAGAAATTGGGAACCTATGTATTTGCCCAGAGTGCAGTGAAGCGAATTCTTAAGGATAGAACAGAACCAAATTCCCAAACAACTAAACATTCCAATGCAGAGGAAAACGAAAATAATAAACTCTGTTTTCTGTGTCAGACTTGAGCCATGAGAAAGGCAGAAGAACGCAAGCCATCAACGATTGAAATGAGATGACTGCGCAAAAAGCGGTCATGCTCAAGAGAAGAGACAGAATGGGAAATAAAACAACATGACATCATTGGGGAAGAATGTAAAGAATGGTGCGTCCACGCGCTCACACACACACACACACACACACGCACACATACACACATACACACACATACACACACGCACACATACACACATACACACATACACACACGCACACATACACCCACGCACACATACACACACGCACACATACACACACACATACACACACACGGGCGCACACACACACACGTACACACACGCACACACACACACACGCACACATACACACACGCACACATACACACACACATACACACACACGGGCGCACACACACACACGCACACATACACACACGCACACATACACACATACACACACATACACACACGCACACATACACCCACGCACACATACACACACGCACACATACACACACACATACACACACACGGGCGCACACACACACACACGTACACACACGCACACACACACACGCACACAAACACACACGCACACATACACACACGCACACATACACACACGCACACATACACACACGCACACATACACACACACGGGCACACATACACACGCACACATACACACACACGGGCGCACACACACACACGCACACATACACACACGCACATACACACACGCACACATACACACACACGGGCGCACACACACACACGCACACATACACACACGCACACATACACACACGCACACATACACACACACGGGCGCACACACACACGCACAGACGCACACGCACACACACGCGCACACACACAAACGCACACATACACATACATATACACACACACACACGGGCGCACACACACACACAAACGCACACACAATACACGCACACATACACACACGCACACATACACACACGCGCACACACACGCACGCACACACAAGCACACACACGGACACACACACACAGGCGCATACAAACACACACACACATACAGACACACACAAACACACACGCACATACAAACACACACATATACACACAAACACGCACACACAAACACACACAAACACACACACAAACGCCTATACACACACGCACACAAAGAGAGAGAGAGAGAGAGAGACAGAGAGAGAGACAGAGAGCGACAAATAATTAAATGGTTAAAGGGAATATTGCCAAGTGCGACACATTTACAGATAAATAATTATATAGTTGTAAGGAAAAATGTCAAAAAGGAACATATAGACAGACAAATATTGTAATGGTTAAAGGAACAATGCCAAACATGGCACATATAGACAGACAAATAATTATATAGTTGTAAGGAAAAATGTCAAAAAGGAACATATAGACAGACAAATATTGTAATGGTTAAAGGAACAATGCCAAACATGGCACATATAGACAGACAAATAATTATATAGTTGTAAGGAAAAATGTCAAACAAGGAACATATAGACTGACAAATATTGTAATGGTTAAAGGAACAATGCCAAACATGGCACATATAGACAGACAAATAATTATATAGTTGTAAGGAAAAATGTCAAAAAGGAACATATAGACAGACAAATATTGTAATGGTTAAAGGAACAATGCCAAACATGGCACATATAGACAGACAAATAATTATATAGTTGTAAGGAAAAATGTCAAACAAGGAACATATAGACTGACAAATATTGTAATGGTTAAAGGAACAATGCCAAGCATAGCACATATGGACAGACAAATAATTCATTGGTCTGGTCGTAAAACCAGAACGTTTGTAAACCTCCCATTCGCTCAAGCCAAATAACAATAGCCAACATTGGCACATATCAAGAGGACGATCAACGTAAAGATGAACTAATGGTGTTAAAGAAACATTTGGTAGTCATGAATTGAAGATACCAACAACCACACATTTCGCACACACAAGAAGATTACACTTTCCATAATGCCTAAAAAAATAAACGAAAAAATGGTTATCAATGCCAATTACTGCAAAAACAATGGAATGAATTATTTTGTCCCATTTGACCTAAACACAGGAAAGCGACACAATGCCTGCGCTGAAGTATAGCGCAATGCGTCATACAATTGAAAGATGTTCTGATATGCGTGTAACAAATGAAGAGGTCAAGAGGTTCATCAGAGGTAGAGACAGGAACAAGTGGGAAGCAGTGCGCCCATGTCACCAATTAAATGATATATATATATATCACCAGCTGACCAGATGGTAACATTCAGACTTCGTTCGGGCAACGGCAGAATGAGATAACATCTATTGAACAAACTCTTCAAAATCTGACGCTGAAAGGCAAACCAGGAGCAGCCGATAATCAGTGCATGGTACTACGAGGCGTGTTCAAATGAAAACGGACTTAACTGCACCAAGTGAACATACGTTCGATACGCGTGATGGCGACACTTCTGCTGTAAACATCACATACCAACCGTCAAAGTTGGCAAAATTTCATTATCCTCCGACTCATAGTTTCCTCAGCAGACCGATGAAAACATGACAGGTGTGATATGGAATCCGTCAATGGCGGGTGTGATGCGGAATCCGTTGAGTTGATCAGCGAGCGGTGATTAGGTTCTTAACAGCTGAAGGATATCGACCAGTTGACATTCATCACAGAATGCAGGCAGTTTATTGTGACAAAAGTGTGGCGAACGTAAGCTCCAGCGACTGTCCATCCGAATTGTTGCATCAATTTTGGCGATATCTTCTGACGCAACAATATGCGCCTGATATGGTCTTGGAAGATCTTTCGTTAACTCACGTCCTTCTTTAAACATCTTTGTCCAGTTCTTCACTGTTGTCGTCGACACACTTTTGTCACCATACACTGCCTGCATTCTGCAATGAATGTCAACTGGTCGACATCCTTCAGCTGTTTGAAACCGAATCACCGATCGCTGATTAATTCTGGACGGATTCCATATCACACCCACCATGTTTTCAACGGTCTGCTGAGGAAACTACGAGTCGGAGGATAATGACATTTTGCCAACTTTGACGGTTGGTATGTTTTGTTTACATCAGAAGTGACGTCATCATGCCCACCGAACGTATGTTTACTTGTTGCAGTTTGGTCCGGTTTCATTTGAACACGTCTCATAATAAAATTTCCACAACACTTCTTATTTCCGTGATTCTCCTATTTTTGCCTTTCAGCGTCAGGCTATGACGAGGTTTCTTGACCGGGCCTTAGTATGTGTTTCGTACATGAGGAATTTCACCGCATCTGTTATTTCTGCAGTCCATCTTTGCGTGGGTGCTCTTTGGTTCTGTATCCATTTGATCTGTATAACATATACTATCTGTGATACCATCTCGTGTTTGACATGTCCTGCGGTCGAAAGATTTGGTATGCTGTTTCTTGATGAAGTCTAGCATTGGTCTTGTGTCTACTTGTCTCCTAATGTCTTTATTTCTGATTCCATTCATTCTTATTACTCCAAGCATTCCTCGAAGGTATTTCATCTTTATTGTTACGATCTTTCTTTTATCTTTGTTCATTAATGTCCCATTCCGGCACTGATATCACAAATGTGGATAGGGATATCGTATTGTATAGCGTTCTTTTTGTATTCATTTTCACGTGCTTACATTGTAATATCGGGGACATTTGCTTAACGAATTTCTTCTTCTTTGCGTTCGGTTTCGTATGCTCGTTTTATGCCACCAGATATGCTGCTTCCATGAAGTGACACGTCAGTCGCAGGTCTTCAATGGTTCCCCACAGTTTATCTTGTATGTTTCTTTCCTCGGGTCAGGTCTTCTCACGGGAGCCTTGGTGTAGTGTACATGTTTGCAGGATGTGTTCTGGAGTCTGGGGTCCTCTCTGACATGTGCATTGTGCAGTTTGTGCTGCTTTTATTTTATGCATATGTGCATTTAGTCTGCAATGACCTATTCTGAGGCGGAAAATTGTGATATACTGTTTCCTATTCAGTCTATTGATTAGGTCCTGTGGGTATTTACTGTTTGTTCTCTTTTCGATATGTGCCTTGACTTCTGACAGTGAAACTTGATGGGTGAATTGTTCTCTTTGTCTTCCCTCCCTGGCCAGTCTGTCCGCCCATTCATTCCCAGGTATGCCGCAGTGAGCAGCTCAATGATTTGACTTGCTTTATTACATCGGTTTTGAATTGGGGTATCACATTTTCCATCAACTGAGATTATGTTACCCAGGTACGCAGAATCTAAAAATTTTCTGCAAAAGTAGACATACAACGAAAGAATATAGAAAGCACATTGTGCCGTCAGCATTTATTTTCATGTGCAACCTCTATAGATATAGTATTAGTCTCAGACTAACTAATCTCTGTTTTAGACCAGAAATAAATAAAACTGCAGTGGTATTGAAGGAAAAAAGTGGATGAAACATATTTAGGTAATGGCACAGTGACCGCACGAGGAAAACAACAAAACAATACCTAGATTACGGGTGTTGATTCGTGCAAGTGACGTGTGTCGTTTTGTTGTTGCCATCCTGGAGTCACTTCTCCTTCATCTTCTTCCACCAGCTGATGCTTTGATTCTAGCCAAATGAAGTTGGCGAAAGGAGACTGTACGTTTCAGATCTTCGTCAGTCTCCTACAGCTTTTCAAGCGTGGTCGCTCCGCCCGGCCAGACTGCCTTTCTTTGGTCTCTATATGAGAGGCAGTCCTGCAGGATATGTTCTGGTGTTTGCTTGGGTGCTCCACAATCGCAAGTCGTGGTGTCTCTAAAACCCATTCTTTGTAGGTAGGCCTTGAGTCTGAAGTCATCAATCAGTGGGGGATGGGGGGGGGGGCGGGGGGGGGGTGGTATTGAAGGGGCTCAAGGAGAGGTGAGAAGCTGTGCTTCGGTTTAGTCTGATAAGTAATTAGTTTTGAATATTAAAAAAGACAGTTTTTATTCCAGTTATAAAATTCATCATCATTTTCTATTTGTAAAACACTAAACAAATAATCCAGGTAAATGTACAGGAGACAGTCATTAATTATCATCAATGTTATTATAACCAGCATTGAAGAGTATGTACAGGGGACACTCTTATTTCAGGACACAAAATAGCTCTCAAGCAATACTCCATGTAGGGATTATGGCTTTCGAGCATTATGCGCAAGCGCAATACGGCGCACAACATGGCCGCCCCACTGTCGACAAACACTTTGGAAGAACAATGAAGCGTTATTCGTTTGTGAAACCTTCTGAAATCTACAGAAGAATTAAGGTTCAGTATTGAGATAGTTGTTTGTAGGAAGAGAGTGTATGCCCGAGTAGAAACATTTTAAAACGGACTACAAAACGTCATAAATGAACTGCGGCGTGGACGACCAGCAAACGTGGCAACTGGTACATTGAAACAGCTGATCGACCAGCTAGTCCGTGGCAACAAAAAATAAACTATTGATGAAATAGCCGCAGATTTCAACATGAGTCATGGCGTGCACACCAAATTGTCTATGATGATATCGTTTATAGGAACGTAGGTAGCAGGTGGGTCCTAAGACAGATGATAACGAGGTAATGGAGAAGGCGGTGCAAAAGTCGTTAAAGGACAAACGAAAAGAATTTTTTTCAAGAGGGCATAGGACATCCACAAGATAGTAGACAGATGGACACATTATGTTGCCGGATACTAGAACTATGTCGAAAAATAAGACAAAAAATGTATGACATGAACTTTAAACAAAATGTTATTCATAAAATTGAAGTTACTCAGTGATTGTCCCTCGTGTATGTATTAGTCGCATCTCGTAGTCCCATCTCGTAATCGCCCCCTAGTCGTCTTGTCCTTGACTTGCCACGCCACTGGGGTCGGGCGGCACGAGACGAGAGAGTGAAAATAAAAAGTAGCGCAGTTAATCCTTACTAAAAATAGCGCTAGCAAAATAAATTATGCCGTCATCGTCTACGATGGACGGCGGCCTTTGCCTTTGCATTTGCCTTGATGTACTAGTATAGTGAAGAAATACAAAACTAAACGATTTTCAATATCAAATACATTTCATCTTTATAAGACAAAATAACGAAAATATAACCCATACTGGGAAAAATTCCTCTAGCCTGGGATTTTTCCAAGCACTGAAAATTGTCACCAAATTGGAAGCTTACATACACGCCACGATAGTGATCTTGACAGACTGTAAAGCACTTCTCGAATCGGTAAAGAACACAACAAATGAGGCCATAACACATGACATCAGAACAGAGCTAAATGCCATACAAAAGATCTCAACAGTCACATCCCAGTAGATTCACTCTCATTGTGAAATTACGGGAAACACGAAAAATGGAACAATATCCCCATAAAGTGCCATATCAGGAGGCTAAAACTATCATTCGCAGCCAGTATAAAATACAATGCCAGGAAGAAATGGGAGAGAGAGTAACAGTCCAGACCCAATCCACCAGTTACAGAGACACCAGCAAACTGCAATCTTCCGCATGAGAACGGACCACAGCAGACTACTGGGCCGTCTATATCGGCTCAAAATCTCCCAAACAAATGAATGTCCATGTGGGACAGGAGTCGAGACCCCTGAATACGTACTTCAAGAATGTCCGTGTGGGACAGGAGTCACGACCCCTGAACACATACTTCAAGAATGTCCATGTGGGACAGGAGTCAAGACCCATGAACACATACTTCAAGAATGTCTATGTGGGACAGGGGTCAAGATCCATGAACACGGACTTCAAGAATGTTCATGTGGGACAGGAGTCAAGACCCATGAACACGTACTTCAAGAATGTCTATCAGGGACAGGAGTCCATGTGGGACAAGAGTTCAGACCCCTGAACATATACTTAAAGAATGTCCACGTGGGACAGGAGTCAAGACCCATGAACACACACTTCAAGAATGTCCATGTGGGACAGGAGTCCAGACCCATGAGCACATACTTCAAGAATGTCCATGTGGGACAGGAGTCCAGACCCATGAACACATACTTCAAGAATGTCCATGTGGGACAGGAGTCAGGACCAATGAACACGTACTTCAAGAATGTCCGTGTGGGACAGGAGTCAAGACCCATGAACACATACTTCAAGAATGTCCGTGTGGGACAGGAGTCAAGACCCATGAACACATACTTCAAGAATGTCCTTGTGGGACAGGAGTCCAGACCCCTGATCACGTACTTGTAGAATGTCCATGTGGGACATGAGTCAAGACCCCTGAACACGTACTCCAAGAATGTCCATGAGGGACAGGAGTCAAGACCCCTGAACACATACTTCAAGAATGTCCATGTGGGACAGGAATCCATGTTGGACAGGAGTCCAGACCCCTGAACACAAACTTAAAGAATGTCCATGTGGGACAGGAGTCCATGTGGGACAGGAGTCCAGACCCCTGAACACATACTTCAAGAATGTCTTTGTGGGACAGGAGTCACGACCCCTGAACACGTAATTCAAGAATGTCCATGTGGGACAGGAGTCAAGACCCCTGAACACGTACTCCAAGAATGTTCATGTGGGACAGGAGCCCAGACCCCTGAACACGTACTTCAAGAATGTCCATGTGGGACAGGAGTCAAGACCCCTAAACATGTACTTCAAGAATGTCCATGTGGGACATGAGTCAAGACCCCTGAACACATACTTCAAGAATGTCCATGTGGGACAGGAGCCCAGACCCCTGAACACGTACTTCAAGAATGTCCACTTGGGACAGGAGTCAAGACCCCTGAACACATACTTCAAGAATGTTCATATGAGACAGGAGTCAAGACCCCTGAACACATACTTCAAGAATGTCCATATAGGACAGGAGTCCAAACCCCTGAACATGTACTTCCAGAATGTCCATGTGGGACAGGAGTCAAGACCACTGAACACATACTTCAAGAAGGTCCATGTGGGACAGGAGTCAAGACCCCTTAACACATACTTCAAGAATGTCCATGTGGGACCGGAGTCCATGTAGGACAGGAGCCCAGACCCCTAAACACATACTTCAAGAATGTCCATGTGGTACAGGATTCAAGACCCCTGAACACGTACTTCAAGAATGTCCGTGTGGGACAGGAGTCAAGACCCATGAACACGTACTTCAAGAATGTCCGTGTGGGACAGGAGTCAAGACCCATGAACACATACTTCAAGAATGTCTATGTGGGACAGGAGTCAAGATCCATGAACACATACTTCAAGAATGTCCATGTGGGACAGGAATCAAGACCCATGAACATGTACTTCAAGAATGTCCATGTGGGACAGGAGTCAAGACCCCTGAACACATACTTCAAGAATGTCATGTGGGATAGGAGTCAAGACCCATGAACACGTACTTCAAGAATGTCTATGAGGGACAGGAGTCCATGTGGGACAAGAGTTCAGACCCCTGAACATATACTTAAAGAATGTCCATGTGGGACAGGAGTCCAGACCCATGAGCACATACTTCAAGAATGTCCATGTGGGACAGGAGTCCAGACCCATGAACACATACTTCAAGAATGTCCATGTGGGACAATAGTCAAGACCAATGAACACGTACTTCAAGAATGTCCGTGTGGGACAGGAGTCAAGACCCATGAACACATACTTCAAGAATGTCCATGTGGGACAGGAGTCAAGACTCATGAACACATACTTCAAGAATGTCCTTGTGGGACAGGAGTCCAGACCCCTGATCACGTACTTCAAGAATGTCCATGTGGGACAGGAATCCATGTTGGACAGGAGTCCAGACCCCTGAACACAAACTTCAAGAATGTCCATGTGGGACAGGAGTCCATGTGGGACAGGAGTCCAGACCCCTGAACACAAACTTCAAGAATGTCTTTGTGGGACAGGAGTCAAGACCCGTGAACACGTACTTCAAGAATGTCCATGTGGGACAGGAGTCAAGACCCCTGAACACGTACTCCAAGAATGTCCACGTGGGACAGGAGCCCAGACCCCTGAACACGTAATTCAAGAATGTCCATGTGGGACAGGAGTCAAGACCCCTGAACATGTACTTCAAGAATGTCCATGTGGGACATGAGTCAAGACCCCTGAACACATACTTCAAGAATGTCCATGGGGGACAGGAGTCAAGACCCCTGAACACATACTTCAAGAATGTCCATGTGGGACAGGAGCCCAGACCCCTGAACACGTACTTCAAGAATGTCCACTTGGGACAGGAGTCAAGACCCCTGAACACATACTTCAAGAATGTTCATATGAGACAGGAGTCAAGACCCCTGAACACATACTTCAAGAATGTCCATATAGGACAGGAGTCCAAACCCCGGAACATGTACTTCCAGAATGTCCATGTGGGACAGGAGTCAAGACCACTGAACACATACTTCAAGAAGGTCCACGTGGGACAGGAGTCAAGACCCCTTAACACATACTTCAAGAATGTTATGTGGTACAGGAGTCAAGACCCCTGAACACGTACTTCAAGAATGTCCATGTGGGACAGGAGTCAAGACCCATGAACACGTACTCCAAGAATGTCCATGTGGGACAGGAGCCCAGACCCCTGAACACGTACTTCAAGAATGTCCATGTGGGACAGGAGTCAAGACCCCTGAATACATGCTTCAAGAATGTCCATGTGGGACAGGAGTCAAGACCCACGAACACGTACTTAAGGAATGTCCATGTGGGGCAGGAGTCCAGACCCCTGAACACATACTTCAAGAATGTCCATATAGGACAGGAGTCCAAACCCCTGAACATGTACTTCCAGAATGTCCATGTGGGACAGGAGTCAAGACCACTGAACACATACTTCAAGAAGGTCCATGGGGGACAGGAGTCAAGACCCATTAACACATACTTCAAGAATGTCCATGTGCGACCGGAGTCCATGTGGGACAGGAGCCCAGACCCCTAAACACATACTTCAAGAATGTCCATGTGGTACAGGATTCAAGACCCCTGAACACGTACTTCAAGAATGTCCGTGTGGGAGAGGAGTCAAGACCCATGAACACGTACTTCAAGAATGTCCGTGTGGGACAGGAGTCAAGACCCATGAACATGTACTTCAAGAATGTCCATGTGGGAGAGGAGTCAAGACCCCTGAACACGTACTTCAAGAATGTCCATGTGGGACAGGACTCAAGATCCCTGAACACATACTTCAAGAATGTCCATGTGGGACAGGCGTCAAGACCCATGAACACGTACTTCAAGAATGTCCTTGTGGGACAGGAGTCAAGACCCCTGAACACGTACTTCAAGAATGTCCATGTGGGACAGGAGTCAAAACCCCTGATCACATACTTCAAGAATGTCCATGTGGGACAGGAGTCCATGTGGGACAGGAGACAAGACCACTGAACACATACTTCAAGAATGCCCGGCTTACGATGAGGTAAGATGTCACACCTGGACAGATAAACAAAACTGAGAGAAACATTATGTGGGCACCGCTCAGACCTGGAAAGTACTGTGAACTTCATCCTGGCGATATGACTGAAGATTTAGCAGGATTATAAAAACCCGAATGCAGAAGAAGGAGAAGGAAGAAGAATATTCATTTAATTAGGATTGCACCTTTTGAGTCAGCCCGAAATGGAGAGAGGAAATGACATTCGGACATACCACAGTATAGATGTAAAGGTACGTGGGGGCAAACAAAGTTGAACACTTCTGCTTTAAATATTCACGAGTTGACAATTGAAAGGTGCAAATATCGCAGTTAAGCTGTAAACTAGTGACACAACGCATTCCGTTATCTGGATTACATTCTACTACTTAAGCTTGACTGCGATATTTGCACCTTTCGGTCCAACACATCCGCAATACTTCAGCAATACTTTTTTGTGTACCCGGTTAGTATTCCCTCTTCGATCCCTCTCATTAGCCAGTCTGCTTTGTTGCAGCCTGTTATCCAGGATAACCTCGTGGAGGTGTAGAAGGGTCTTGGCAGCTCTGGTTCGCTGGCCCTGATGCTAGCAGTCAGCTATGCCCTGTCGCCCCATTTGGTAAAGTTATGGTTCCGACACTGCATATGGAAAAACCCAACTAGCTATTCGGAAAGCCTGATTCCAGTCATTTACAGTGCGGTTTAATAGCCACGCCTTTTACCTGACGAGCTTACCAGCTTCATACACAACCCTGTGTAGTCGCATTAAAAAAAACACGCTTCATGAAATAAAACAGTGGCCCTGTTCCGACCCAGGCAACCACTCGGTGCAGACCTATCAGATTTCTCCCCAAAATAGCCCAAAATAACTCATAATAATCTTTCTGATATAAGGTGTAGGTCAGCAGTTACGAAATGTGGATTCGTTGGGCCTTACCGAGGATGTATTTTTATAATCAACATCAATGCACTCTTGGCAAACCCACAGGTGCTCAGCATTTCTTCGCAAATGACTAACCATGTTGATTGGTATCGTCCCTTTAGCTCGTTGATTGTAAACACTCGACCATCTCACAAACGCCCTTGGTTGCTAGACCCATGTTTAAATGCTGAAAGTCTATACCACATGGATCACGAATTCACTGATATATGTCCTTCATTATCCATATTTCAGGTCCACTATCCATATTTGATGTCTTCCACTATTCATATTTGATGTCCTCCACTATTCATATTTGGTGTCTTCCACTATTCATATTTGATGTCCTCCACTATTCATATTTGATGTCCTCCACTATTCATATTTGATGTCCTCCACTATTCATATTTGGTGTCTTCCACTATTCATATTTGGTGTCTTCCACTATTCATATTTGATGTCTTCCACTATTCATATTTGATGTCTTCCACTATTCATATTTGATGTCCTCCACTATTCATATTTGGTGTCTTCCACTATCCATATTTGATGTCTTCCACTATTCATATTTGATGTCCTCCACTATTCATATTTGGTGTCCTCCACTATTCATATTTGATGTCCTCCACTATTCATATTTGGTGTCTTCCACTATTCATATTTGGTGTCTTCCACTATTCATATTTGGTGTCTTCCACTATTCATATTTGGTGTCTTCCACTATTCATATTTGATGTCTTCCACTATTCATATTTGATGTCCTCCACTATTCATATTTGGTGTCTTCCACTATTCATATTTGGTGTCTTCCACTATTCATATTTGATGTCTTCCACTATTCATATTTGATGTCCTCCACTATTCATATTTGGTGTCTTCCACTATTCATATTTGATGTCTTCCACTATTCATATTTGGTGTCTTCCACTATCCATATTTGATGTCTTCCACTATTCATATTTGATGTCCTCCACTATTCATATTTGGTGTCCTCCACTATTCATATTTGATGTCCTCCACTATTCATATTTGGTGTCTTCCACTATTCATATTTGGTGTCTTCCACTATTCATATTTGGTGTCTTCCACTATTCATATTTGGTGTCTTCCACTATTCATATTTGGTGTCTTCCACTATTCATATTTGATGTCTTCCACTATTCATATTTGATGTCTTCCACTATTCATATTTGATGTCTTCCACTATTCATATTTGATGTCCTCCACTATCAATATTTGATGTTCTCCGCTATTCCTATTTAAATCTTCCACAATCAATGCTTTCCACACCAGGATATTATCTCATTATCTTCAAGCGCCGTCTCCGCATCGGAGGTAGACGGTAATCGATCTCCAGCTGTCTCTGCCCCGTGTGAGGCTGGCCCACTCAGCCAAAGTGTGCCCTGACCACATCTTGATGTTGTCTGCCCATCTGTACCTCTGCCCTCCAATATAACTTACAGTAGACTGTCAGGCCACTTAACATGTACAACATTTTTGATTTGTCTTTTTCTTATTTCTTTCAGAAGTATCTTCTCTACCTTGAGTTGTTCCATATTTGTTTTTTTTATCTTTCCAAGAAACTCGCCCAAATCTTCTTAATACTCACATTAAAAAGACGTCAATACTCTTCTAGATTTTCTTGGTCACGTTCTGTTCCATACAATAAAACGGAATGCACATAGCATTTAATGGTTCTCATTTTTAAGTTCTGAGATATCTGTTTCGACAGATAGTATCTCATACGATGCCGCAAACCGAAACATGAACAGGATAAACGATCCACACAAGTCCCTGCTGGAATGAGACGTCTATGTCCGCCATCGACACATGTTATAGTATTCGCATGTACCTACGGAAGCACTGTCGAAACATCCTTGATCATACAACTGCCCTCCAACTGATTTCAATGAACATCGAATGACTGTCAGAGAAACTCCGAAGACTGACTGACCATCCAATGCACCAGAGACTAAACAATTTGGGAAATGGGAAACTAAAGCGGAGAAACTTTGCAGAAATAGCCAAAGCAAAGATGCACGAAGATCCCATAAAAGCACTAACAACACCAAAGCCCATCACTACTGTACGAAAACCTACCTGGAGGCAGGATATATTTCCAGAGGTGGTAGAAAATATACCAGGTATTGGAAACAAAAACTGCCAGACTGAAACAGAAAGGAGAGATACTACACTAAGCTTTATATCGAAAAACTACCCAAGCATGGACTGGACCCATGCATACACCGACGGTTCTGTAACAAACATTACACAGAACAGAGGGGCAGGAGCATTCCTGAACCTACCAAATGGCAGAAAAATAAAACTGTCATTCGCTACTGGTAAGTACACAAGCAATTTCAGAGCGGAGGCAGAGGCACTGAGGGCGGCAGTGGAAGAAATGGTGACACATAAAGAAAATGAAAGCCATACAGTCCTGCTTACAGGTGTTCTGGCCGTAGTCACAGCGCTAAAAATCCAGAAAAACACTGAGCTTAATGACTTAAGAGCAGCACTCCGTCAACTATGCCAGCAGTCCGCACCAAAAAGGGTAGCAGTACAGTGGGTCCCATCACACTGCAACATCCAAGGCAACGAGGAGGCAGACAGACTGGCAAAAGAAGGTGCAAGACTACCACAAACAGATACCAGTATGACGTACGAAGAGTCAAAACGGCTTATCAAAGCCAAATACATGACCAAATGGGAAACTGAACATACCGGCTACACCAAAAACGATGCCTATTACCAGTTGAACAGAAGAGAGCAGGTCGTTGTCTTCAGACTTCGCACTGGCCACATTAGACTGAAGTACCACCTATTCAACAAATTGAAGATAGGTGGTACCGACGAATGCCCGTGTGGTACCGGAAAAATGACCGCTGAACATCTGCTGCAGAACTGCCCGACATACGAGGATCAGAGAGAGCAGATGTGGCCATCACCAGTGGAACTGCAAGACAAGCTCTATGGCAGTGGCGACAGCCTCAGGATGACCACCGCTTTTTTCGAAAAAATAATGGTTACTGTTTGACTGCGTACGATGAAGAAGAAGAAGTAGAAGAATGACTGTCAACACAAGACCGAGACGACCTGATGACCCGTCCAAACCTTCTGGAAACAAGCAATATGGATGACACGTTGAGGGGGAACAAGTCGATCATCTTGCCTAAGCATATGAGACAGGATGTCAGTTGTGGTACGCAGGAGACGGAAAGAAAGTAAGCATATACCTACCGAAGCAACGCTCCGACTTTGTCGTTCGCTCTCAAATAATAACATCCATTTTCATTTTAAACCAGGCAGTCCTCCTCAGGCTTCTATCGTCGCCAAACACTTGGGTTTGGGAGGACCATGAAGTCACTTTGCTCCTCTTGTGGAATCAGCACACCTGTAGAAGATGTTCCACCGTTTGTTTGTTCTCTCAAGCGAAAAAAATGGATAGCTCGATCCGTGATTAGTTGTAGAAGAGCTAAGAATAACGCTTGGAAAAAAATATATATAAGCTGAAAAATCGAATGAAACATAACAAATAATTGGACACACAAAACAAATCCTATAAAGTGAACAGAGCAACAAAAATTGACTTAAAAAAAACTTCGTAAAAAAGATCAAGAGCTTTTTTACCTTTGCTCGACATAAACAAAAAACGAAAGACACAATTGACCCACTTAAATATAGTACAGTAAAATGAATAAGTGAGAACATATGCTGCTAATCAACTCAATCAGTACTTTAGCACAGTCTATACAAAAGAAGACTGCTTCCTGATCACAGAGCCACTAAATATTTTCCAACGGGATATGCACACAGAAGGATTACTTTCATTCTGCATTACCGAGGAAATGGTTTTACAAGAATTGGATATGTTGAAGGTGGATAAATGTACTGGTCAAGACAGTATTCATATTTATCCTGGCTAAAAAAAAACGGCACAAACCTTCTTCATCGTTCGTTCTAAAACTCCCGCTACCAAGCTCTGAAAAGGGCTATGCAAGTAGCAGGATGTTGTCCGGAGAATGGAAATACGCTGTGTCGTAGTTTACAGCTTGACTGTGATATTTGTATTATTCGGTCCGACATATCAGACTTGTGCAGGTATTTTTGGGTACCAAGTTAGTATTCCCTCTTCGATCCCTTCTCCTTAGTCAGTCAGCTCTTTTGCAGCCTTTTATCCAAGATCACCGCTTGGTGGAGGTGTTGAAAGGTCTTGGCAGCTCTTGTTTGTTAGACCTGACACTGGCATGAAGCTCATGCACTATTCAGCCTCTTGATCCCAAAAAACGCCACAAATAAAAACAATGAATTAAGTTAAACAACTATCAAAACGAATTATAGAGAAAATTCTTAACTAAAAGTGACAGCAAAAAGACACTTTACACGTTCCATTTTGGAACTGCTGGATGTAACTGTGTATAGCTCAACTAGGGATAACACAATTTACATTACAAAAATGATGTTCTAGAAACCTGTCTGGCTCTCTCTCACCCTCTGCAGGAAACGATGAGACCTTTTTAGAGATAGGAGGGGAGCAGATACGAGATAGTTAGGAGATAATACGTTTTAAACGGGATGATTTTTCAGGGCTGGGCTGTATTTTGCGGAAATGCCAAGTAGATCTGGCTCAGCAATTTGCACTTTTCGTACACTTACGCCAAAACATGAAAAAAAAAATACAACCTGGCAGACTGAACGAAAATGGCCAACAACTGGGGCGGAATATTAATCTAATGAAGACAAAAGTCTTGATAATAAATGAAAATTCCACACGTAAATAAAAAAAAAAAAGGAATAAACAACTAGCAAAGACGTATACATTTGTTTGGGAAACACAGGTGCGAAACAGGCTAAAACATACAAATTAGAATGCAGAAAGTCAGAGACTTTACTAGCTTAAATACAATTTGGAAGACTGCAATACAGCACAAACACCAAGCTAAGAAAGTTCCAGAGTTACGCATTGTCTATGCTTCTGTGTGGTGCTGAGTGCTGGAAAGTTACATAAAAAAACTGTCCAAAATGTTTCTTTTGCCAAGAAATTGTCTAATTCTCTGGCCGTACGCCATAATCATCAACTCAAACTGCTTGCCTAGAGAAATGAATAAGATATTTACACGATCATAACACAACACATAGACGCTGGAATTCGGTCGGTATGTAGCCGTTGGAATTAGATCGGCCTATAGACTCTGGAGTTGGATCGGCCTATAGACACTGTAAGTGAATCGATCTATAGATGCTCGAATTGGATTGAGCGTGTTCTAAAATATGAACTTGAACTATCAACAGAATATCCACGCTATACACTCTAGAGGCCAAATAACCTTTACGATTGTCAACCAATGGCTACCCTCCCATTGTGGAATTACAATGACCGAGCGAGTTGATGCCCTGTCCAGAGCTGGTGAGAAAGTAAGCAGTTTCTCTAAACAATTTCAGACCTAGAGGCCACATCTATCGCCAAAGGCCATTTCAATAACTTATAGAAAAAAGAAATTGATGTGAACGCTAGACCTGATCTAATTCAACAACTACAAATGCATCAATAAACTGTCCTGTTTTGCCTTAGAACAGGCCACTGTAAACTATCGGCCAAAGATGTCTTACACAAACGGGGGGGGGGGGGGGGGGGAGTGGCAAGGCTGAGGCAGATGCTATAGGGCTGCCGTCAAAACCTGCAAAGACCATAACATTCGTCCTGACAACGGGACTGAAGATCTAGCATGACCAAATGCCTGAACATGGAAGAAGAAGAAGCAGAAGGAGAGAAAGAAGAGGAAGAAGGACGCAAAATAGATTGAGAAATAGAGACCGATGGAAGACAACTTGGCGAAGAACAATAGATTTCAAATTGAAAATCACTAACCGTCCTAGACCCCGGTACGATTGATTGCCACAGACCGGCTTAAGTGGAGGGAGTTTCTTGCTGCCCTTAAAGACTTCATCGGTAGCAAAGAGTAATCAGGATCAGATAAACATAGCGGGGACGGCGTGGCCTAGTGGTTAAGTGGCACGGCTCACAACCGGGGGTGCTGGGTTCGATCCCCATCACAGCACCGGCCGTTACCCCGCGGCAGTAAACCCTTAGAAAATGCAGGAGGAAGCAGACCCTTACATAAAACGCATGCTGAAGTCGGATGCACTGGGCCGATAGGCGCAAAATGAAAACCACAGTGCAACGCACACCGCCTTGGGGATTAGAGCAATAAGGCGAACGCAAAAAAAAAAAAGAAAAAAAAAAGATAAACATAGTGATCAAGATTCAACCTCATGTCCATTGCATGCTCCTGGAAATATGATCTGTCACAGCATTCCGATCAACAAGGAGGTGATCGATACTGTAATCCCCGAAGCGGTGAGCTTAATGTTCCTCGGACTGCACTACAGCTAAAGGAACCCTTATATCCCGTCTCAAACACGTATCTGAATGTAAGAAAAGCCACTCTAACCAGCTGCGAACAATAATAATAAAAACAACAACAGCACGAAAGACACCACCAGGTGTGCTGGTCACTGATCGCTTCATTGGGTAAAGTTCAAAGAAGAAAAATGAATGGAGTCAATATTTGAAAATTAGCAGCGCCACAATAGTGATACGGTCTTCACATATCATAAACCTCAATTGATGATGCGGTGTTAGGAACGCAATTATGCTAGTTTATTACAATATATAAATTGGAATAGGTAGGTAGGAAGGTAGTTAGGTTCATAGATAGATCGGTAGATAAATAGGTAGATATGTGTGTAGTTAGGTAGTCCGTTAGGGGACAAGGACCCGTCTCGCCAACCACTCTATAAACACGAAGTGTGGCTTAGTCACTGGCTGCATACAATAATAATGATGTCTTTTCGATTTGAACTGACTAGGGGGTGCGCAAACGGTTGCCGGTGCCAGACAATACTGGAGAGTGTCGTTGCCCATCTTGGATGTCTGTAGCCTGCTTAGCTAGCTGTTTGGATGATGTTCTCGATAAGGCGGGCCACATGTTCCAGAAGAGCCAAACGGCGACAGTTTTGCATGATGCATCTGCTCTCGAGGTTTGTTTTCTGGGTAACTTCATCGTTTGGGACAGCCATGCAATTGAAGCGTAAGATAGCGCCTCTGGCTGCGCGTGTGGAAGACCTTCATGTGTAAGATAGCGCCTCTGGCTGCGCGTGTGGAAGACCTTCAAGTGTAAGATAGCAGCTCTGGCTGCACGTGTGGAAGACCTTCATGTGTAAGATAGCGCCTCTGGCTGCGGGTGTGGAAGACCTTCATGTGTAAGATAGCGCCTCTGGCTGCGCGTGTGGAAGACCTTCATGTGTAAGATAGCACCTCTGGCTGCGCGTGTGGAAGACCTTCATGTGTAAGATAGAATCTCTGGCTGCGCGTGTGGAAGACCTTCATGTGTAAGATAGCGCCTCTGGCTGCGCGTGTGGAAGACCTTCATGTGTAAGATAGCGCCTCTGGCTGCGCGTGTGGAAGACCTTCATGTGTAAGATAGCGCCTCTGGCTGCGCGTGTGGAAGACCTTCATGTGTAAGATAGCGCCTCTGGCTGCACGTGTGGAAGACCTTCATGTGTAAGATAGCACCTCTGGCTGCGCGTGTGAAAGACCTTCATGTGTAATATAGCGCCTCTGGCTACGCGTGTGGAAGACCTTCATGTGTAAGATAGCGCCTCTGGCTGCGCGTGTGGAAGACCATTATGTGTAAGATAGCGCCTCTGGCTGCGCGTGTGGAAGACCTTCATGTGTAAGATAGTGCCTCTGGCTGCGCGTGTGGAAGACCTTCATGTGTAAGATAGCGCCTCTGGCTGCGCGTGGGGAAGACCTTCATGTGTAAGATAGCGCCTCTGGCTGCGCGTGTGGAAGACCTTGATGTGTAAGATAGCATCACTGGCTGCGCGTGTGGAAGACCTTCAGGTGCTTCTGATCACTCTACAGAGCAGTCCAGGTTTTGGAACTGTACAGCAGGACAACACAATTTTGTGCATTGGTTTTCAGTGAAAGTCTCTGCTGGTTTCAGACTCGAAGAAAGAGCGTACATGAAACGAGGCCGTCAGAGTAATTCTTCGAGTGATTTACAGATGACTTTCTGCAGTTGAGTTATTTTTGCTGTCCAGATAAACGGAATCATCAGTGAAGCTGAATTTTTTGCCATCAGCAATAATTCTTGTCGTTGCGCGGTTAAAATAAGGTTTTAAATCATGAAAAGGATTAAGCAGGTAAACTAGTAAAAGAAATTTGAAACAACGCCAAAACTGAAGACAGAGCTAGAAATGAACAAATAAAGACAGAAATAAAAAAATATCTTCAAAGACAAAAACCATAGAGAACATACATACTCGGATTTAAGAGAAGCATTCTATTCCTGTCTAAAAGGAGATTACGTTACAATATTCAGAATGGGAACAAGGCACTGAACAAGAGCTCTCAAATTGGGCACACAGATTGCCCACATAGAGAGAACTAACAAGGGTGAAACATGTTTTCCAGGTTTGTTGGATCTACAATAGACAACAAAACCCTCTCCAACCAAATAGCGGGATAAACATAATGCCAATACAAGAAGCCTGGAGACGGACTGCTGAGCTTATGAACAAATATTGATGCGATTATATGAGAACAAACGAGGAAGAAGAGAAGGAATAGCAGTTCTTGAGTTTTGATTTGGTGGAGTGATTGGTTTCTATGACTTGTCTTCTTTTGCTCTGTCCACGAGAGTATAGCTATTATGGACTCCTCTTTTAATCATCGCCAGGCTTGTCTGAAATAATCATACGTTGTCGATACTTTGTCTTCAATAACTGAGCTCAATATCTGGTAACTATTTTTACAGTTGGGTAAATTGAAGCAGGTAAGCAACCCGGTCACCAAAGTCTTTTATTTACTGCGAAATGTAAACGTAGTGACTGATGGGTCAGTCCAACACCAGACAAAACGATAGCGGGTCACAATATCTGTTTCATTTTCTTCTACACACAAAACAGTTGTTGCCATTCTATTTTGATATTTTTCGGTGTTCGTTATTGAAATGGAATTATGGCGGTGTTTCACAATTTTTCCAGCGTTTCGCTTTCTGTTCAATTCAAGTGGTGTCTCCGAAACGAAAGTTAGCTGCAATGGATTTTTATCGGTACTTTGACACAGTCTACACAAAAGAAGACTGCTCCATGATCCCACATCATATAGACATTTTCAAAAGAGACAAATGGAATAAAATACAGTGGGTTTAAGATCAATTTGTACTACGGATGAAATGGTTTAAAAAAAATGCTAGGGTTGGAAGTGGATAAATGTCCAGGTCAAGATGGTATTCATACAAAATTGCTGTTTGAAATTAGAGAACAACTATCAAAATAATTGGTGATATTATGTTCTCAATCACTTGCAAAAGGGATGTTCCAGGAGATTGGAAGGATGCAGGAGTGATCCCCTTATTCAAAAAGGTAAACAAATCTGATACAGCAAATTATAGACCGGTGAGTTTAACGAGCATAGTCTGTACATTGTTAGAGTTAATAATCAAAGAAAACATTGTAATGCATTTAGACAAGTTTAATCTAATCAGAATAGCAAAGGCCAGCACAGCCTTTGGTAGAATGCGCTCGATGGTCTGGGCACGTCGTGGCATCAGCGTCAAGACCAAACTCAAAGTCTACCGTGCAACCATCATTCCAACCCTACTATACGCTTGCGAAAGCTGGACTGTATACTCTGGACATGCAAGGACGTTAAACCACTTCCACACAGTTTGCCTGAGGCGAATATTCCACATCCGATGGCAAGATCGTGTCACTGACATCGAGGTTCTCTCGAGGGCTAACATGCCCAGCATCCTTGCACTGCTAGAAAAAGCACGACTAGGATGGGCCGGACACCTCGTCCGTTTGTCAGACGAGCGGCTCCCAAAGAAGCTTCTTTACGGCGAGCTGAGAGAGGGATGGCGCGAGAGAGGGCGCCCAAAGAAACGTTTTAAAGACGGTCTGAAGGACTCACTAAAAAGTTGCCAGATAGACATCGACACCTGGGAATGTCTTGCGAAAAACA
Organism: Ariolimax columbianus; assembly: GCA_036924085.1. Lineage (NCBI taxonomy): Eukaryota > Metazoa > Mollusca > Gastropoda > Stylommatophora > Arionidae > Ariolimax > Ariolimax columbianus. The sequence continues at coordinate 67,625,794 of JAVGWX010000006.1, read as the reverse complement.
GATCTGACTGGAGAAGCGCAGTCAAATCGGGTGTAGCTGCTGGTGAAGATGACCGTGTTGTGAAAGCCCAGAACAGACGCGAGACTCGGAAATCCGGAGCAGCGAGAACACCATCCCCTTCTACAAACCTCGTGTGCCCGATATGTAGCAGATGTTTTCGTGCTCGCATTGGCCTGTTCAGCCACATGCGCACCCACACCCAACAGGGAAATCTCTGACAAGGATGATGTCGGCGGTCCTCATCGATAACGATGGACAGCTATTATTAATCAAATCAGAAATAGTCAGCATGGGTTTACTAATGGAGAACGTGCTTAACAAAGCTATTAGAATTCATGGAGTGGGCTACTAAAATGATAGATAGAGGGGAGTCAGTGGATGTTCTTTATCTAGATATTGCTCAGGCCTTTGATAGAGTACCTCATCAAAGATTATTTCGAAAGTTAAAATCACACGGAATAGGTGGGGAAGTTGCCGAAAGTATTGAAAATTGGTTAACGGGAAGAAGGCGTAAATAAGGAGTACTCTGAGGGCTCAGTTTTGGGACCAATTTTATTCTTGATATATATATATATATATATATATATATATATATATATATATATATATATATATATATATATATATATATATATATAAATAAACGATTTGGACATTGATATCAGATTTATGATTGCAAAATTCGCGAGTGACGCAGAACTATGCAGTAGTGTCTCATCTAAAGCAGAAGTGTATATTTTGAGATCAAATTTACTTAAAATTCGAGAATGGTCTTTGAGCTGGCAAATAGAGTCTAATGTAGATAAATGTACAGTAATCGACATGGGTAGATACAATATGGAACATAATTACAGAATGGACGAGAACAATTTTAGAATGATAGAAAAGGAAAGAGACCTAGTGGTGTTAATAGATCATACAGGTAAAGTGAGTGAGCAAGTTCAGGTAGCAGTGAAAAAGAAAAAAAATGCAATGTTAGGTAGGATAAAAATAAATATTAAACATAAGAGCAAGGAAGTGATTGTTAAACTTTATAAATCATTAGTTAGACCTTTATTGAAGTACTATGTACAGGTGTGGATTCCTTATCGTAGAGAGGATTCAAACATGCTGGAAAGGATAAAAAAAATTACTTCAAAGCTGAAAGTGGGATTCCCGAATTACAGTTATAAGGAAAGACTCAGAAAACTGGCCTACGGTGTCTAGAAATGAGAAGAATTCGAGATGCTTAATACAGGTTTATAAGATTACCAAAGAAACGGATAAATTAGACCATAACACGTTTTTTTTCTTCAAAATACAACCACCTACAAAAATAAAAGGGGACACAGCTACACATTAACTAAAGAAAGGTCCATATTAAATATTAGGAAATATTTTTTTAGTCAGAGAATGGTGAATGCTTGGAGTGCATTGCTACAGGAAATAATGGAGGCAGGCACAATAAATGCATTTACGAATAGATTGGATGCGCATAGTGTTTAGAGCAAGGAAATGTAAATGAAACTGGTTGTATACAGACTTTGCAGAGTCTTCTAAACCAGTATTAAGACGTTAAGTCAAGTTAAGTTAAGTTAGTGTCTCTAATCTTAACAGCACACTCTGCTAAACTAACATTAGTGAATCTTCTGTTGTTGTTTTTTCACATATAGCGCTGCCCGCCTCTTGTCCCCCGACCTTCAACCTTCCCCGCCATTTTTGTTTTCAATAAACAAACGAGAGTGTTCTTGAAATTGTTAGGAAGGAGTTAGGCCAGTATAAAAATCTACTGACTATAGCAAATACACGAAAATTGACACAGTATGGACGTATATCACGATCGGTGAGGCTGACCAAAACCGTCATGTAAGGCATTGTGCCTGGGAAGCGTGGGAGAGGGAGACCAACAAAGAAATGGGATGGCAATACAAAAGAGTGGACGGGAAGGTCTATAGCTGAAACTAATTCGCTGGCGAAAAATCAAGACGTATGGCGTGAACTGGTTCGACAGACTGCAATAACGGTGCCTCAACGACCTTCTAGGTTACAGGACGTGATGATCGGGTCGTTTTTATAGGACCAAAATATTTGTCAGAAGTCTCCTCTATCCAGAACGTCTCTATTTGTTTGTTTTTCTTTCTACGAAATGCGAAACATTTTTTTGGTAAAACATTTCGAGGGCCTCTATTTTGTTTTCCAACTGTTTGTTTAAAGTCCGTGCTTGGGACGATGAGGCTAATGTCTGGTCAGACAAAACACACTGATCAGACAATGTTAGCCAGGGTCAGGAGAAATATACTGGTCAAGACGCTCACCTGACCTCCTCATTGGTCATCCTGGAAATTGGCTGTTGTCGAGGACAACAGTCTGGCTAACAAAGTGAGGTTCGATGTGATCCCCGTAGTAATGAGTGACCCGCAGATGAAGCCAAGCATTGTACAACCACCCGGAGGACCCCGGTCCATTCCATTAGCACGCTCGGGATGTCAGGATAGCTACTACATTCTACCACAAGTTCCGCCCTTTTCAGGGCGCACACAAGAGTTACCAAACCATTGTGAGTATTAGTAACCAACCAACCAACCAACCAACAAACCATTGTGAGTATTAGTAACCAACCAACCAACCAACCAACCATAGTCCGTGCTTCTTCATCAGATAATATGTATATATATTACTCCTAATGAATCTGGTTATTTTCTTAGATACCAATATATTCCTCATATTCAATCCACTTTCGATCATTGATATTAGTTTCGTCACTTCCCTCTCACATCTACCATAACTTGTAATTATCTGTCCCAGATTCAAGTAGCTGTCTACCTGTTCTAGTATCACGCCATTTTCTCGGATTTTCGTTTTAGCCTGCACATTTGTTTTGGTAAATAACATAATTTGTGTTTTATTAATGTTAATGTCTATACCATATTCATTACCTTTAGTGTTGACTATCTGCATAAGTATTTGCAACTATTTCTCACTTTCAGCCAGCAATACAGCATATCCCTAACAGTAAAAGAAACCGCAGATAATAAAATGGAGTAAAACAAGTGGTTTACGAGAAAGTTCTGAATATTACAGACAGTGAAATACGACCCCTGCTACTGGGAAAGCATTTCGTAAGAGGGGTATATCAGCGCGATCTAATTCGTCTATGGAGAAAGGCTCTTAATTTTATGGTCATATGAAATAATAAATCTGAATTTTAAATGAAAAATGCAGGGGAAACGGTTCTGTTCAAGCATCTCACAGTATGTTGTAGCTCTTCAGATATCTTTTTTAAAGGCGTCTCTGTAGCGTTTTTATGTGCCCCTGATAAGCGTCTGCATGTTTTGAATAACTTCATAGCAGTTGCTTGCTTGAGGTTCGCTCATCAGGCCTGCGAACACCATGACGGATACTTCTTATCTGGAATTTTTTCAGACGTTTGACTTATAAGGAATTTCAAAGTTATGCCCGGTCTGCCACTTGATCCTGGCTAGCATAGGCCATGATTTGGCTGTCTGGAATATTAATATGTAGTCCGACTGGGTCTTTGTGTATGACAAGGACAAGAATAGCACCACTGCCCGCAGAGAGAATGTTGTAAGAGGCAACCAACTGTGTGACATGCCACACACTGGTTAGTTGGGTTGTTAAGAACAGCAAAGAAGGCGCCTTACATGCTGTGGGTCTACTTTACTTTAATGTTTGAGTCTATATAGATGAACTCGCACATGGGTTAACCACCATCAGTGGCACTTGTTCCAACACGGCAGAATAATAAGCTGCTTGAGCCTAGTCAGCTTAACCGAAAATCCTCTTCCCGGCTACATCCATCTCACGCCAGAGCTGGGACCTGCACAGGGGCATCCGCTTCTGTCGAAGTACAGGTCGACTAAGATACATATATATATATATATATATATATATATATATATATATATATATATATATATATACATATATATATATATATATATACACACGCATATATGTACGAAGACGCCATGCCTCGAAAACGGAAAGGCGTTTTAGTTCCATTGAACAAACTATGGACGATTTGAAAATCAGTCCAACTTATTTCACGATACTTTCTTCTTTTCTTTATAAGTTTTGTGCAACAAATTATGTATATTGTTTACTGGTGAATATGAGCTCCTTTGACTGGTATGTGCGGGATACTATATGACCTTTAAATTCCTGGCATGCCGGCAATATTGTTACCGGTTTACTGACACGATCTGTTAGGATAGTCGAAGCTGAAGGGTGTCGATGTCTGCCTGCTGACAAGTGTCGTAGGATACTTCCTAAAAAAAACTATTGACACGTTCGATTTCAGTTTACTAGCGAATTGTGTGTGTATTAAAAAACATGTTATTTCATGAGATAACAATTTTCAGATCGGACGGAATTCGCGGAATTATTAGAATAAAAACAAATGGACGGTTAGCGTGTGGTCCGTATGTTAGAATTCCTTGGACAGCAAAGAAGACTAATAGCAAAGACAGCCTGTGGCAAAAATCAGTACAAGACAGTCAGACTTTTTTGGGGGCATTTCACGAGAACAGGCGGGCTGGAACACATGTAACACCTGGCAGAATCGCAGGGAAGAGGGACAGAGACTGGCAGGGAGAAAATGGCATGGAAGGCGATAACGGCTGAACTGATAAACAGACGACGTGATAAGACGATGGGGAGCTCCAATGTCAACTGACAGAGCACATGATGATGATGCGAGATAGGCGTATTTAAAAGATAAGGGAGAGGGGAAGTAGGGTGGGGGGGGGGGTGAGAAGAATTAGCGTAATTGAGGCCGCGATCTTGAGAGGGGCACACAAAGGGGAAAATGTTTTCTTTCTAAGTGCTCCGCAAATTCCATAGGATCTGAAAATTGCTATTTTTGTTCGAAGCCAGGTACCACAGCATGCATGTCAATGTGACATTTCACTAATACACATGGGAAGTTAATCCTACAGTTTTTTCTAATTAGGTGTAGTAAATTTTGCGATGTCAAGATTTTAGTGAAGACATGCCAAATACTCAAACAACAAAAAATCCGGATAAAAAAAACCAATGTAGAGTTTAGGGTCGCGCTGACATTGGCAGAGATCTGAGCCTTGCGGATTGCTATTTTCATTCAACATAACATGATATGTGTGCCAACATAATTTGTTTTGCATTTGAGACAGATAATATGGGATCAAGATGCGGAGCAGCGCATGAGCTGCAGTGGTCAGCGACTCATAGCTGACTACTAGCATCAGGGCCAGTGAACCAAAGCTGCCAAGACCCTTCTACACCTCCACGCGGTGATCCTGGATAACAGGCTGCAGCGGGGCAGACTGCCTAAGGAGAAGGGATCGAAGAAGGAATGCTAACCCGGTACTAAAAAATGCTTGCTGAAGTCGGATGTGTTGAACCGAAAGGTGCAAATATCGCAGTAAAGCTGTAAACTACGACACAACGCATTCCATTCTCTGGACTATATTCTGCTATGTAAGCCCTTTCAGGGCTTGGTAGCCGGAGATTGAGAACGAACGCAGCCAAGACAAGCCAAGCCAAGACAGATAATACGACATTATCCCGAGTGGTCTGCCGGGGTCTTTGTGTAAGGCGATGACAAGAATATGACACCACTGCCCCACAAAAAAGTATGTCATAAGAGACAACATACTGTGTGACATGGCATAACACCGGCCATGGTTAGGTGGTTTATTAAGAGCAACATAGATGGCGCCTAACAGGCTGCGGGTCTACTTCGCTCTAGTGTTTGAGTCTATTAAGATGGACTCCCACATTGGTTAACCACCCTCCCGAAACGGAGTAAAATGCTGCTCGAGCCTAGCCCGCTAAGCAGGAAATCCTCCTACCGTCTACATCCAGCTCACGCCAGAGATAAGACCTACACAGGGGCATCAACCCCTGTAGATGTACAAGTCGACTAAGAACTAAGAATACGCCATTGATTAGTTATCTGTTCTTGCAAATTTAAAACAAATTTTGCAGTTTCAAGCTTTGTGCTTTTCCTTTTTTTTTATCTACAAAGCATCTGGTTTTTAAAGTAAATGTTGACATTTTGTGTACGAGTGCCTTCTCCTAGGTTTTTTTTGTTTTTTTTGTTTGTTTTTTGTTTTGCGTTCGCCTTATTTCTCTGGTTTTTATTTTGCGCCTGTCGGCCCAGTGCATCCGACCTTAGCATTCATTTTATGTAAGGGTCTGCTTCCTCCTGCATTTTCTAAGGGTTTGCTTCCCCGGGGTAACGGACGGTGCTGTTTGGGGAATCGAACCCAGCACCTTTGCGTTGTGAGCTGTGTCACTTAACCACTAGCCCACGCCGTGCCCCTCCTAGGTTTAAAACAGTCAGAAGTAAGCTCTTCGCACCAATGACGGTGGCTCCTGCATGATTCAATGCACGTATCCACAAGCTATGACCTGTGATCTCTTATTATGATCATTAGAACAAAATATGGAAATAGAAAACGGCTCATAGAAGCGACTTCACTACACCTGGGCGCCACCATATGTGCTCATTCCATTTCTTTTCTGAAAGTACTGATGGCATAGCACAAACTCAGCAGCTCTCGCGGCAGTTATGAAATCCTCACTGGCTTCGTCAATTACATATTTATGTGTTTTCTGGTTTATTCGGCGAAATCCGCTAACAAAACAGCAGTTGAGATTTTGCAAAAACAGCTTGACTTGGGCGAATTGATGCCGATAGACACTTGTTGGTCTTTCAGGCACTGAAGCACACCCCATACAACAAAAATGAGATATTCTTGGTGGGAAGGGCGACCAACAACATTATCAAAAATTAATGTTATTTTGCAATGGATACCTGGACATAGCTGGCTTCTAGGAAACGAGATGGCTGACAAATTGGCAAAAACAGGAGCCTCTAAGCATGAGTTGGATAGTCCCTGCAGTAACCACACAGTAAAACGATTGAATAGTCCCTGCAGTAACCACACAGTAAAACGATTGGATAGTCCCTGCAGTAACCACACAGTAAAACGAATTATTAAGAATATTACCATGGAAATCTGAATGAACAGGTGGGCGACGGGAACAAGTCGCAGTGTATTTTTCGAACTGCCACAGCCAACAAGTATTGATGTCATAAACAACATAAAATATATCAAATATATATCAGGACAGCCCATAGTCACTTGAAACGCATCAATCCCAAGCATCTGTCCCTCTGCAGACATTGCTCTCACCCTGATGAAACAGACACCTACTCATTGAGTGCAAGGTGCTTACGGGCATGAGAAAAAAGATTCTTACAAGCACTGCCGCCGAATGCCCAAACACTGTAAGGAGCAGTAAAATAACTGAAGAAGACAATACATCTATACAAGAATGGCTGTGTACTGCCAAGAGCAGGCTAGCTCAGTATAAATGGGATAACAACAACAACAACAACAGCAGCAACAACAACAACAGCAGCAACAACAACAACAGCAACACCAACAAAAAATTGCACACCACGTGATTCGAAAGTAGTACATTGGAATTGTCATTGCAATTGTCACTTACAGTGCGCATGAACTCCAGAGATTGATAGATAGATTCTCCAATGCGTGCAAAGATTTCAGCCCAACAATACGCTTAAATAAAACACATTTGCTGGGACAAAACGTAGATACCACCACAATCATTCCTACCGATAACTTGAAACTAGCAACTGTGGAACAGTTCACTTACCTGGTTTCTACAAACTGGCAACTGTGGACCAGTTCACTTACCTTGGGTCTACAAACTGGTAGCTGTGGACCAGTTCACTTAACTGGGATCTACAAACTGGCAACTATGGGCCAGTTCACTTACTTAGGGTCTACAAACTTGTAGCTGTGGACCAGACCACTTACCTGGGGTCTACAAACTGGTAGCTGGGGACCAATTCATTTACCTGGGGTCTACAAACTGACAACTGTGGACCAGCTCACTTACCTGGGGTCTACAAACTGGCAACTGTGGGATAGTTCACTTACCTGAGCTCCCCCTAGACCCCAAATTAGCCAAATGAAATGACAGGGCTGCTACCATATTTTCTCGCCTCGCAACACGTCTCTGGGAAAACCCCAAACTTACAGCCAAGACCAAGGTCATGGTTTACAATGTCTGTATCATCAGTAAGCTTCTATTTGGCAGCAAAACGTGGGCAACAAGAGCATCGGCTAAACATCTTTTACCAACGGTGCATGAGATCCATCCTTAGCATCTCATGGAGAAAGAAGGTTACAAATGCAGAAGTGCATTCTCGAACCGGTCTTTTAAGTATGTACACCCTTCTTCGCCAACGAAGACTGCGATGTTTTGGCCATGTTCGTCGCATGGAAGACAGTCGTATCCCCAAAGATATTCTATATGGATAGCTGGTGGAGGGGGTTGGGATGGGGCAAAAGAACAGCTGGTCGATCACAGCTGCCGTTCAAAGAACCATGTAAGCGAGGCATGAAGGCTCTGAATATGAATCTGACATCTTGGGACCGATCCAAAAAACTTACTTACTTTCCGTGTCGAAGCACCCCGTTATACAGTATGCATCTAGTATTCAGCGACATGGATTGCCTTGCCATTTAGCTCCAGCAAATGTCGCATGTATTGTACGATTCCTGGAGGTTTGGGCAGGTCATCAGGTGATCTTGGTCCTGTAATACGCGACAGTCACGTGTATCATCATCTGTGTATCCATGTCGTTTCATACTCCTCTTGCACCGTGATACATATCGTGATACACATCGTGATACACCAGTTCGGAGTCTGTTCAGCGACTTCCATATTGTGTATGGTAGATGATGTCCGGGGGCATGTTTCTCCCGAACTTCTATCTCTGGGGCCTGCACCAATTCGTGCCATCTCTGGATACGGCAACTTTCAGAGTCTTTTAGGAAACTATGTCTGGATTTGAGTTTTGTGCTCCGTACCTGATGTCCAAACATTGGGTGCCTTGGGATAATAAGCTCATGCAACACAGGGAAGTGAAAAGACAACGCCGAAAGTAAAAGAACAACCAAAAACTCAGTAGAGATTACTACTCCAAGATCGCATCAAGCTATTGTCAGACATGACTGACTAGAAGCTACTACTACTACATTGGAATTGTAAACATAGCAGTAAAAAAACAAGTTATCCTCTCTTTAATTTATGTATAGTATACCATGTTATGTTTTCAGAGCTTTTGCTCAAACCAATAAGCTGTTTCAATGGAAGGGTCACTCAAATAATCTTCAAATGGTACACGTAGAACATTGAATCTAATATGGCTTGGCTTGGCTTCGTTCGTTCTCAATCTCTCCCTACCAAACCATGAAAGGACTTAAGTAGCAGAATGTAGTCCATATAACAGAATGCGTTGTGTTGTAGTTTACAGCTTGACTGCGATATTTGCACCTTTCAGTCCAACACATCCGACTTCAGCAAGCATTTATTTAGTAGCGTGTTAACATTCCCTCTTCGATCCCTTCTCCATAGCCAATTTGCCTTGCTGCAGCCTGTTATCCAGGATTACCGTGTGGAGGTGTAGAAGAGTCTTGGCAGATCTGGTTCGCTGTCAAGTAATGTAAACATCCTGGTTATAGTCTGTCATGTTTTGTCTTTGTGGTGAGAACAAACAAGTACTTTAACATGTTTTCCAAGCCCATCGACTCCACGAAAAGAACAGAAGGAAAGCATAGTTGTCTCAAACCCAGCTGATACATTTGGTGATGACGAAAGAAACTTGAGAAAGTCAAGTTTATTAGGCGAATAGACGGGATAATGTGAGAGTTAATGACGAAGACAAAGTAGATATTATCCCAACATGAAGTGGCTAAGTGGTTAGACTGCACTTGTAATCCTCTATTACGGCACGCCCTCAGCGTGGCACTAGTCTGGTTCTAATCTCGATCCCATTCAGTGCTTTCCAAGAAACAACTCTGGGAAACGTAGTCTATAAATAACCAAGGTATTTCCCGATCTACTATCCAGTCACAAAACCTCCAGAAACGTTGCACGCACATGCGCAGATTATGCAGTTGACGTCAGTGGGAGTTCTATGTGTGAAATGGTATTTTTTCTTCTTCTTCTTCCTCGTTCATCTTCAGACGTCAACTTTAATCGCTCTAACGAAGACAACAGTTGACTCAAGGCTCTGTACGCTTCCGTACAGCTTCTCAATAGCGCATTAAAACGAATTGATCGACTACAACCAGTTCAGAACGCTATGTCTCTTCAGCATGGCTACCTGCTACTTTTGATAACCCGTATACTCTAATAAAACAACAAAAGACGGTTGTTAAAAAGAACGCATCTTCACCAGTAGAGGTTTACAACTTCAGCGAACAATATTATAATAGTTAACACAGTTATCAACATGGGTATTTGAAAGCCAAATTATGTGTTTTTGTTTTGTTTACACTGTATTTAATTTGTTTATGTCAGCATATTCGTTCAGTTATTTAGAGTGCATCTGCCATTTTGTTAGATTCGTTGACGTCAAAATAATTCGTCTGACTTTTTCCTGACTGTAAAAGTCAATATTTCTTATGAAGAAATAAACAAAAATGAGTCACTAAACTGGTACTTGCGTCTTAATTCACCACAAACAAAGTTCCATGTGTTCCCATTGTAGCTAACGGGACATTCTATTTAGAGTTAGGGGGGGACAAATCGATATAATTATATTTTAAATATATACGTAAAGACTTAGGTTACGGTTAAGGTTAGGATAAGGTTATGATTAAGGTTAGGGTTAGACAACTTGGTTGTTATTACATCGTCTGACAGCATGGATAATGCCATGGTGCTGTAGAAACTGAATAATACACTCCTTATCATGGACCAACCTTTGACAGATTCAAGACATTCATTGCTAAGACCACAGGAAGAAGCTGCAGCAGAATTTCTTGTCTTTTCTCATAGAATGTCTAACCCCTCAAACAGTTAAACAGTGGACCATTATGTGACATCACTACCTCAAACCGGCGCTAAAAATAGATAATTATTTTGTTTGGGGTGGATTAACACGCAATTTCCACCATAGTTTTAACCTTTGTTTTGAGCAATGGCATTGCTACACAGCACATAATAATAATAGTAATAACAATAAAAATAATTATAATTATAATGTTCGCGTTGGCATCACTGGCCCGTTGTGTCAATCGACCACTGCCATGAATACGTGCTGCATCCTGTTACCAGGCGTCATCTAGAGCTGAAGTGGAGTCTGTCAACTGTCGGAGCTATGAGGTACGTTACCGACCACTCTTGCGTTTCCAGTCGGCCGGTGGATACTTTTGATATCCTGGTATGAAGCCCTAGCTCATTGTAGTGTCTTGGTGAGTGTGTCGACCGAGGTCCCTATGAGACGAGTAGTTCGCTGCCAGCACGAGGAACCTGTACCAATTTAAGAACTGAAGAAACAGCTGTTCATGCAGTAATGAGGATTCTTATCAGTCAAAACACAATTATAAAAAAACAGTAATTCTAACAGCACTCAGAAGCGTACTTCAAGCCATCTCAAGCCCTCAAACAAGATAGACTCCCACATGAAATAAAATATAACATTGGATTGCGGTCCAAACAAAAAAAAAAAAAGACCTAGTCATACAGTGGTTTCCGGCCCACTGTGGGATCTTCGGAAACGAGAAAGCAGATGAGCTCGCAAAAGGTGGAAGTGGTGGCACGCAGACACGCTATCCACAGAGCTATAAATAAATAAAGACACTCATAAAATGTTCCATGAGGACAGAATGGAAAGGACAGCACAAAGAATACAAGCCAGAAAATTATAGGTTAGACAAACTTGGCAGAGATGGGCAGATACAGATCTTCAGACTCCGAACGGGACATTGCAGACTCTAGGCCCACCTACACAGAATGGGTCTCAGAGACACTGCCACGAACGATTGTGGAGCACCCAAGCAAACACCCTAGCATATCCTGCTTTACATAAACTGACCAAAGAGAGGAAGTCTGGCCCATGGGAGCGACCGTACTCGAAAAGCTGTGGGGGACTGTTGAAGACCTAAAACTCCTCATTGGTCTACCAGCAAGGCATCAGTTTTTTTGAAGAGAATGAAGAAGAAGAAGAAGAAGAAAAGAAGAAGAAGAAGAATGTACATGGAGAGTAAATGATCGGGTCCTATTAGCTTTCTTTAAACAAACCAAAAAAATTACAATAAAAACGTACACTTTACAACTAGTGAGACGATTGGTTTTCTTTACAATTTTTATGTTCAGTACCTTTACAGCGCCCTGCGGAGCATACAACGACAACAAATACAAGCCAAGTTGTCTATATCTGTTGACATTTTTGTGATTTGAATTTCTCCGCAAGATGGGTTAGTCAGCTTCATGCCCAACTCTCCCGAATCGCCCCTTAAGAAATGCATGTTAGCTTACATTGCTACTTTCCTTTGTACCCTTTTATATTCCTTTACTAAATGTTGATCATGTAATGAAAAATCAAGGCAGAACTGTCGTTTTCGAAAGAACTGCCCAAGTACGCCTGTACACCTTAGCCGCTAATACTTGCAGAACAGACATATTATAAAGTGCATGTTGCGTGTTTGAAAGAGTTGTTGTTGTTGTTGTTTAATGCCCACAATGAGTAACTTTACTCTTCCGTGCGCCCTGAAAAAAGATGTTGTTGCTTAGATGTTTGCCTCACTAGTTTCTACTGGCGGAAATGCGCCATTTTCCACCCCAGACCGCAGTCAATTGGGCGATATCAGGACTCATAAACCAGTGCTTGGATGCGTGTATGTATCTGTATGTACCTAACCTAGTGTTTCAGTGATACAAAAGTATTTAATGTCATTTGTTGATCCCCTCTTTGATCCTTCCTGTCATTGATAGGTGGTTTCAAATTGTTGTTTTTTGTTTTTTTTTGGTACTCTGTCCGGTTTCGGAGGCTCGGTTTTACTTTCGATTTCCATGGATTGGGGTGCCAAAAACTGGGAAGGGGTATTTTATTTTTATGTCCACCACGCTTTTGTCTCTCCCTCTCTCTTTTTTTTTTCATAAAATTGATAGGGACCTTTGTTTTTAAATAACCCAAAAATCATCATCATATATTTGCATAAGACAGTGAGGATGTAGTGAAATGATATGTTGATAAGTTGATCTACGAAATGATATGTATAAAGTTGATCTACGAAAGGATATGTATAAAGTTGATCTATGAAATGATATGTATAAAGTTGATCTACGAAATGATATGTATACAGTTGATCTACGAAATGATATGTATAAAGTTGATCTACGAAATGGAATCATTATGAAGATGCACAAATATATATAAGCTTTAAATCAATTAAAATTAAACATTGTATAAGTAAAATATGAACTTCCGGTTGGCTCGTGGATTATCTGCAATGACTGCTCTTGATCGTCCAGTTTTGGTAGGTCGGGTCAAACGCTCGCTCGGGTGTTTTCATCCCAGTCATGTGTTGACTATTGCTTGGATTTGAGTTTTAAAGTAAAACTTGAAAATACTGAACTGTAAATTGGGATCTTGGGGATTAACTGTGGTTGAGATAAGTGGTGGATAGTCATCATTTGTAGGAAGGTGTGGGTGGATTTAGTGGACATCGTAGGAGGAGGGTGTGGGTGGATTTAGTAGACATCGTAGGAGGAGGGTGTGGGTGGATTTAGTGGACATCGTAGGAGGAGGATGTGGGTGGATTTAGTGGACATCGTAGGAGGAGGATGTGGGTGGATTTAGTGGACATCGTAGGAGGAGGGTGTGGGTGGATTTAGTGGACATCGTAGGAGGAGGGTGTGGGTGGATTTAGTGGACATCGTAGGAGGAAGGTGTGGGTGGATTTAGTGGACATCGTAGGAGGAAGGTGTGGGGGGGGGATTTAGTGGACATCGTAGGAGGAGGGTGTGGGTGGATTTAGTGGACATCGTTGGAGGAAGGTGTGGGTGGATTTAGTGGACATCGTAGGAGGAGGGTGTGGGTGGATTTAGTGGACATCGTAGGAGGAGGGTGTGGGTGGATTTAGTGGACATCGTAGGAGGAGGGTGTGGGTGGATTTAGTGGACATCGTAGGAGGAGGGTGTGGGTGGATTTAGTGGACATCGTAGGAGGAGGGTGTGGGTGGATTTAGTGGACATCGTAGGAGGAGGGTGTGGGTGGATTTAGTGGACATCGTAGGAGGAGGGTGTGGGGGGGGGGATTTAGTGGACATCGTAGGAGGAAGGTGTGGGTGGATTTAGTCGACATCGTAGGAGGAGGGTGTGGGTGGATTTAGTGGACATCGTAGGAGGAGGGTGTGGGTGGATTTAGGGGACATCGTAGGAGGAGGGTGTGGGTGGATTTAGTGGACATCGTAGGAGGAGGATGGCATAATGACGTGAATAGGTGGGGCGGGGGTAGGGGGTGGGATTGCTGTTGGTAATCTCCCCCCAAACCTATTCATGTCAACTGTCTGAGTTGAAGAAGAAAAATCTCGAGAATTCACTACGGGAACATATTCCAGTAATTTCCGTGCAGAAGCAGAGTCACTGAATGCCGCAGTTTAGTTTGTAATCCAAGATAAAGATATCCACCAACGCAATATAGTATTCCTGACTGATGCCTCGTCAGTAATAGCAACGCTAAAACAACACAAAGATGAAGATCTCGAGCAATGTATGTTCTCCGTGACACAGCTCTCAGCAGAACACCCAAGGTAGGTCATACAGTGGATCCCATCCCACTGCAATATTGAAGGCAATGAAGGTGCAGACAAACTAGTAAAGAGTGGAGGAGCATCCCCACAAACAGACCTGAGTATCACATATAATGAGGCCAAAACCATAATTAAAGCCAACTTTCAGAGTAAAATGGGCTGATCAACACCCCGACTTCCGAAAAGAAGACAGGTATTTTAACTTAACTAGAGAAGAGCAACTCATCATCTTCAGGCTGAGAACTGGGCATAACAGACTCAAGAGTCAACTTTACAACAAAATGAGGATTGGGACAGATGACAGGTGCCCATGTGGGGAGCATATCATGACCGTGGAACACATCCTACAAAGCTGCATGCTTACGCAGGAAAAGAGAGAACAATGCTGGCATCGTGAGACAGAAGCTGTATGGAGATAAAACAGCCTTACAAACAACGGTGTCCTTTGTAAGAGAAACCGGAGTCTTGATCTAAGGATGAACGACGAAGAAGAAGAAAAACTGTCGGAGTCTTTGTTGTTGTTGTTGCTGCTTAGATGTTTTCCTCACTAGTTTCTACTGGTGGAGGCGCGCACATTCCACCCCAGATCGTAGTCCATTGGGCGATATCAGGACGCATAAACCAGTGCTTGGCGTATTGTGTTGTTGCTTAGTATTTCTTTTCTCTAGATTTGTGTATGTATAGTTAGTTTCTTTTTCTTCTTTTTATTTTTATTGTTACTTCAATTTTGTAAAATTAATTTTTGCTGTTAATTATTAGTACTATTGTAATGGGGTGAGGGAATGGGGGTGGGTGTTTTTGGGGTGTGGTGCAGTTTGGCTTATATTTGTTTCTGTTTTTTTGTGTCTGTGGTGACGATGCTTGACACTTCTTAACTGTGTTGAACCGAAAGGTGCAAATATCGCAGTCAAGCTGTAAACTACAACACAACGCATTCCGTTCTCTGGGCTACATTATGCTACTTTTAAGCCCTTTCAGGGTTTGGTAGCGGGAGATTGAGAACGAACGAAGCCAAGCCACTTGTAAATATTTCTTCTATGCCTCACGTGGTTCGGTAACAAATATTAAATGGCATTTTTGTGAGTCACGCGAATGATGTTTTATAATGCATGTGTCATATCAGGTTTACAGTAAAACTTATAATTTTGTATTATATGAAATCTGTCCTTATAGGGGAATACCTTGAGTTGCAATGTGATTAGATAATTCTCGTTTCACTGCAACGGTATCGGGTTATCTAGTCAGCAACAACACGCTTAGGTCTACCCATACTCCAAAAGTAAGAGACCTAGAACAATAGACCTATACCTCTAACACTTCATCCTTAATGACAGTGTCTGATACGAGTCTGCCTTGATCTTTTCTTTGCTTGGCAGAAACATCCGGGTGATTCTCAGAACAAATTAATGCAGGGAAGAGAATATAATGCAGAGATTAGCATAAAGTTCAACAGAGGAGAGGTGCTAATGGAGCTTGCTTCTCTTTTTATCTGAGTTTGCTCTTTTTCAACTCATGGCAGTGTGATATTGTTTGTTGGTATGTACTTTCGATTGAGTGTGCATACACACAGGTGATTGGTCTGTTGTGCCTTTTGTATCATGAGGGCCCCATTCATTCGGGCCTTTAAGTAGGAAATAAAAGGGTAGGGATTTCATTGCCTGGATAATTTGTGCATGGGCAGTAGCCTGCTTGTTTTTATTTTCATCTCAAATGTTTTTTCGATACGCACAACGTGTATTGGGGACCTTCGAGTTTATCGTTCGTCTCCGAGACTACTAGGCGTCCGGTCTCACCTTTTTTGAGACCAGGGGACGATTGAAACTTCCGGGATTCAAACACAGTCCTTGTTTCACGCTTTCATCTCTTGAGAAGTCAGCGCTTAACTCTCAGATACAGCGACCCCCTAATTAAGTTGGCAACTGTATAAAAAGGACATTTTGTTGAAATATCCACTCCGAGAGCGCATACTTATTTCGGCGCATGTTTCCTTCAAGATCTCTAACATCAGTCGTAGACCATTGCCTTAATTAACAATATTGGACAGAAAATAACCTTGGATAATCCTTGGTGGATTGTTGGAATTTTACCTCTTTTGGCAAGACACGCTCCCTCAACAACTGACTGTTTTTTTCGTTACGTTTGGGCTACCTGCCTCAACGTTTTTATACTTGAAAAACCCTTGAAACAATTGTCAGAGCTCAGGTAACACCTTCAAAAACAGCATTCTGTCTTCAGATCAAAGTGCGTTAGTGAGATTAGTAAGTTGTTAATATAATTGATTAATAATAATTGCCCATTATCTTTTTATCTGTTTATCCTATTGCACCTTAACAAGCGCAATATAATTATATCAAAACACGCTACTTACTTACGAGAGTAAGTCAGTTAGTAGGTTATAAATTGATATAGGATAGTTGAAAAATATAGTTGATTGCTTCTAAAGGTTTCATTACGTGACAGTAACATCCAGCTTAGCGATTACTGTAGATAGCAGATGCAAGGTGTCGCATGCATGTGCGGAGCTCAAATGCCAAATGACGTTAATGTTCATAGAGTGTACAATCAAAGAACATCGTGTTGTGCGTTTGTTTTGTGACAAAAGGACCTACAACTGATATTCAAAATGGCTTGCTTCTAGTTTACGGTGATAAAATTGGAAAGCGGTGCATAACTGGGTAGATAAATATTAATGAAGAAGCCCGATATGTTAAGATTGCAGCAGCTGCAGAATATGTGTGGTAAGTGCGGGAGATGATTCGAGCTGGCAGGCGAGTAACGGTAGCCTTCAGAATAATGCTTGATCCAACCGTAGAGGGAGACGTTTCGCAAATTGCAAAGAGATTGAACGTGAAGTGGAAATGAGACTCCGACAGCAGATCAAAGACTTCTATGCTGCCTGTTTAGATGCACTGATAAAGCGATGTGATAAAGCCATCAATGTTGGTGGAAATATAAGTGCAGCACTAAATGGTGTTAAAGTGCGTATCTCATTTGTTGGTTTTCTGAAAAGCTATTTATGACCTGTTTACTGACTTGCGTAGTCTAACTTCTGGTTAGACAAAACATACTGATCAGACATGTTAGTCAGGGTCAGGCAAAATATACTGTCCAATACCCTCACCTTAACTTCCTCGTAGCCCTCCCAGAAAACTGGCTGTTTTCATGGCAGCCTGGCTAACGAGGTGAGGGATCGACGTGATTTCCGCAGTAGTGAGCGACATGCAGATGAAGCCAAACATAGCACAACGGCACGGGAGACCCCGGCCTGCCTTCATCAGCCCGCTCGGAATGTGATGAAAGCTGTAATAAGACGCCACTTAACGTTCTTTTCAGGGCGCACAGACGAGTAAGTCAGCATGACCAGGGGAGTAGATCCATGTCAGCCCCTGATGGTTTGAGGCATCAACTATCCTCTCGTACCTAAACGATCCCTTCTGTACTTTCTGGAGTAGGGCTTGAGCGTCTGTCACGATGACTGCCCTTGTTAAAGAAGTCTCAGATATCCATCTCAGCGCTGAGGTCACTGCTTCCAATTCCATTCTTAAACTGAAATTTGTTGACATGTATGCTCTACTGCACTCGGAAACGACCTGTCCACTCTAGCCGAAAAGGCCCAGCCTGATGTCCCACTGCGCAGCAGTGGTCCGTCGGTGTATATGACAGCATCACTCTGCTGCGTGTTCTCCATTATCAGCTATTTCATCTCGTGCTCTGCTCTCCCGTTGCACCGTTCTCTACATTCCTTGCCTAAAGTTATGAAGAATCTCTGGTACTCTATCATTCTATCACCAGTGTGGACCCATTCTTTCCTCTTGGCTATCGTCTCTGCTAGAATGACATGCCCGATTGTTTTCTCTGCCTGTTCCATTCATGATGCCCATCTTTTGATTCCTGATCCCTTGATGTCTGAGATAATACTGTAAAGCGTGCAAGCATGTATGTGGCCACCATCTGGTTGCAGGAAAAGAGGACGAATGAAAGAAACTCTCAGCAGAACAGTAGCCAGAGTGGGTTCCATTATGGGCTTGAAAAACACTACTTAAAAGAGTGACGCAATGCAGATCAAATTTGATAGCACTGATTTCTGCCTTATGTGCCGTGTTTGGCATTTAAAAAGAATAAAGATATAGATAGAATAATGTGTCATAATGCACTGTTATCCAAAAACCAGTTCGTCGTAAACACTTTGCTGAGCTTGAAGCAACATTTGAAGTTGATTCTCTGCTAACGATATTCACACAACTCGAGAAACGAAAAAAACAAAAACACAACAAAAACAACAAAATGAATGTACGTAAACAATAAACTAAAAAACAACACAACAACGTGGGAGATGACTGATAAATTTTAAAAAGTCTCCACTAGGTCGTGTCTATGAACGGAAGTTGTTATGACATCGTATTTGCGCGCAATTCCAAATGTTCTTGGACTTTCTGAACAGACTGATATATATATATATATATATATATATATATATATATATATATATATATATATATAAATTTTATGAATCTCCCGCAGAAGAGGAATAAAGGAAAGATAATTTGGTATCATAATGGGGGAGGATTCGAACTTCAGACGATTTACTTGACCCACGTGACTAGTAACGCACTCCCTGACTTCGTCTCAATAATGGTACTGTTGTTTCATCTCTGCACAGTTCATTCCGTTGTTTTGGTGCTTTACATACGCGATGACTTTCTAGAACCCATTAGTCATATAAACAATGATGTGACTCACACGCGCGTGAGGTCTGGTCGGTGCTGCACGCGACTTAGGTCAAATGTCGTCCTTAATGTTGCTCTCTAAGGGAAAGATGCCGAAAGTATGTTTCTTATTGATAAAGGTTATGTTAGACATTTATTTTTCTGCAACCGAAAAACATATATTTATATATAACGAAAAACATGAAGGGGAATTAATATGCAGTTGGATTCGAACGACGGACCTCTTGCCTTGCCTAAAAAAGGTACCAGTTAAAGTATCCGACCCCGGATAAAAAAAATATTTTTGATTGTTAACGTAGTCACTACAAACATAAATATTAATAACACTACAAATAATAATAATGATAGTTGTCCACCCCAAGCGAAGATGACGATAGCATCAGACTAGTGCTGCAAGATATGTTCTCATATAGCAATATAGACCAATCATGGCATGGCAGACTTTGCCACACCCAGGACACTCACGTGAGGGGTCGGCTGTGGACTCGGCGTCTTCTGCTCTTTCGGTCGGCATGACTAGTCTGAGGCTCCGCGGCGGGGTTTGCTCTGCGATCTAAGCACCTGTGGTGATACAAACGCGCCAGATGGAACGGTTCTATGCAATCAACTCCCAGGAGGTGACATATTGTTCCAGCTTTCATGGAGTCTCTGTAGCGTTTCCTTTTAATGGGCGTCTGCCTGTTCTCAGCTCACCGTACTATGTTTACCTCTATCGCCTCGAAGTTCCCATTTTTTCCCACTTCCTTAACAGGTCAGGTCATCCCGTAACTGGTGAGGGCGTTGGAGCACATATGAAAACATCCTCACAATCTCACGCCACCCTTCTATGTCAGCGGCCTCTGTCTGTGCCTCTTCTGGTCGGAGGTTGGTCCATTCTTTAATGTTGTCCCCCCCCCCCCCTCCTCTCTCTTTTTGAGCCGGCCTCTTCGTCGTCTGCGTTGCACCTTTCCGTGGAGGATTGTATTTGCAAGACCATTTGATCTCGATATGTGTCCCTACCAAGTGAGTTTCCTTCTTTTGACGATTGTTCGGCCCCCTATCTTGACAGTACCAACGTGACCTCCAAGTGCCTCACTCATAATTCTCTCAAGGAATATATTGAAAAGAGTTGGGGAGAGTGTACAACCCTGTCTCACACCAACTGATGTGCGAAACCAGTTCCCTCGCCTCCCTTCCTTAACACGCTCCTTCCTTTGAAACTACCACTGTTCATTGTTTGTCTGCCTGCGACACAAGCATTTAAGGCCTGTGCTTTCTATGCTTGTTGATAGACATGTTAGGAAGTAACTGAGTCTATAAATATGTCTGGATCGAACTCGGACTATATTCCATAGTGGCAAGAGCTGGGGCTCTTATCTTGTACATCTTCTTCTTCTTTTTCTTTTTTATCTTCGTCTTCTTCTCCTTATTTTGTCATCTTACTTTCTACCAGATTGTAGCCTCGTGTCGTGGTATGTACTTGTCTTTCGCCTCTCTCGCGGCCCAATTGACGGTTCTTCCCGTTTTACAGAAATTCTTGTTTAAACTGTCAATCCATCTTTTCCTCGGTCTACCTGTAGCCCTTTTCCCTGATGTTCACATTCAGAAGGTTTCATGAACAATGTGGCTTGGTTATATTCTCACAATGTGGTTAAACTATTTCCTTCTCTGTTGCTCGATGTAGTCTGGGCTGAGAATTGCTTCATCGGGCTACCGTATACTCGTATTTGCAATTTATTTATTGACCTTTCGTAGGCAACGCATTTCGCAGGTGGCAATGTTCATGCCAGGGCCATATTCAATGCGCTGTTCTTTTCATTTTGTGGTGGTCAGAGGGTGTGAAGACTTCTGATATCTACAGAAGAATTAAGGTTCAGTAGGGAGACAGTTGAGTCAATGGAGAGTATAGAACGATTTTGAAACGAAAAGTTAAAACGATATTGATGAGCCGCGGCGTAGGAGACCAGCACGGGTGGCATCTGACACAGACAGTGAAATAAACAGCAGATCAACCAGCTAGTCCTTGGCAACTTGCGAGTCACTATAGATAAAATAACAGTATATTTCAAAATGTCTATGCCCGGTTATAAGAAAGTGTATAGCCGATGATCATAAGCGTGCACGGCAGACGATTTATCAAGACCGCCATGAAGATGTTTTCTCCACCAAACTGTAACAGGAGACGATTTCAGGGAGCACCATACGAACCAGAGAGTAGGAGACAGTTGATGCAATAGAAGCATCCGTTGTCTGTGGCTAAGAAACAATTAAAACACAGGATTCTGCTGGAAAAGTAATGATGACCATCTTTTGGGATGTTAATGGACCTATAATAGTGCATTTTCAAGAATAGGGTGAAACAGAGACTAGTTCTCTACTCAGTGACATGCTAGTAAAGAGGCTGAAGCCCACCATTCGATCGAAACAACGGGAGACGTATTGCCGCAGCACAACAACTTTCGCCACATACGGCTGGGTATACAGTGGATACAGTCCATGCTCTGAAATTTGAGGTATTCAAACATTAAGCAATTAAGAATGAATTGGCGCTATCGGACTATTACTTGTTTGGATCTTTGAAAGAACATTTGTGGGGTCAGAGGTTTACAGATGGCAACGACGCGATGCACAACTGGTTAAAGATCACACCAAAATACTTTTTTTCTAGAGGTCATTCACAAGCTAGTTTGTTGCCAGGGACGAGGACCTTGTCAAAATCTAAGGCACAAAATATTTTTCATTCACACTCTTGTAAAAATGTTATTAATAACATTGCTGCTACCTAATACTGTCCCTCGTATAAGCTATTGCAAAATAATCCCATAGCAAAGTAACTGTATGCAGTTTTAAGCCGCATATCCCTAGAGAATTCTATTCCTACTCTGTAATACTTCTTAGGGAAATGCAACGCCCCAGACTCGAGTATCAAATTTAAAACATTACCGTCACTTGCCACTGTAAAGATAAAGCGAGTGTTTGATGTTGGAATTAAAATAAACATCGCCTGTCAAGTCAGCCGCGCTGATAAACAAGCCAGGCTAGACAAAACAACGATTTGTAAACAATAGGAGTTTGGAAATTAAAGTAAAGCCTAATGTATAAAAGGTGAGGGATATTAAAAATTAACTTTTTAGTATATCAGGGAAATCTTTACAATAGAAGCAAATGCTGGTTTTTAAATTTGTGATGAATACATCGACAGATTTTTGTACGAAACTAGCCCAAGCTTGCACACAATCCACTAATATTCATCTGTTGTGTAGATACAAAATTATTTTACTTCTTTTTCTGCGTCATTCGTTCTCAAACTCCAGTAACGAAGCCCTGAAAATGGATTTACAAGTAGCAGGACGTAGTCCGGAGAATGAAATGCGTTGTGTCGTAGTTTACAGTTTGACTACCGAAAATCCGTCTTCCGCAAGAAATTATTGTACAATTTTGACTTTAAAATATAAAAAACAAACCAAAACAGCATATTTTGTTTACATCCAGAGTGAACAATATTGACAAACACAAAATCAACTGTTGACAATATTAATTAGTGGAAACATCCGCAAAATACCATATTAACAAACATAACACATGTAAGGTAAGTATTTGTTGTAGACATCAAAAGATGACCTAGTCTTTGTTTTTGAGCACAATTCTGTTTTTTAGCAATTTAATGTTGAAAGGAAAAAAACACATTTTAACTGTCAAGTCAGGTCAGGTCATCCAATAACCGGTGAGGACGTTGAGGCACATATGAAGACATCCTCACAACCCCACGCCATCCTTTTCTGTCAGCGTCCGCTGCCTGTGACTCTTCTGGTCGGAGATTGGTCCATTCTTTTATGTTGTCCTCCCACCTCTTTTTGGGACGGCCTCTTTGTCGTCTGCCTTGCACCTTTCCGCGGAGGATCGTCTTTGCAAGACCCCCTGATATCGATATGTGACTGTACCAAGCGAGTTTCATTCTTTTGACAGTTGCCATGAAGACTTCAAAAGGCCCTATTGCTGTTGTAATTCTATCTCGTATTTCCTCATTTGTAACTCGATCTTTGTAAGTGACGTTTAAAAGTCTTCGGAAACATCTCATCTCCAAGATATGTATCCTTGGCTGAAGGTCAGCTGTAACTGTCCATGTCTCACAAACATACAGGAATATTGGCATTTTAATGGAGTGGCCAATTAATGAGAATTTTCAGGTGTTATGTATATTCGTTACTACGTTATAGCGCAGAAACAATGACACTGAATAACAAGTTCAACAAGATATCGAAGCCTTCGAAATGTTGGTAAATAGAAGATTGGGTGGCATTTCTTGGAAGGAGAAGAAAACAAATGTGGAGGTATTGAAAAAGTTGGGGGTATATGTTGTGTGTTTCGAATGCCCAAAATGAGGTTTACTCTTTTGTTCGTGCTGGAAAGGATGTTAAGTGGTGGGTCACTACTACGGGGATCACGTGAGTTAAAGGACATGAGTTAACGAAATATATTCCGAGACCAGGTAAGGCGCATATTGTAGCGTGAACTCACGTCCTTCTTTAAACATCTTTGTCCAATTCTTCACTGTTGTCTTCAATACACTTTAGTCACCAATACACTGCCTGCATTCTGCGGTGAATATCAACTGGTCGATATCCTTCAGCTGTTAGAAACCGATCAACTCTGGACGTATCACACCCGTCATGTTTTCAACGTTATGCTGAGGAAACTATCAGTTGGAGGATAATGAAATGTTGCAAACTTGATGGTTAGTATGTGCTGTTTACACCAGAAGTGACGTCATCATGTGCATCGTATGTATATTCACTTGTTGGAGTTTGGTCCGGTTTTACTTGAACACGCCTCGTAATATTAGTAGGAAATGTACAAGTAAAGGACAGAGCTTTAATTGGGAGAAAAACAACAAAGGTGAGACAGGAAACGTGTGTCAGAATATATCATCAATGCAAGAGATAGAAGACCTTGAAGATCTATTGTAACCTACTTTCGAGGTGTGGATGCCAACTGATCTGATCTGGTCGAGAATTCTTGAAATGAACTCTCATATACAACACATTTACTCTATGTGTTGCGTTTCAGCTTTCTCATTATCACGTTTGGGCGGGAACTTGCTTTTGTAGTCTGTTGATTTTCCTGCCAGTGGCGTATCTTAAGTGTAAGATACTCATGGACACACATTAAATATTGCACTCATGATATGATTTTACAATCATAAACAATTTACGTGATTTTCAATATACGACACAGTGAGAAAATTCTTAATGTTTTATGATCATGTCAGTAAAGAGAGTTGACGATATTATTGATAAACAGGACTAACAGCGAGATCCATGATCGTTTATGCCAGTCGCCGTGGCACGTGAATATAAATACATGTTGATAAACATATTTTTTCTATCAGTGTGGCACGTGAATATAAATACATGTTGATAAACATATTTTTTCTATCAGTGGTTCCGGTTGCACACTTTGTATTAAGCAGCAATATTTAATCCTTCACTTCGATTAGTCACTCCTTTTCTATCAAGCGGTGTAACGGTTTTTAAACATATTCTTGCAATCGAGTGTGCAGACAAGTGTTTTACCTGTTGTTTCTTTGCATGGTGGAGGGAGGAACCGTCTAAATTTTAGCTTCCATGCACTATTTTTTATGTACTTTCAGGCCACTATTGGTAGGAATTTCGAATGTCATTACTTGTACAGTTTTTACCCATGCAGTCTCCTCTTTTACACATATAATTTTAAATTGGCATGGTCGTTGTCCGTTTGCGTGGAATTCTATTTCTCCAACTTTCACATAAAATAGAGAGCTGAAATTGTGTACACTGCTTCTACTAGAGCGACATGTTAATCTATTAAATTTTGACAGATCCTTGAATGACCTACCAAAATACCAATAGACCAATTCATCAATTCATCAAAGAAAAAGTAAAAAAATATACAGAACCCTTTCTCTTGTAAATTTTGACAGATCCTTGAATGACCTACCAGAAACGCCAATAGACCAATTCATCAATACACCAAAGAAACACAGAAATAAAAAAAATATACAGCACGTAGTCCTAAAAAAAAAAAATTGAAGTTAGTATAAAAATATTTATTTGTCAGATGGTTTAACAGACAATGGTTCTTGTACGTGCATAGCGTGAACGCGACTCTCTGATTTTATCGTCCACCGGAGCTAGGACTAGGCGCCGCTCTCACCTAACTTGAAACTTTCAGGATAAGATCACCCCCCACCATTTCACAGTTAACCTCGTTCATGATCGACGAGAGCCTTGCCTCTCATCTATAGCACCCCCCCCCCCCGATCACTCCTCCCAAATAGATAACATTATCGTTCATAAATATGTGATAGCGAATACAGCTACAAATTGAAAAGCGATTCAGGTAGTGAATGTCAGATGTCTCTGCTGTATTCTCCGTAACAGATCACGACACCTAAAAACAAACACATTCTGGTAGGGAGAAACGTAAGAGAAACCAACACAGAATGAGATTAGGGATAACAAGTAAATATTAACAAACTATGTTTTGAGTACACGTTTTTATTTATACCAAGACATGTTTTTTGTTTGTTTTTAAGGCCAGAGGAGATTAATGTTATTTTATGATTTCCTTGGTGAATTAATTGATGTTTTTTTTAAAATTTACATTTGAGGATCCGTCAAAATTTGATAGATTAACAGATAGTCTGGTAATTGCTCTTTAAAAAAGTTCAGAAATCTAGGTGAAGGGAAAGTTGATTTAAATTGGAGAAATAGAAATCCACGCAAATGAACAGTGGGCATATCAAGAAGTTCACCCAAACGGACAACGGGCATGTCAAGTTTCGGGGTCCAGGAAGAGTTTATCATTGATAAGAGATCCCAGGTAAGTGGCCTAGTCTACAGTTGCAAATTTATAGTTGTTCATAGTGATGTTCGGAGTGGCATCTACATCTTGTCCCAGCACATTTGTTTTATTCAGGCTTATTGTTAGGTAGAAATCTTCGTACGCCTAGGAGAAGCGATCAATTAAGCTCAGGAATTCCTGCTGATAGTGAGTGACAATTGCATCGTCATCAGTAAATAATAAGTCCTTGACAGTGACTCCTATTATCGTGGTTATAGCATTGAGTCTTGCTAGATTAAACAGACGGCCATCTGATCTAGTTTGAAGGCAAATATCTTCTGTTGCATTACCAAATGCGTGGTTCAGTAGTAGCGCCCAAAAAAAACAACTTCGAATAGTATCTCCCTAGTCTCCGAAATAGGCAATCGCAATGACAAAGCTGTTGCAACATTTTCCAGTCAGATTTCGTGTTTGGAATAACCTCAAATCTGTATCCAAGGCCGAGACAATGGTCCACAATGCCCGTCGTCAATACGATTCTATGTGGTTGCGAAACGGGGAAAACCTATGCCAAGCACGAGCAATAGCAATATCTTTCACCTACGGCGGTAGAGATCCATCCTTGGTGAATCCCCAAATATATTCTCTAGCTGGCATGTGGTAAAAGAACAGCTGGTAGACATCAGCTGTGATTCAAAGGCGCATGCAAGCGGGGCATGAAAGCTATGGATATGGATCTGACATTTTGGAAAGACATTGCTGCAGATCAATCCAAATGGAGATACGACCTGAAGGGCCACCTCAGACTTGGCGAAAATAAGCTCTTCAAGCACAGAGAAATGAAAAGACAACGTCGCAAGGAAAAGGAAAGCCAAAAACTCAGTAAAGAGTTGCTACTCCAAGGTCTCATCAACATATATTCAGACATGACTGACAAGGAGCTGGTTAATTGCAAGTTAAGTAAAATAAATGTTTGTTAAATAGAGTAGATAAATAGTACATCACTAGGTCGTATGTCTTGCTGTTTAATATTGCAAGGCTCAAGGCCAAAACGATGATCAATGAGGTCGCCATCATGGACTTGCTTTTTGTTGAATATGCTGCAATTTTCATCCACAGTCAGCAGAAACAACTTCAGAGACTGATAGTCTCAACAAATTAATGTGCGGGCACAGCAAGTAGATACAGGTCAACTCATAACATCAATAATTATTCATTGGAAACTGTGCACTAATTCACATACCAGGTGTCCCTCATCAACGGCTACCTCTCTCTAGACCCATAAATAGACAGCCATTTTGGCAAACTGCTGTTACGTCTGGCCGTCTAAGAATGCGTGTTTGGGAGAATCCAAAACAGAATTAAAACCATGACTGTGGTTTACCATGGCCATATGTAGTTTAGATTACAGATGGTCGTGGATTTACAGTGCATGTGTTGTCAGCACGCTCCCACATGGAAGTGAAACTTGGCAACCTACGACAAACAAAAGCAAATAATAAACATTTTCCATCTACGTCGCGTGCGATTCATTCTTGGAATTACATGGAGGGACAGAGTATGGCCTTCTTAATAAATTTAGAGATGGTCTTAGACAGAGCACAGTCAATGGACAGAGTGACAAATTCAGAAAGCACTCTCGCACCGGTATCCAAAGCATGTACACCTTTATTAGACAGAGAATACTATAATGGTTTGACCATGTTCGCCACATGAAAGATGATCGCTTCCCCAAAAGATATCCTCTATGGTCAGTTGGCGGATGGTCGATCAAGGCTGAGGTTCAAGGGTGTATGTAAGCGATGCATGAAAACACTGACACGAGTCTGGCATCCTTGAAAGACTGTATGCCTGCCTGCCTGTCTACCTGCCTGCCTGCCTGTCTGCCTGCCTGCCTGTCTGCCTACCTGTCTACCTGCCTGCCTGTATGCCTGCCTGCCTGTCTACCTGCCTGCCTGCCTGCCTGTCTGCCTGTATACGAGCCTACCTGCCTGTCTACCTGCCTGTCTGCCTGTATACGTGCCTGCCTGTCTGCCTGCCTGCCTGTCTGCCTGCCTGTCTGTCTGCCTGCCTGTCTACCTGCCTGCCTGCCTGCCTGCATGTCTGCCTGCCTGTCTACCTGCCGGTCTGCTTGTCTGCCTGCGTGTCTGCCTGCCTGCCTGTCCACCTGTATGTCTGCCTGTATGTCTGCCTGTCTGCCTGTATGCGTGCCCGTCTGCCTGTTTGCGTGCCTGTCTGCCTGTATGCGTGTCTGTCTGTTTATCTGCCTGTTTGTTCTATCCACTCAAGTAAAAGTTAATCACTGCATCCAGTCCAGGTTGTGTTTTGTTTACAGAATCTGGCACTGTCCGAGATAAACGAAAGTCTCAGAGAATGAGAAAACAGTACATATATTGAGTTTGAGATCGTACAATGTGATGACGATACATGCATTGTGTAGCTGGATACGGTATAGAAAACCATTTAATACTTTGAATTGCACACATCCCTGAATGCAGATAGATTGCTGCTTTTCTTCTTCTTCTTCGTACGCTGTCAGACGTCAACTTTTATTTTTTCGAAAAAAGCAGCGGTCATTCTGAGGCTGTCGACACTGCCATAGAGCTTGTCTAGTGTTGCCACTGGTGATGGCCACCTCTGCTTTCTCTGGTCCTCGTATGTCGGGCAGTTTTGCAGCAGATGTTCAGCGGTCATTTTCCCAGTACCACACGTGAATTCGTCAGTGGATTGCTGCTTTTAATTGACACCTGTAAAAACTTTTTTCTGAAACAGTAGATTACTCCCTCAGCAGCGTTTACATTGTTGTGGGTTTCAACTTTTCTTTCAACGGCCTCTCTCTTGAGCCACAGTGGACCAGTGTATAATGAGTCTGCCATCTGTATCATCGTGAATGTTTTGGCAGAATGCAGGGAGTTGGTGGTCGTCCCCGTGGTCGCTTCATGTCTGTGAGGTCTGTCTCTAGGGGAAGAAGTATATGAAGCCGTGAAAATGCTGAAGAGAGGGAAGGCTGTAGGTGTGGATAATATCCGAACAGAGCTCATACAAGTGGGAGGTGAGGCAACAATTGATATCCTGACATACATCTGCAATATAATTTGGCAGACAGGAGAGTGGCCCACCAGCTGGACAAAATCAGTAATTATACCACTGCCTAAATCAGGAAATCTAAATATGTGTCAGAACTATCGAACAATTAGTCTGATAAGTCATCCAAGTAAAGTTCTCTTGAGAATAATTCTTAACAGACTGAAACCACAGGCATAGAATATCATTGCCGAAGAACAAGCGGGCTTTCGAGCGGGAAGGAGTACCATCGAGCAGATATTAAATATTCGGCTAATGAATGAGAAGTACTCAGAGTATCAACAACAACTCTACCATGCCTTCATTGACTTTAGAAAGGCGTTTGACAGAGTGTGGCATGCGGCGCTATGGTCAACAATGAAGCATTATAAGTTCAACAGTGATATTGTGAGGGTAATTGCAAACCTTTATCAGCAGGCGACCAGCGCTGTCTCAGTAGAGGGAACGCTAGGCGATTGGTTCCGTACGACGGTGGGTGTGACACACGGATGTATACTCTCCCCAACACTCTTCAATATATTCTTGGAGAGAATAATGTAGACGACCTTAAACGGACATGTTGGCACGGTTAAAATACGTGACAGGCTTATCACAAACTTCCGATTTGCTTATGTTATTGATGTATTGGCAGGCACAGAAAGGGAACTCCAGGATTTGATTGGTAGATTGGATAGAGCGGCCCTGAGTTTTGGTATGGAAATAAATGCAGATAAAACAAAGCTCATGACCAATAACATAGCAGGGTTTAAATCTGTAATAGAGGCAAATGGGCAGGAACTTGAAGTGGTAAAACGTTTCAAATTTCTGGGATCATTACTCAGTGAAGAGGGATCGAAGCCAGGGGTAATTGCAAGAATAGCACAAACAACAGCGGCGCTGACTCGGCTGAAACCTATATGGCAAGACAAGCAGCTCGCCCTAGGCATAAAAGTTAGACTAATGCGCTCTTTGGTGCTATCAATATTTCTGTATGCCTGCAAGACCTGGACCATCACAGCAGATATCCAGGGCAGAGTACATACAATAGAAATGAGGTGCTATAGAAAACTCCTAAATGTTACATATAAAGATCGTGTCACGAACGTAGAAATACATCAGAGAGTTGAAGATGCTATTGGTCCTTTTGAAGATCTGTTCACAGCTATCAAAAGACGAAAGATGACCTGGTGCGGGTACGTCGCGAGGTCCAACGGAATTACCAACTCGATACTCTTTGGTTCCGTACCGGGACAGAGAGGGCGAGGACGTCCAAGGAAGAGATGGGTGGACAACATCACTGAGTGGTCAGGCCTTCGTCCCAGTGAGATACGTCAGGCGGCAACAGACAGAGAGGGATGGCGTGGGATTTTTGGAGTGTCTTCATGTGTGCCCCAACGACCTGATGGGTTACGGGATGAACTGAACTGAACAGATGCTAAACTTACGTCTTTTTGCATAACGCCTAGACGCCTGTAGGGACGGATGCTATTAACTGGTTTTTCTGATATCTCGGGAGGAAAAAACCTAGGCACGAGATCTGGAAAAAACTGCGGATATAAATAGCTAGAAAAGACAAATCAAGATCGTTCCAGAGCGAACAGCGGAGACACAAGCCGAGAATCATTCGGGTGTGAGTCGTGGAGAAAACAAGTCGACATCATTCGGGTGCGAGATAACGGAGAGACAAGAGAACAGATTAATTGGGTGCAAGATAGCACAGACAGACCAGAGGGCAGATGATTCGGATGCGAGGAGCGGAGAGAACTAGTCGACATCAGTCGGCAGCGAGCAACGAAGAGAACATGACCGTATAGATAACTGTGAAGAAGAAAGGAGATATATTTTGTAGCCCAGAGTTAGAGAGGTTTTGACAGACAATCTTTCACCACGAGAGTCCAGATGTTCAGCGGCATATTAAGGAGAGGTAAATAGAACTGAAATTGATGTTTCGCATAGCAAGTGGTAGAAAAATATATAGTAATGCGTCACGGGGAACACGCACGATAGAGTCGTCTTAGATACTATTTTTTTGTATAACTGATGAGAATCAGGCGTCTAACTAGAGAGATATTTGATTAGCACTGCTATCCAGCGCTTCAGCGATCACTAGACGCCACCGTCGACTAGGAGAATAGGACCACGGACGAATCCCCTGGGTTGCATAAAAAACATACATGAATCTTCCATTCTGAGGCAATTCACATAACGGTTCGTATATCGTTACAGTTCGACTTTCAAGTAACGGTTCGTCTATCAAGTTACAATTCGACTATGAAGTTACAATTCGTCTATCAAGTAACGGTTCGTTTATCAAATTACAGTTCGTCTATCAAGTATCGGTTTGTCTTTCAAGTTGTAGTTCGTAATCACATTTCTTTTTAGTTTAGTTTAGTTCATAATCTCTTACAGACAGATATGTATTTGTTTTTAGTGAACGTTGGGGA
Organism: Ariolimax columbianus; assembly: GCA_036924085.1. Lineage (NCBI taxonomy): Eukaryota > Metazoa > Mollusca > Gastropoda > Stylommatophora > Arionidae > Ariolimax > Ariolimax columbianus. The sequence continues at coordinate 67,594,135 of JAVGWX010000006.1, read as the reverse complement.
GTCAGTTGTGGACGTGTAGAAATAAAGTTTAATTGTTGTGTTTTATTTTCAATTAGTGTCACAGAGACGCTTTTGGCAAAAAACAAATGCCGTATTCTAGGTGGGCTGGGAACAGCAGCGGCAACCAAACACATATGCTTGATGAAGACAAATATCCTGGATCCTGAGCGTACAACACTATGTTATGTAAACTATTTCAAAACGACGGGGAAGAAGACTAACTTAAATATAGAGATCAGACATGTTAGGGTAAGGCAAGGTATAATGGCCAAGACCCTCACCTCGGCTTCCTAGTAGCCCTCCCTATAAACGGGCTGGTTTCATGGCAGCCTGGCTAACGGGCTGAGCGATCGACGTGATTCCCGTAGTAGTAAGTGACACACAGATGAAGCAAGCATAGCACAACCGCCTGGAGGACCCCAGTTTACCTTTATCAGCACGCCCGGGATATGAGGAACGCTGCTGCAACCCGTCACCTATCGTCCTTTTGAGGGCGCACAAAAGAGTAACCTACTCGTTGTGGGCTTTCACAAACAACATTCCAAAAACGACTATACATGGCTTTTAATTGATTTCTTTTTCTCCTTTGTCTTTTTCTAGTACAACATCAGTTGATTAAAGAAGAAGAAAAAAAAGAATAAACAAAAGTGTTGACGAAAATGGTACATTCACACACAAACATATATCTAAGAAGAGTTTGAAAAGGTACAGAGTGACTTAAGTGGATCTCTAGACCAGAACTTGGTAGCTGCCTTGGGACTAGGTGGTTAGGGGAAGGCGTTGACGTTGGTTATGGCATACTTTAAGAAAGGATCCAGATATTTCTGTTACTGATAGCTTCTGTTGGATCCTAAGGGCAGGAAAGGTAGGGCCAAACAGAAAGCAAATATATTGGCGGTAGATGATGGAGCAAAGGTAGATGGTAGGCATGCTTTGTGTTCGTTGGGACCTATGCTTCTCAGGAGAGTACAGGCTTTTGATTAGTTCATTTGGAGCAGGACGCTGAACAGCGCATGAGCTGCAGTGGTCAGCGACCCATATCTGACTGCTGGCGTCAGGCCCAGCGAACCAGAGCTGCCAAGACCCTTCTGCACATCCACGCGGTGATCCTGGTTAACAGGCTGCAACAGGGCAGACTGGCTAAGGAGAAGGGATCGAAGAGGGAAGGCTAACCCGGTACTCAATAAATACCTGCTGAAGTCGGATGTGTCGGACCGAAGTGTGCAAAAATCCAAGTCAAGCTGTAAACTACGACACAACGCATTCCGTTCTCCGGACTACATCCTGTTACTTGCAAAGTCCTTTTCACGGCTTTGTATCGGATGATTGAGAACGAACGAAGAAAAAGAGGAAGAAGAAGAAGAACAAGATTAGTTTATTGCAATTCAGTAATGTACACATACCAACATTTCTGCTTAACGGACTGTACGAGGTAGTATCCCGCAAAGAACCTAACTAGAGTTGTGTCTTCAAGATTCTCAGCACTGGTCTAGTAGATTTAACGTTAAACGATGCCCTCTGGGAAACAGGAAATAAAATGATCAATGGCTCCGTTGTCAGTAAAAGACACCCGCGCCTTTACCTCTGCAAGCGCCAAAATAATGTTGGCGCGTCTAGAGTTAACGCGTTCCAGATGTCGAGACAATAACATTGCCTGCTGAGATAGCGTAAGAGCGGCTCACCTGAAATTTTACCCCTAGAGCGACATGATGAAACGTCTTAACAATGTTCATAATCTTCGTCTTTTTTTCTTCGTCTTTTTTTCTTCGTGTTCTTCCTCTGTTGATCACTAACGTTGTTAATGTTATTGTTCTTCTTGCTCTTGCTTGTCTTTTATTACTGTTCCTACTACTCTTCTTAGATTCCTTCTACTTCTTCGTCTTTTTCTTTAGTTGCTGTTGTTGTCCTCGTATTTATTTTTCTTGTTGTTGTTGTAATTGTTGTTCTTCTTATTTCCTTCTACTTCTTCGTCTTTTTCTTTAGTTGCTGTTGTTGTCCTCGTATTTATTTTTCTTGTTGTTGTTGTAATTGTTGTTCTTCTTATTTCCTTCTACTTCTTCGTCTTTTTCTTTAGTTGCTGTTGTTGTCCTCGTATTTATTTTTCTTGTTGTTGTTGTAATTGTTGTTCTTCTTATTTCCTTCTACTTCTTCGTCTTTTTCTTTAGTTGCTGTTGTTGTCCTCGTATTTATTTTTCTTGTTGTTGTTGTAATTGTTGTTCTTCTTATTTCCTTCTACTTCTTCGTCTTTTTCTTTAGTTGCTGTTGTTGTCCTCGTATTTATTTTTCTTGTTGTTGTTGTAATTGTTGTTCTTCTTATTTCCTTCTTCTTCTTATTTTTCACTACTTCTTTTTTTTAAATTGTTTACTTCGTCTTTTTCTTCTTTTATTACGTATTCCTTTCTACTTATTTTTTTCTCTTTTTTCTTCTTTTTTTCCTTCATTTTCTTCATCTTCTGAAACACAGGAACTCGAGCTATTCACTCTGTTATTTGTGAATCGTATGCGGGGTATTTACTTAACATTTTGGGGCGAGGAGAATAACGTCTGGTCAGACACAACACACTGATCAGACAATGTTAGTCAGGGTCAGATAAACATTCAGACCAAGACTCCACCTCACTTCCATGCGGTTCTCCCTGAATGCATGCTGTTATCAAGCAGCCTGGCCAACGATATGGGGGATTTATTCATTGTTCAATCGCAGCGCAGATGGGTCGATTGAACGTATATGCAGCTTCAGCCGGGGAAACTAACTGTGGTGGGTGAACCAATGGTCTGAGCAGAGTGAAAACTGGAATAATGGTGATAGATATTGATAAAATCCTTTGTCGAGTTAACAGTCTTAATCAGCTTACTATGGCTCTGCTTTGTGAACTTCTTCCTCTTCTTCTTCATCGTACGCAGTCAGACAGTAACCATTATTTTTTCGAAAAAAGCGGTGGTCATCCTGAGGCTGTCGACACTGCCATAGAGCTTGTCTTGTGGTTCCACTGGTGATGGCCACATCTGCTCTCTCTGATCCTCGTATGTCGGGCAGTTCTGCAGCAGATGCTCAGCGGTCATTTTCTCGGTACCACACGGGCATTCGTCGGTACCACCTATCTTCAATTTGTTGAATAGGTGGTACCTCAGTCTATTGTGGCCAGTGCGAAGTCTGAAGACAACGACCTGCTCTTTTCTGTTCAACTGGTAATAGGCATCGTTTTTGGTGTAGCCGGTATGTTCAGTTTCCCATTTGGTCATGTATCTAGCTTTAATAAGCCGTTTTGACTCTTCCTACGCCATACTAGTATCTGGTTGTGGTAGTCTTGCACCTTCTTTTGCCAGTCTGTCTGCCTCTTCGTTGCCTTTGATGTTGCAGTGTAATGGGACCCACTGTACCACTACCCTTTTTGGTGCGGACTGCTGGCATAGTTGACAGAGTGCTGCTCTTAAGTCATTAAGCTCAGTGTTTTTCTGGCTTTTTAGCGCTGTGACTACGGCCAGGGCATCTGTAAGCAGGACTATATGGCTTTCATTTTCTTTATGTGTCACCATTTCTTCCACTGCCGCCCTCAGTGCCTCTGCCTCCGCTCTGAAATTGCTTGTGTACTTACCAGTAGCGAATGACAGTGTTATTTTTCTGGCTTTGTGAACGATTCGTTCCCTCTTCGCACTGCAAACTCCAGTGTTAGCACTTGCCAAATACATGATCAGTGGCGAGTACTACTCTGTGCTAGGAATCAGAATGTAGAAACAGTACCTCAAATATGAAATAGCAGAAGACATGAATGAAATACTTGTCTTCAGGATTGAACGAAGAAGGAAGAAGATGGAGGATGAGGAAGAGGCAAGAATGAGGAAAAGCATAATTAGAACAGAAGTGAAGACGAAGGAAAAATAAGATGATAAGAAGAGAAAAGAAAAAAAAGAAGAAGGGGACACGATAAATAAGAAGATGGTTGTAAATAAAGTAAATGAAGAAGAAGAAGAAGAATTGGTTCGCACATCGAGTAAGCCGTTCGTTAGAATGTTAGGATGGTGTTGTTGTTCCTGTTGTTGAATGTTCATAGTGAGTAACTTTACTCTTTTGTGGGTCATGACAAGAGGGTTAGGTTGCGGGTTGCCGCAGCTTTTCTCACATCCTGAGAGCGCTGATGAAGGTGAACTGAGGCTCGAACGGCTGTTGTGCTATGATTGAATACATCTGCGTGTCGCTCATTACTACCGGGATGAGGAACTCAGACCCTAGTCCAGTCAGGCACAACATACTTACCAGGATGGCGGGTCAGAGTCGAGCACAAGATACTGACCAGGATGGCGGGTCAGAGTCGAGCACAAGATACTGACCACGACCACTATAGCTCTGTCATGTGGCGTTTCCTGGAAACACGCTTTTTTCAATGCAGCATGGCTGCAGAGATGAGGATCGACGTGATCCCCGTAGTAGTGAGCATCACGTAGATGAAGTCAAGCATATCACAACCGCATAGGAGGTCACGATTGACCTTCATCAGCACGCTCGGAATGTAAGGAATGGCACTTCAACCTGTCACTTAACGCCATTTTCAAAGCGCACAAAAGAGTAAACGTATGCATTGCGGGCATTCAACAACAACAACAGCAACAATAACAATAACAATAAAGATCACGTAGCTCTTCCACCTCGTTAGCCAGGCTGCCATTAAACATCCTGTGTCCAGAGATAACTGCTTGGAAGTGAGGTGGAGATCTTGGCCAGTATATTTTGCCATACTCTGACTAAAATTTTCCGATCAGTATGTTTTGCCTTGACCCGACGTCTCCTCTCCACTAAAATCGTCGGTAAGGCAAATGATTTGTTTCTTTATTAGGTCAAATAATAACATAATATTAGGTCAAATAATAACATAATATTAGGTCAAATATTAACATACTATGTACAATGGTGGCGACTACAGAGATACATGGTCATTATTTCTCTGTCCTATAAATATCACGCGGTGACCATTCACAACCACAAAAAACTGGCACATTTCCTAACACACGTACTTTCTATCTTCTCTTACAAAACTGCCATTGCTTATTACACCTCCTGTCCCAGTTAATCTAAAATATCGTGCACCAACTAACTTAACTTAACGTCTTTAAACTGGTTTAGAAGACTCGGCAGAGTATGTATACACCCTTTTTTTGTTGTTGTTAACCTCACTTGATCCAAAAACTATGAGCATGAAATGTTTTCTTCAATGCATTAATTGACCCTGCCTCGACTATTACCCGTGACAATGCATTCCAAAGATTCAACGCACTCTGACTACAAAAATATTTCCTAGTATCTAATCTGGACTGTCTTATAATTAATTTGTAGCTGTGCCTTCTTGTTCTTTATTGACTGCTCCACTTTGAAAACTTATTATAAACTAATTATCCTTTGCCCTTGATTATCTTAAGAATCTGTATTAAATCCTCTCGAATTCTTTTCTTTTCTTGACACTGCTGGTCGGTTTTTTTTAAAAGTCTTTCTTGATAACTATAATTCCAGAATCCCACTACCAGTTCTGTGGCTCTTCTTTGTATCTTTGCCAGCATATTTTTATCCCATTTACAATTAAGGACTCCACACCTGAACACACTAATCCAATCTAGGTCTAACTAATGCTTTATATGCTTAAGTTTGACTATCACTTTTATTGCTCCTATGTTTATATTTATTTTGATCATACCTAACATTGTATTTGCATTTTTCACTGCTACCTGAACTTGCTCATTCATCTTACCTGTATGATCTTTTATAATTCCTAGGTCTCTTTCCTTTTCTATCTTCCTAATATTGCTCTCTCCCATTCCGTAATTAAGTTTCATATCCGATCTACCCTGTGAATGATTTGCTTCAACAAGACCAACTCCAAACGTTCTCAACAAGGAACCCTATCTATTTCCACGCCTATGAACAGGTCTCAACAGGAAAACACAGCCCAGCACAGGTGGCACAAAACATAACAAACGGGCTGCAAGCGTTACTCGGCATAAACAAAATGGCTATCTCACATCAGAAGTACATTAACTGCATTACCACATATGGCAACCATGTTTTGCTGCAATCTTTCCATAATACAAAACATGAGTTTACCACAAAATTAGAAACCCATGCACGATGGATGCCAGTAAATTATTTAATCGTCCTCAACCCTTATCTTCCAGATTATCTACTTTATTCTCGATGTATATCTCGATATATATCTTCTCGATATATATCTTCCTATCTATGTTTGGTTACATTTTTGTTTATTTTGCTGATTTTCTCAATATTTGGTCTATCCTGTTTTCTTATTTAAATTAACTTAACTAAATTTACATACTTCGATCCTTGTACAATAACAGGAAAGGAGATACTGGACATACGATGTTCCGATTACACAGTTTTGCTCTCGAACAGCGCCAAGGACCTAGAACTAATAATTAGATTAGTCCAGAAGCACAGCGAAGCCCAGAATCTGTACCTGAATACAAAGAAAACTAAGATAATGACAACTGACAAGACAGAACTCCAAACCAAAATCGAGATCACTGGCAAAGTGATCGAAAATGTTGTACATATTGAATATCTGGAATCAATAAAAAACAAGAATGGACACTGTAAAAAGGAAATACGAAAACCACTGACTATGACAATGCAGAAGCAAAGGAGTATGCAGAACCTATAGCATAACACAAACAAGAAACTAAGACTAAAGATCCTAAAAACTTGCATTTTTTGGGGGACAACCTATGAATGTGAAACAAGGACGATTACAAAAGCACTAAGAGCGAAGATCGGTGCTTTTGAGACACAGTGCTTCACAAGAGTCCTGAAGATCCCGTGAACAAAGAAAGAAACAAACAAAGCCAACCGGCAAGACCTGAATGTAGAGGAGAATTGGCTTATAAATGACGTAATGACCCGAACACTTATTATTTTTTGTTGACACGTTAAACGACACAACGGAATGAAGAGAGTGGTTTTGGAGAGCAAGGTCACTGGAAAGAGATGCAGGGGCCGACCGAGAAGACAATGGACTCAGGACATCAAGAAGACGCTGGATTTGACCTTGGAGCTAGTGGGAAGACTGGCAGAAGAGTTTCCTACACACAGACTGTCATAAGAGCAACGTTCTAAAAGGACATGCTACATGATGATGATGACATTTCTTTGCTGCAATCGCATTTTTAATTGTTATTTCTTGTCTGTTGTTTCTATTTTCTCTATTAAACCTTTACATCTAGGCTGATTTAGTTTATATTTTTCACTTACAGCCACGTGTATTTCTTGTCTGTTGTTGTTTCTATTTTCTCTATTAAACCTTTACATCTAGGCTGATTTAGTTTATATTTTTCACTTACAGCCACGTGTATTTCTTGTCTGTTGTTGTTTCTATTTTCTCTATTAAACCTTTACATCTAGGCTGATTTAGTTTATATTTTTCACTTACAGCCACGTGTATTTCTTGTCTGTTGTTGTTTCTATTTTCTCTAGTAAACCTTTACATCTAGGCTGATTTAGTTTATATTTTTCACTTACAGCCACGTGTATTTCTTGTCTGTTGTTGTTTCTATTTTCTCTATTAAACCTTTACATCTAGGCTGATTTAGTTTATATTTTTCACTTACAACCACGTGTATTTCTTGTCTGTTGTTGTTTCTATTTTCTCTATTAAACTTTTACATCTAGGCTGATTTAGTTTATATTTTTCACTTACAGCCACGTGTATTTCTTGGCTGCAATCAGGTTTATTTATGAGTTGCAATAAGTTTATGTCTTGGTTGCAATGACGTTAATTTCTTGGCTGAAATCACATTTATTTCTTGGCTGCTTTAATGTTTATTTCTTGGTTGCAATCACGATTATTTCTGAATTGCAATTACGTTTATTTCTGACTATTTTTTAGTAGCAATGAAGTTTATTTCTTAGTATAAATCACGTTTATTTATATGTTGCATTCACGTTTTTTTCTTGGTTGCAATAACGTTTATTTCTTGACTGCAATCAGGTTTATTTCTTGGCAGCAAACACGCTTATTTCAGAGTTGCAATTACGTTTATTTCTGAGTTGCAATCACGTTTATTTCTTAGTAGCAACCACGTTTATTTCTTAGTAGCAATCACGTTTATGTAATGGCTGCAATCACGTTAATGTCTAGGGTGTAATCACGTTTATTTCTTGGCTGCAATCACATCTTTTTTTGAGTTGCAATCTCGTTTATTCCTTTGATTGCAATCATGTTTATTTATTTCTGAGTTGCAATCACGTTTATTTCTTAGTAGGAACAAAGTTTATTTCTTGGTTGCAATCGCGTTAATTTCTTGGCTGTCTTCACGTTTATTTGTTGGTTGCAATCGCGTTTATTTCTTGATTGCAATCACGTGTATTTATTTCGAGTTTCTTCTTCTTCTTCTTCTTTGCGTTCGGTTTCATAAGCTCGTTTTATGCCAGTAGATGGGCTGCCTCCATGAAGTGACACGTCAGTCGCAGGTCCTCAATGGTTCCCCACAGTTTGTCTTGTATGTTTCTCTCCTCGGGCCAGGTCTTCTCACGGGAGTCTTTGTGCAGTGGACATGTTTGCAGGATGTGTTCTGGAGTCTGGGGTCCTCTCTAACATGTACATTGTGCAGTCTGTGCTACTTTCATTTTATGCATGTGTGCATTTAGTCTGCAATGACCTGTTCTAAGGCGAAACATTGTGGTATACTGTTTCCTATTAAGTCTATTGATTGGGTCCTGTGGGTATTTACTGTTTGTTCTCTCTATCCACTGTTGTTTATATATTTTTTTTGATGTTTGCCTTGACTTCTGGCAGTGACACTGGGTGGGTGAATTGTTCTCTTTGTCTTCCACCCCTGGCTAGCCTGTCCGCCCATTCATTCCCAGGTATCCACTGGAGGGTGATTTTATTGTGGTCTGAGAGTTTCTTTAGCTGGCATATCAGTTCCCTTTCCATACTACTTCGTGGTTCTCTTCTTGTGGCCTGCAAAATTTCCATGCAGTCGCACAAAAACACTATTTTGTTATCCTTTAACCCCTTTTCATCCAATAGTTTGACTGCTTCAATTATTGCCTGTTGCTCTGTTCTTAGATTTGTCGAGGGCTTCGCGGCAGCACTTGCTTTTTCTATAACGGTTCTATCCTGTAGAAATATGACGAGTCCCGCCCCTCCTTTTCTCAATGCTTCCTCTGATGATCCATCTGTGTAGACGTGCGTCCACATGGGTTGAGGATAGGCGTCTCCAATATGCTTTAGGTTTTTTTTCTCTCAATGGTCTAATTCTTCCACCTTTCTATCGATACCTGGAATTTTCGCTTCCACCGTGAAGTTGGGCTGTTGGTCTGTATTTTCATATACTTGTATCATTTCCCATGTCGTTCGACATTTTGATATGATGTCACTGTTCCTTGCTGTAAGGGCTTTTGATATGATGATTGAAGCTTGTTATTTTTATGTGGTTTTTTTGTTAATTCATTGACTTTTCCCTGCATTGGATGTTTATTCATACGCTTGCATTTTTCTGTCAGGTTTAGTATTTTCCCTTCTCTGCGCTCGCCGATGCCCTGGAGGCCTGCTACCGCTTCGATTTCTCTAATTGGGGGGCTTCGCAGACCTCCGGTAATAATTCTGAGTCCGGTATTCTGTGCCTTGTCTGGTTTCTGTAGGTTGGTCTTTGCCGCTGTTGCATAGGCACCCATGCCCTATTCCGGTGTTGGCCGCTCGTATCCAGTGTAGACCTGTCTGACTGTGTTTGCATCTGCGCCACAGTTTGTCCCTGCCAGTTTTTTCATCAGCCTTAGTCTGAGTGTGGCCTTCTTTTGAGTATTCTCTATATGTGGGCCCCATGTTAATCTTTTGTCATATCTCATTCCTAGGTATGTAGGATTGTTTTCTCTAGGACGTAGGCTATTTTCTAAATATAGGTTGACCTGCTCTGGGTTTGTAGAGAGCGAGAAGAGTGTTGAGAGGGTCTTGCTTTTGTTTATTGTGACACCCCATGAGTCTGCCCATTTCTTTACTGCATTAATTGCTTCCTGCATTCTTGTTTTTGCGGTTCCAATGTTTTCTGCCTGGGTTCATATGGCCAGGTCATCCGCACGGAGTGCCTTGTGGATGTGTGGTCTGAACTGTTTTAGCAGATCATTAATGAAGAGGATAAACAAGGATAATGATCCTCCCTGGGGAACCCCCTCATGCAGTTTGACCATTTTTCTCCTGTGTTCTTCCAGCCTGACTCTCGCACATCGTGAGTGGAGGTAGTCTTTGATCCAGTCAAGCATTTTCCCCCTTATTCCTCAGCCGGCTAATTTTAGAATTAGTCCTTTCTTCCAGACTTTATCAAAAGCTTTAGTCAGGTCAATGAAGGTGGCCAATAGTTTGCATTTCCCCTGAAAGGCATCCTCGATTTCCTGGGTCAGATAAGCGGTCTGGTCGTCGGTACTCCTGTATTTTCTATAGCCAGACTGGCACTCGTCCAGGATTTTGTTTTTCTCAAGGAAAGTTAGCATCCTATTGTTCACTAGCCTTTCCATTGTCTTTCCCAGACAGCTAAGGAGGCTGATTGGAGGGTAGCTTGTTTTGTTTTCTTTTGGTTTTCCCTTCTTGAGGATTGGGATTATTTCTGCCTCCTTCCATTCTTTTGGGAACAATCCTTGAGTCCACGATTGGTTTATCAGGTCCAGGAATCGCTGTCGGCCTATTGGTTCCAAGTGTGAAATCATTTCATTTGTTATTGCGTCGGACCCAGGTGCCTTTTTCATCTTAAGTTTTCCTATTGCCCAATTCAATTCTTGGATACTGAAAAGCTTGTTTATTTCATCCTCATTGTTTTATTTCCTTTTCCTTCTCTTTTTTTGTTCATTTTCCACCTCTCTCTTACATTGGGCATGTTTATTTTGGTGTCTTCTGCAAAACCCGCGGCAAGGAAATTGGCTGCTTGTTTTCCTGTATATGTCATTTCGAGTTTCAAACACGTTTATTTCTTTGTAGCAATCACGTTTATTTCTTGCTTGTAATCACATTAATGTCTAGGTGGTAATCATGTTTATTTCTTGGCTACAATCATATTTACTTCTGAGCTGCAATCACGTTTATTTCTTGGGTGCAATCACGTTTATTTCAGAGTTGCAATAACGTTTTTTTCAGAATTACAATCACATTTATTTCTTATTAGCAATCACGTAACATGTTTTTTGCAATCACATTTAATTCTTGGTTGCAATCACGTTTATTTCAGAGTTGCAATGACGTTTATTATTTAGTAACAATCACGTTTATTTCTATGTTGCATTCACGTGTATTTCTTGGTTGCAATAACGTTTTTTTCTAAACTGCAATCACGTTCATTTCTTGGTTGCAATCACGTTTACTTCTGAGATTTCAGTCATGTTTTTTTCTGTCTTCCAAACACGTTAATTTTTGCTTGCAGTCACGTTTATTTCTGAGTTGCAATCACATTTATGTCTAGTCTGAAATCCCGTTTATTTCGAGACTGCAATCACGTTATTCATGAGTTGCAATCACGCTTATTTCAGAGTTGCACTTACGTTTATTTTTGAGTTGCAATCACGTTAATTTGGCTGCAATCACGTTTAATTAGTTGCAGTCACATTTCTTTCTTGGTTGCACTCACGTTTATTTTTTGGTTGCAATCACGTTTATTTATGAGTTGCAATCTCGTTTATTTCTTGGCTGCAGTCACGTTTTATTAGTTGCAGTCACGTTTAGTTCTTGGCTGCCAACACTTTTATTTAGTCGTGGATTTCTTGATTGTGCTAGCCGTGTATTGGTTGGTTTCAATCGGGTTTAGTTTGTATAAGAGTATTTATCCTTTTCTTCTTGGTTACAATGGTTTTCATATTATCTTATGCTATTGAGTTTATTTCTTATCTGCATTCGTGTTCAATTGTGAATGAATGATGGAAAACGTGACTCTGCACCATGGCCCCGCCCTCGCCGTCGTATACGAACCACATTGTTAGGTCAATTCGGAAAGACATCATCCTCATTGTATGCAGCTGGGACTCAGCCACTCCTCGTGTTCATTGACTGTTCTCCCGACGGGAGCTCGTCGTCTGAGTGGTCTACTAACTTATTGGTACGGAAAATATAGAACGACTAGAAGCCTGGCTAAGAATTCCATACAATCAGACGAACGAAAGTTGAGCAGTGGTTTGGCAATCACCTGATCTGAAACAAAGGGATAAAGAAACTACAACTAGGAGAGCTCATAATTGATGTTCAAAGGTGATGCAGAGATGCAAACTGCAGTCAACTGCATGCTCTTGTTGGAGAATAATCGTGGCAATTTCCATAGCTTTAGTGGAACTGAGAAACGAAAGTTAATAATAATGTAAAGTGTAGAAAAAAACCCCCAAAATAGTTATGATCAGATACCACACTAAGACGAAAACACAAAGGAAATTTACGTGACGATCAATATGCCTTCATCAGGGACAACGAACAAGAACAATAATGACCCAGCGAATCATAGAAGAAGGAAATAACTCATCAGTAGAGGGTGTGAATATATAAAAGTAATGTATTATTTTGAGTAGTATCGTTTGGGGTTAAATCAGGGACAGACTTACGTTATTGTGGTCATATAACAAGACGTTCCTCCTTGTTGAAGACCATACTGTAGGGCAGGTTTGAAGGAAGTCGTTCAAGAAGTAGACAGCGTTATAAGTGGATTGATAACATCAGGAGAGGGACTGAAAGAGGCCTCTCAGATTGCACCATTATGGCAAGAGATAGAGTGCACTGGAGATCCATTACAGCCGACCTTCGATGCGGAGATGGGACTTTAGCTGAACTTTACATGAAGTTCGGGATCTTCAAAGCGCTCTTTGTGGACTGTATACTTTCTGTATACGTATAATAATATAGAAAAGTATGAGTTAGTTCAGAGTTGGCATACATACAAAAACAACGACAGTCTATGTTACGAATCAACACATCTTTGCCATGAATGCATTTATGTTAATCTCTGTATCTGGCCAAGATTTATTTAGTCGTAATGTTAGATAATGTTTATGTATTTGTGCCAAATGTCGAACTGTCTTCAATGTGTTTATGTTGTTCTCTATATCAGAATAAAAAATACAGGATGTTGATACAGTAAAAGTTCGACAATCGAGACCACAGAAATCAGGAAAACCAAAGAATCCGGACCTTCCATAAAAATGATAGCAAGAAAAACATAGCTTACTGTACAAGGTTTTTTTTAATTGAACATCTAAATAGCGACAGTTGTTGCTACGGATCTAGCAGCATTAGGGCTCTCACCCTTCGGCCCGATGCTACGTATTGGTATCTGCACGTGTTTATCAGCTGTTGTCTAGTGCCATATAAAGTGTTCCATTTATCTGGCCTCGGAGGAACAAGCATTTTTATCTATAATCGTTAGGCGATGAGCACTCAGAAAGATGATGATGAACGGTTTCATATGGTTGTGTACACAGCTGGCACTCATGAGTGTGTTGTGGTTGGATTCTGTTCACGTGTTTTTTTTTAGTGGGATAGGTTTGATTCTCTGTCGGAAATTGGGGCTCTGGTCCTTCCTTGTCAGTTAATTAATACCGTCATTTAGGTTGGTGCTTGCCATATGTTTATATGTTTATATATTTATCATATGTGCTTTACAATATTAAATTTGACTTAACAAGTGACCTTAACAATATTAAATTTGACTTAACAAGTGACCTTTACAATATTAAATTTGACTTAACAAGTGACCTTTACAATATTAAATTTGACTTAACAAGTGACCTTAACAATATTAAATTTGACTTAAAAAGTGACCTTTACAATATTAAATTTGACTTAACAAGTGACCTTTACAATATTAAATTTGACTTAACAAGTGACCTTTACAATATTAAATTTGACTTAATAAGTGACCTTTACAATATTAAATTTGACTTAACAAGTGACCTTTACAATATTAAATTTGACTTAACAAGTAACCTCAACTAAGAGAGATTATAGTTCGCGATTTCAGCTTGGCATTTTCTTTATGAGGTTATACAAGGTAAGGGTAAAGGTAGTCCTATAGCAGACAATGCAGTCGAGGATAAAGTGTTAGAGCCTTCATTATACCTAGCCACAGCTTTGTGAGGTAGAGAGGCCAGTTCCCTTTCTCGCTGCCTTTTTTCTTCTATAGCCGTTAGCCAGATATCCGTTTACAGTTGGTCGACTGGAGCTGCTGGTAGTGGGAGTTAACTCCGCACCTTTACAATGAAAAGTGAATGCTCTACCATTGCGCCATTCAACCGAATGAGGTTGTGCTTTTGATTATATTACATTGGAGCGTATACAAATCCTTATTATATAAAAAAGAAGGCGATCAAGATGCTGAGCAGCGCATGAGCTGCAGTGGTCAGCGACCCATAGCTGACTGCTAGCGTCAGGGCCAGCGAACCAGAGCTGCCAAGACCCTTCTACACCTCCACGCGGTGATTCTGGATAACAGCTGCAGCAGGGCAGACTGGCTAATGAGAAGGGATCGAAGAGGGAATGCTAACCCGGTACTCAACAAGTGCTTGCTGAATTCGGATGTGTTGGACCGTAAGGTGCAAATATCGCAGTCAAGCTGCAAACTACGACACAACTCATTCTGTTCTCTCGACTACATTCTGCTACTTAGGCCCGTGTCACGGTTTGGTAGCGGGAGATTGAGAACGAACGAAGCCCAGCCATATAAAAAAGAAACGGTACTTTATTGAAAACGGCAATGAAAGATAAGGTTGAAGTTAGACAGACGAAAGGCAGACGAGAGGCAGACGAGAGGCAGGCAGAGAAACGGAAACTTCGTAAGATGGACTAATGTCAGTCTGGCAGAGGGTACCGTCAAGAAACAGAAGGATATTGGAGGTTCATTGCAGCGAAACTTCGCTGAGAACATGGCATTTAAATTGAATTGTAAAATGTGTTATCCAGTCTGGATGGTGCGATCATAAAATGAGTTTCCCCAGTAAAACGTCGATAACATCACAGTGCCTCTGTAATACTCGAACTTAGGTCAACTCTCCGGTCTACTTGTTTGTTCTGAGTTCTTAGTCGACCTGTATTTCTACAGGGGCAGATGGCCCTGTGCAGGTCCCACCTCTGGTATGGGCTTGGTGTAGCTGGGAGAAGGGTTTTCTGCTTAGCGGACTAGGCTCGAGCAACTTAGTACTTCGCTGCGCTGGGACAAGCGCTTACAGAGGGTGGTTAACCGATGTGCTAGTCCATCTTAATAGACTCAAACACTTGAGGAGAGTAGACTCGCATCCTGTTAGGCGCCATCTATCCTGCTCTAAACAAACCACCTAACTATGACCGCTGTTATGCCATGTCACACAGCCCTCCGGCTAACCTCACTTTCAACTTCAGAACATTTTCAATGTCTTGTGTCTGTCTTCCCATTGGCCTGCATCTACTTTCATTTTCCACTTAACATACCCTTTAGTTTATCTTTTTCTAAACTATTCTTGCATTTCACGTGACCAAAATATTTTAGTTTATAAGACGTCATGCTGCGCCGAGTCAGTTAGGTTGTAAGCCAGTTCTTTTAAGACGTCTGTCTGTCTAGTTTTCGAGGAAGCAAAACATCCAGTTTAGATTATCCTAAACTATTCTGGCATTTTATGTGGCCAACGTATTTTAGTTCCTAAGACGTGATGCTGTGCCGAGTAAGTTTTATTGTGTAGCTCGTTCTGTAAGGATCTCCTTTTTTTTTCTTTTTCGCTTTCCTTGGTATTTTGAACACTTTCCTTTCGCATTTTAGCAGAATTTAAGTATATTAGTGTCTCTATGGGGATCAACATGAGCTGTAGCGGTCAGAGACCCAAATCTGAGTACTAGCATCAGAGCCAGGGTACCAGAGTTGCCAAGACCCTTCTACACCTCCACGCGGTGATCCTGGATAACAGGTCGCAGCAGGGCAGACTGGCTTCGCAGCTGGGCAGAATGGCTAAGGAGAAGGGATCGAAGAGGGAATACTAAACCGGTACTCAAAAAATGCTTGATGTGTTGGACCAAAAGGTGCAAATATCGCAGTCAAGCTGTAAACTAGGACAGAAGGCATTCCGTTCTCTGGACTACATTCTGCTACTTAAGCCCTTTCAGGGTTTTGTAGCGGAAGATTGAGAACGAACGAATCCAGCCTGTCAAGCCAAGCTTATAACCAAATTGTAGGTTTAAGCGGCAGTCGTTCTACCAACTTTGTTGTACTCCTATGAAACCCTAGACTGTTTACAGTCGATATGCTAAGAAGCTTGACCATTTTCGTCTGGGTTGCCTAAGGAAACTACTGAACATAAAATGGCATGATAGAATCACAGATATAGAAGTTCTTTCGCCAGCTGGCATGACAAGCATCCACGCAAATCGCAGATTAGATGTACTGGCCATATTGTTCACATGTCAGATGAACGGCTACGAACAAAAATATTTTATGGCGAGCTTGAGTCAGGCAAGCGAGGTCGAAGTGGCCAAATAAAGTGGCACAAAGACACTCTAAAAGTTTCACTGAAGAGCTGCGACATTGACACTCACAATTGGGAGAACACTGCTGCTGATTCTCAGCCTGGAAACAGGCTGTATTTAAAGGCAGTGGCTGACGAGATGTGGACCGACGTGATCCTCGTAGTAGTGAGCGTCACGCAGATTATGCAAAGCATAGCACAATCACCTGGAGGACCTCGGTCCACCTTCATCAGCAGTCTCAACACGTCATGTAAAATGTCCTTTTCAGAGCACGCAAAAGAGTAAACATACTCATTGTGGGCATTAAACAGCAACACCATATACTAATCAACTTTCATACACAACAAACAAACGTTTGTGAATGTCCATCAGTATCTTGCTCCGCAATGAGTAAATCTATAAGAATTCCCTGTCTGTAACGCAAGTTTTAATGCCATTTTAACCCACCAAAGCTGCTGTCCCACTTGTTGGAACGTATTGCAATTTCAATACATTCCAAATTGAAGGTGTGCTTCATTTCACGTTTCCATTAGTACTTTCTGATCGATACGCGTATGGTGATGTATTTATCTCTTCTTATATGATGTTTTAGTTGCCATGATATGTATTTCCGTTGTCTCAAATGAAGACATTTGTGTCCTAACGCAAGTTTTGTTCTTGTTTTCTATTCCATCGAAATATCTGAACTATACATGTATACAAAAGTATATTTTGTCGTATCATGTTTTTGATAGTATTGTTTGAGTTATTTTTCTTCTTCTCCTTCTTCGGCGCACGTCACGAAAAGGAGTAAGACTGCGATATCTATTTTATTCCGACCGACTCATCCGATTTCAGCTGGCATTTTTTGGGTGCCAAGTTTGCCATCTCGCTTTGACTCCTATTCTATTGGCCAGACTGCACTAGTCTAGCCCGTTTTCAGGGCTGCTGCTTGGAAGCAGAATATTATCTTTGTTCTTTCCGTTCCTCTGGCCCTGATTCAAGGGACCAGCTACGAGTCACTGAGCGTTTCAGTTATTAAACTGAGAGGCCATGTCTTCTATTAACGCCGAATGGCATTGTCTGGGAGATCACTTATTGCAACACGAACAGGTTGTCTTGTCATTGAGAGTATAGTTTATGTCATGTGTCGGAGATATTGTTTGTGATATAAACAGGTTGTCTTGTCATTGAGAGTATAGTTTATGTCATGTGTCCAAGATATTGTTTGTGATATAAACAGGTTGTCTTGTCATTGAGAGTATAGTTTATGTCATGTGTCGGAGATATTGTTTGTGATATAAGCAGGCTTACGTGCCTGTGAGAGTATAGTTTATGTCATGTGTCGAAGATATTGTTTGTGATATAAACAGTTTGTCTTGTCATTGAGAGTATAGTTTATGCCATGTGTCCAAGATATTGTTTGTGATATAAACAGGTTGTCTTGTCATTGAGAGTATAGTTTATGTCATGTGTCGAAGATATTGTTTGTGATATAAGCAGGCTAACGTGCCTGTGAGAGTATAGTTTATTTCATGTGTCGGAGATATTGTTTGTGATATAAGCAGGCTAATGTGCCTGTGAGAGTATAGTTTATGTCATGTGTCGAAGATATTCTTTGTGATATAAGCAGGTTAACGTGCCTGTGAGAGTATAGTTTATGTCATGTGTCGGAGATATTGTTTGCGATATAAGCAGGCTAACTTGCCCATGGAAGTATGGGTTAGGTCACTTGTCTGATAGATCATTGTTTGTGATATAAGCAGGTTATCTTTCATATGAGAGTAAAGTTTGAGATATCCTGTGTGTGAGAGTATAGTTTGTGCCACCCTGTCTGTGATATTAAAGTGTTTTGAGATTTTCGTCGTGAGACATTATCTACATTATAACGTCACTTTATCGAGAGATAAGGCACTATTCTCTCAAAACGATGTACTGAAACGGTGGACGATCGAATCCAAGAAGTTTCAAGCGACACCTGGTCTCACGGAAGGTAAGACCAGAGTGCCTAAATCCCGAATTTTCTCCACTCGTCTCTATTGGTCGTCTTGCTACTGGCCCAAAGTAGCTCGGGACGAGAGATTGAGGTTGATGACTAGCGCAGTGGAGTAAATTAACACTAATACAGAGCTACTTACTTTATCATGACAAACCGTCTGATGATGACGCCATAACCTCTTTTGATGAAGAACTAACAAATTATAACATTATGTTCATTATGTTCACGTTTCGCTGAATTTAAACCGAAAAACAGCAATACTTCTTCTGCAAGTCACCAGAGAAGGAAACCAGTAAGCCCGCTTCATAAAAACTTTATAATATCGTATAAGAAAATAGCTAACGCTTCATTAACGACATTATTTAAAAAAACATGCATTTATATTCGTAGTTGTTTTTTTGTCAAATACTAAACTACAGAGCAAGAACAACAGCAAGTTTTAGATAGATTGTAGATGTTAAAGCTAAACTACAGAGCAAGAACAACAGCAAGTTTTAGATAAATTGTAGATGTTAAAGCTAAACTACAGAGCAAGAAGAACAGCAAGTTTTAGATAAATTGTAGATGTTAAAGCTAAACTACAGAGCAAGAAGAACAGCAAGTTTTAGATAAATTGTAGATGTTAAAGCTAAACTACAGAGCAAGAAGAACAGCAAGTTTTAGATAAATTGTAGATGTTAAAGGTAAACTACAGAGCAAGAAGAACAGCAAGTTTTAGATAAATTGTAGATGTTAAAGGTAAACTACAGAGCAAGAACAACAGCAAGTTTTAGATAGATTGTAGATGTTAAAGGTAAACTACAGAGCAAGAACAACAGCAAGTTTTAGATAAATTGTAGATGTTAAAGGTAAACTACAGAGCAAGAACAACAGCAAGATTTAGATAGATTGTAGATGTTAAAGCTAAACTACAGAGCAAGAACAACAGCAAGATTTAGATAGATTGTAGATGTTAAAGCTAAACTACAGAGCAAGAACAACAGCAAGTTTTAGATAGATTGTAGATGTTAAAGGTAAACTACAGAGCAAGAACAACAGCAAGTTTTAGATAGATTGTAGATGTTAAAGCTAAACTACAGAGCAAGAACAACAGCAAGATTTAGATAAATTGTAGATGTTAAAGCTAAACTACAGAGCAAGAACAACAGCAAGATTTAGATAGATTGTAGATGTTAAAGCTAAACTACAGAGCAAGAACAACAGCAAGATTTAGATAAATTGTAGATGTTAAAGGTAAACTACAGAGCAAGAACAACAGCAAGATTTAGATAGATTGTAGATGTTAAAGCTAAACTACAGAGCAAGAACAACAGCAAGATTTAGATAGATTGTAGATGTTAAAGGTAAACTACAGAGCAAGAACAACAGCAAGTTTTAGATAGATTGTAGATGTTAAAGCTAAACTACAGAGCAAGAACAACAGCAAGTTTTAGATAGATTGTAGATGTTAAAGCTAAACTACAGAGCAAGAACAACAGCAAGTTTTAGATAAATTGTAGATGTTAAAGCTAAACTATAGAGCAAGAACAACAGCAAGTTTTAGATAAATTGTAGATGTTAAAGGTAAACTACAGAATCATGCTCACTTGAGAGCAACAAAAAGTAAAGGGCCATGAAATTCTAATGGTGGTGAGTCACTTGAGAGTAAAAAAAAGTAAAGGGCCATGAAATTCTAATGATGGTGAGTCACTTGAGAGCAACAAAAAGTAAAGGGCCATGAAATTCTAATGGTGGTGAGTCACTCGAGAGCAACAAAAAGTAAAGGGCCATGAAATTCTAATGGTGGTGAGTCACTTGAGAGCAACAAAAAGTAAAGGACCATGAAATTCTTATGGTGGTGAGTCACTTGAGAGCAACAAAAAGTAAATGGCCATGAAATTCTAGGTGGTGGTGAGTTTATTGAAGATCCACGCATTACACTCCAGTCAGTCAGACACCTGCTCACCTTATCAATTATGCCTCTTGATATATAAGAGTCACTGTAACCAGCTACTCAAGAAACGTTAATAACTAGATCAACTCAGAACGAGTAACTTCAAACACGAAAAAAAAACCAATGTAAAGTTACAAGAGCCACACACATTGTGAAACAACAATTTCTCCTCTTCGCGGTCTCTAACGATTTAAATGAATAGATGGACCTGCATGAAGGTAAGATTGACGGGGCATGTATCCAGGAAACGCACCTCAACAATAACCATAAATTGTCAATCAGAGGATACCAGACCTTCTGTCTCGATAGAGAAGGTCACAAAGGAGGGGTCCTGATACTGACCAGAAACTGCATACCGAGTAGCGCGATATCTGTCAATCACACCGGACAAGCAGAAATTGTAGGAGTTGATATAATGGCTCAAGAGACGAAGCTCCGCATTTTCAATCTTTACGGACCACCAAATAAAGACCTATCGCTCTCGAGTATGGACGTCAAAGACTCCAACTGCATAGAAGTTGGAGACTTCAACAGCCACTCGGAGAGATGGGGATACTCGGACACAGACAGCAGAGGTGACGAAGTGGAAGATTGGGAGATAGACACAAATCTCTCCCTAATCAATAGGCCGGAGGATAGCCCTAGTTTTTATTCTAGAACATGGCATACCACCTCGACTCCAGATTTGGCCTTCTCCACACAGGACATACACCATAAAATAGACCGCTAGGTGCTAAACCTATTGGCAGGTAGCGACCACAGGCCGATCAGGCTTGACATTGATATGGAAGTAGGCTCACAGGAAACAAAACCGCTCCCACGTTGGAATTACAAACGAGCCGACTGGGACAGATTTGCAATCCTGACAGATGGGCTGTGTGAAACCATCAACACACGAAACAACAAAATGAAGCCCATGGTGGAAAGCCTAAGCAAGGCAATAATGCAAGCCGCCACTGAAACCATCCCAAGAGGGGCTATGAAAAACTATAAGCCCTATTGGAATGATGAGTTGCAGAAAGCGGAAGATGCAGTCACAAATGCTAGGAACATGGCAGAGTGAGAACAATCTATGGAGGCAAATATCGCCCTCAAAGCCGCCACGGCGAAATACAAATACACTCTAAACCAAACAGCAAGAGAAAGCTGGAAAAACAAAACTGAAAGCCTCAACCTAGACAAAGAAGGGAACAAGCTATGGAAGCTAGTCAGAGCCATGAATGACGAAACCCCTTCAAACAAACAAATTACCATCAAGCAGGTCGAAAACTTGCTCACTGGAAAAAACGCTTTTGTAGAACACTATGCCAAAGCAAACCACATCGAGGTCCATGCGGATAGGTATACAGACATTAGTAAAGAGCAAAAGGGGCACGACAACATCAATACGGCACCAGAAGAGCATATGATGGCCAAATTAACAATGAGTGAAATGGAAGAGGCCATGAGAACATTAAAGAAAAGGAAATCTCCCGGAAAAAACGGGATAACAAACGAAATGCTGATAGGGCTGGGCCAAACAGCGAAGAGGAAACTGCTATCAGTCCTGAACCAAAGCTGGAAAAGGGGTATTGTACCCCAGGCATGGAAAGACGCAGTACTTGTACCAGTACCAAAGAAAGGAAAGGACAAAACAGATCTAAATGGATACAGGCCTATCAGCCTACTGAGCTGTGTCGGCAAACTGATGGAACGTATGATAAACACCAGACTGATGTGGCATCTGGAAAAAAAACGAATACTAATTCCACAGCAAGCCGGCTTTAGACAGCACAGATCTACTGAAAACCAGGTCATCCTCATAGCCCAGGAAATAGAAGATGCCTACCAGGCACAGAAAAACACAGTAGCGGTTTGGGTGGACCTGGAAAAGGCATTCGACAAAGTCTGGAAAGACGGACTTAGAGTCAAGCTAAGGAGAAGTGAAGTTTGTGGGAGAATGTACAAGTGGATCAACCACTACCTCAAAAAAAGAACGGCCAGAGTCCAAGTACAAGGGCAGATTAGCAAAAAGGTGACACTCGAGCAGTGAGTACCCCAAGGGGGAGTACTTGTCACCCACACTCTTCCTGGTGTATATAAACGACATTACAGAGAATATACCAAGAAGAGTCCATAGCTCAATGTTTGCAGACGATCTGGCTATGTGGACCTCTGAAAAAAATCCCACCATAGCAAGAAATCGGATGCAGCAGGCCCTAACATCGCTGGAAGAGTGGGCGAACTCATGGCTGGTCAAAATAAACGAGGAGAAAACCACATATACAATATTCTCGCTCTCAATCAAACCCCAAAACACCAAATTAAGTCTAAATGGCAAATTCCTGCAGCCAAACGACAACCTAAACTATGTGGGAGTCACATTTGATCGGCGCATGACATGGAAAAGTCAGATCGAGAGAAACCGAATGAGAGCCAGAGAAAGAATGGCAATCATGAGGAAACTTGCTGGCACAAGCTTGGGAACATACGAAAGTATACTAAAGAAACTGTACACTGGAAGAGTGAGACCAGTTCTCGAGTATGGCATTGCGGCATGGACAACAGCAGCAAAGGCGAACTTCGATAAAGTTAGCAAACTTCAAAACCAAGCCATGAGAGTAATAACAGGAGGCATGAAGTCAACGCCAATTGCAGAACTTGAAAAGATTACAAAACTACAATCCATTACCGATAGAAGAGACTGCAGAGCCCAGCTGCAGTCAGAGAAACTCCGAAGACTGACTGACCATCCAATGCACCAGAGACTAAACAATTTTGGAAATGGGAAACTAAAGCGGAGAAACTTTGCAGAAATAGCCAAAGCAAAGATGCACGAAGATCCCATAAACGCACTAACAACACCAAAGCCCATCACTACTGTACGAAAACCTAACTGGAGGCAGGATATATTTCCAGAGGTGGTAGAAAATATACCAGGTTTTGGAAACAAAAACTGCCAGACTGAAAAAGAAAGGAGAGATACTACCCTAAGCTTTATATCGAAAAACTACCCAAGCATGGACTGGATCCATGCATACACCGACGGTTCTGTAACAAACACTACACAGAATGGAGGGGCAGGAGCATTCCTGAACCTACCAAATGGCAGAAAAATAACACTGGTAATATATGGTATAATACTGGTAAGTACACAAGCAATTTCAGAGCGGAGGCAGAGGCACTGAGGGCGGCAGTGGAAGAAATGGTGACACATAAAGAAAATGAAAGCCATACAGTCCTGCTTACAGATGCTCTGGCCGTAGTAGACAGCGCTAAAAAGCCAGAGAAACACTGAGCTTAATAACTTAAGAGCAGTACTCTGTCAACTATGCCAGCAGTCCGCACCAAAAAGGGTAGTGGTACAGTGGGTCCCATCACACTGCAACATCCAAGGCAACGAGGAGGCAGACAGACTGGCAAAAGACGGTGCAAGACTACCACAAACAGATACTAGTATGACGTACGAAGAGTCAAAACGGTTTATTAAAGCCAGATACATGACCAAATGGGAAACCGAACATACCGGCTACACCAAAAACGATGCCTATTACCAGTTGAACAGAAGAGAGCAGGTCGTTGTCTTCAGACTTCGCACTGGCCACAATAGACTGAGGTACCACCTATTCAACAAATTGAAGATAGGTGGTACCGACGAATGCCCGTGTGGTACCGGGAAAATGACCGCTGAGCATCTGCTGCAAAACTGCCCGACATACGAGGATCAGAGAGAGCAGATGTGGCCATCACCAGTGGCAACACAAGACAAGCTATATGGCAGTGTCCACAGCCTCAGATTGACCGCCGCTTTTTTCGAAAAAAATAATGGGTACTGTCTGACTGCGTACGATGAAGAAGAAGAAGAAATGAATAGATGGGATTATACGAGTGTGGTGCAAAATAAGAAACAGTGCATTGTCGATAAAAAGGAAAGAAAATACTCATGATGCTGTATAGTTCTTGGCAGACATTTCCACTTATCGTCTTTCTCAATGGAGGATAACTATGTAGACAATTTGTCCTTAGCTCGAAGCCTGAGCCAAATCATTTAAGTGCTTCTCAAAACATTGTTTCTGTAGCAATTTTTTTCCATGTCGAGGTTGGTATTCCGCCACCCGCTGTCGATCCATGGCTTCCATTCTACCTCTTCTCTTAATTTTTGGAGCCAGAATTCTTACAAAGCTTTTACATGAGCTAAGCCTAGATGTTCTTTGAGTGTTGGCATTCTCTATCCAACTTGATACCTCGTCTTGTCAGCACGAGTTAGATTTTCCTGGCATAGCTATGATGTCACGCGTTTTTGTGTACCTGCAATTTATTGTGAGTGCTAGATGTGTGAGTTTGCACGCTATCAGAAGCATTTCTCTTAAATGCTTTGGCTCTTGACATCTTTAGTCATGTTTTCATTGTGCGTTGCTCTGATATGCAACTCGCATACTATATATTCTGATATCACTTTTATGTGTTCAATAAACAATCTGTTGTTATTCTAACGACGTACATCTGAGTGCAAGAATGGTAGACCGCTAGTTTCTCATGGCAAAGGTGCTGAG
The DNA here is from genome assembly GCA_036924085.1 of Ariolimax columbianus. Classification (NCBI taxonomy): domain Eukaryota; kingdom Metazoa; phylum Mollusca; class Gastropoda; order Stylommatophora; family Arionidae; genus Ariolimax; species Ariolimax columbianus. The sequence continues at coordinate 67,569,241 of JAVGWX010000006.1, read as the reverse complement.
TTCGACCAGTTCTATCTTCGTGATATTGATCTTGGTGAACCATTCCTCAGCGTAGCTGCGTGTCCCAAATTTGTTTCCAGCGGACCCATTCTTTGGCCCTGGAAGTCCAGTGCATGGTACGCGTTGATCCAGAGACGTCTCGGATATGTCTGTGTTTACCAAGGGAGTCTGACCAACGCATTGGATGTTTTCCCATCTGTCTCTTTTTACTTCGGGGGTACCAGATTGCTATCGGCGTGCTCCATCGACCATCGTTTCGTCTCACCATGTGACCTGCCCATCTATGTTTTGTCTTGTCTGCATAGATTACCCCGTCATTCACCAAAGACTATCGTTGTGTGTCAGAATTGTGGATCCGTTAATTCCGGAGTGATTCCGACCAAGCGTCTGTCAAGAGAGGCATGGGTCACTCTCAATTTGTCCTTCAGTGATATTGTTAGTACTATATCTCCGCACCATAGCACATAGCAGGGAGCACCGTAAAATTGAAGAGCGAGCCTCGTAGATTCTGGTCTTGGCAACCGTCCAGGACCGTGTTAATTGTCTTCTTGTTCTTCAATCAGTATTATCGACACGCTCAAACCGACTCATCTCAAATTTCTACATAGAAAGGCAGCGAGAAAGGGAATTGGCCTCTACACGTCATAACAACGTGAGACCTTGTACATTGAATGATTAAGAGTAATCGAGGTCAGGAGAAACATACTGATTAAGACACCCAACTCACTTATTCGTCGTGGTTCATATAAACAGTTTGTATAGATATCAACCGTTGGTCAATTAGGTGGGGATCAACATTGCAAACTCCATAGTGACAAGCTCATTGAGTAGCATCACATTATACTACAGCCGGGAAGACTTCAGTCCACCTTCTCAAGCACGATACGGTATGTAAGAAGAGCCACTATAACCAGACACCAAAATAAATACATCATTAAATTAACTCATTACGACTGGCTTCCCATGCAACAACAACAACAACAACCAGAACAACAACAACAACAACAACCAGAACAACAACAACCAGAACAACAACAACCAGAACAACAACAACAACAACAACCAGAACAACAACAACCAGAACAATAACAACCAGAACAACAACAACAACAACTATCCACCACCACCAAAACGACAGCAACAGCGGGGAAACAAATGTCTACTTCCTTTTCTCATTCGTCACGTTTTTTTCAAAATGTCTACACGTTCTATTGATAAAGGTTTATGTAATGGAGAATTCTTCAAAGTTCCAAAATAATTCCGTTGTCCAGTGCCCAGATCGCAGTTGGTTTAGCACATCACAGTCGTGTAGGACATGATCGGGTATGTGTTCTGCTTGTCCACACTCATATATACGAGACGTGTTCAAATGAAACCGGACCTAACTGCACCAAGTGAACATTCGTACGATGTGCATGCTGACGTCACTTTTAATGTAAGCAGCATATACCAACCATCAAGTCTGCAAAATTTCATCATCCTCCGACTCATTGTTTCCTCAGTAGACCGATGAAAACATACCAGGTGTGATACAAAATCCGTCCAGAGTTGACCAGCGAGCGGTGATTTGGATTCTAACAGCTGAAGGATGTCGACCAGTTGACATTCATCGCAGAATGCAGACAGTGTGTGGTGACAAAAAGTGTGGCGAACGTAAGCTCCCGCGACCGTCCACCCGATTTGCTGAATCAATTTTGGTGATGACATCTTCTGACGTAAGAGTATGTACCTGACCTGGTCTCGGAAGATCTTTCGTTAACTCGCGTCCTTCTTTAAACATCGTTGTCCAGTTCTTCACTGTTGTCTTCGACACACTTTTGTCACCATACACTGCCTGCATTCTGCGATGAATGTCAACTGGTCAACATCCTTCAGCTGTTAGAAACCCAATCACCGCCAGCTGATCAACTCTGGACGGATTCCGTATCACACCCGCCATGTTTTCAACGGTATGATGAGGAAACTTTGAGTCAGAGGATAATGCAATTTTGCAAACTTGACAGTTGGTATGTGCTGTTTACATCAGAAGTGACGTCATCATCCGTATCCTACGTATGTTTACTTGGTGCAGTTAGGTTCGGGTCAATTTGAAAACGCCTCGTAATTGATCGGACCAGTTTTAGTCAGTGTAAGTGGTTATTCAATTGTTTAGACTATTGTTGTGAAGGTATATACAGAAAGCTAGGTGGGTTACAAGGTACCATGGTGGCTGGTGCGCTTCCTGATCTAGATACATGTCTTCAGGAGCTGTTCTATGGCGAAGTGTGGTCAACCACTTCTCGCCCTTTCTGGTCAGGTGCTTTGACTTCGCCTTAACCTTGGATGATGTCCCATCTTACCTCACGCTGGGGTTAAACCCAGCATTTAGCAGGATTATTCGGTTTAACATGGGCTTCATTTTCCTCGCTTCCAACTTTCCTTGTCAGTGATCTCAATATCGTCACTAAATCCTCATCTTGGATCTCAATCTGGTCACTTTAAATCCTCACAGTGATCTCAATCTGGTAACTCTAAATGCCCATCTTGGATCTCAATCTGGTCAGTCTAAATGCCCATCTTAGATCTCAATCTGGTCACTCTAAATGCCTATCTTAGATCTCAATCTGGTCACTCTAAATGCCCATCTTAGATCTCAATCTGGTCACTCTAAATGCCCATCTTGGATCTCAATCTGGTCACTTTAAATCCTCACAGTGATCTCAATCTGGTAACTCTAAATGCCCATCTTAGATCTCAATCTGGTCACTCTAAATGCCCATCTTAGATCTCAATCTGGTCACTCTAAATGCCTATCTTAGATCTCAATCTGGTCACTCTAAATGCCCATCTTAGATCTCAATCTGGTCACTCTAAATCCTCACAGTGATCTCAAGCTGGTCACTCTAAATGCCTATCTTAGATCTCAATCTGGTCACACTCTAAATGCCCATCTTGGATCTCAATCTGGTCACTCTAAATCCTCACAGTGATCTCAATCTGGTCACTCTAAATGCCCATCTTGGATCTCAATCTGGTCACTCTAAATCCTCACAGTGATCTCAATCTTGTTACTCTAAATCCTCACAGTGATCTCAATATCGTCACTTTAAATCCTCATCTGGGTACTTAATCTCGTCACTCTAAATGCCCATGTTGGATCTCAATCTGGTCACTATAAATCCTTACAGTGATCTCAATCTCGTCACTCTAAATTTCCATCAGGGCTCTGGATCCCGTCCCTCTAAATCCTGATCAGCTGTCTCACACTCGACTGACCCTAAGGGCACCATGAAGGCAAGCATGTTGGCCCGAGAGCCGCTGTTCAATCAGTCAAGGAATCAATCAATCAATATCGTAAAAATGTAATTGGAGCCATCAAGACAGATATAATGATAAATGACAACATTATAAATGTAGAAGCAACTTGCCCTTGCGTTGGGGTCATCAACAAGAAGAACATAAACATGTTTGGTCATCTCCTGAGAATGTGGCTGATCACCTTCCTCTGCTCGCTTACAACACAGAACTATCTGGCTTTAGTTCATGAAGGAAGTCCCGTGACATATGGATATCTGACATACCAGTAATCCTGCAACGGTACGGGCTTACAACAACAGACTCAACACACTTAGCCAGGAAAAACGACTTAAGCTCTTCACTGAGCTCAACGACAGATGGGATGAAACATGAAACTGAAGTGAACCAGCGTGAGGTAGATTTGGGCAAGAGAGACTCTTTTAACAGCTGAAGTCGGAGGTGTCAGACCAAAAGGTGCAAATATCGCAATCAAGCTGTAAACTACGAGACACAACGCATTCCATTCTCTGGACACAATCCTCACTCCTTCCAACTCCCTCTTCAGCTCTTGTTAGGGCTAGCATGAGAACGAAGAAGAAGAAGAAGAAGAACTGCATCCCTTTGACACCGGTAGGTGGTGAGCAAGTTTTCATCGTCCCGGTAAATGTACCGTGTTTGCAATCGGACACCTGACTTGCAATTGGGACCGGAATGTGGAGAAGAAGGACACATATAAGACCTATTACAGTATCCTCTCTAACATCTCATCTCTCATAACAGTATTTAACGCAGTATCTTTCTGTTCTACTCTAGCTATCACTTTCTTCCAACCCCACTGCCTAAGTCAAATCTTTCTGTTCTACTCTCGCTATCACTTTCTTCCAACCCCACTGCCTAAGTCAAATCTTTCTGTTCTACTCTCGCTATCACTTTCTTCCAACCCCACTGCCTAAGTCAAATCTTTCTGTTCTACTCTCGCTATCACTTTCTTCCAACCCCACTGCCTAAGTCAAATCTTTCTGTTCTACTCTCGCTATCACTTTCTTCCAACCCCACTGCCTAAGTCAAATCTTTCTGTTCTACTCTCGCTATCACTTTCTTCCAACCCCACTGCCTAAGTCAAATCTTTCTGTTCTACTCTCGCTATCACTTTCTTCCAACCCCACTGCCTAAGTCAAATCTTTCTGTTCTACTCTCGCTATCACTTTCTTCCAACCCCACTGCCTAAGTCAAATCTTTCTGTTCTACTCTAGCTATCACTTTCTTCCAACCCCACTGCCTAAGTCAAATCTTTCTGTTCTACTCTCGCTATCACTTTCTTCCAACCCCACTGCCTAAGTCAAATCTTTCTGTTCTACTCTCGCTATCACTTTCTTCCAACCCCACTGCCTAAGTCAAATCTTTCTGTTCTACTCTCGCTATCACTTTCTTCCAACCCCACTGCCTAAGTCAAATCTTTCTGTTCTATTCTCGCTATCACTTTCTTCCAACCCCACTGCCTAAGTCAAATCTTTCTGTTCTACTCTCGCTATCACTTTCTTCCAACCCCACTGCCTAAGTCAAATCTTTCTGTTCTACTCTCGCTATCACTTTCTTCCAACCCCACTGCCTAAGTCAAATCTTTCTGTTCTACTCTAGCTATCACTTTCTTCCAACCCCACTGCCTAAGTCAAATCTTTCTGTTCTACTCTCGCTATCACTTTCTTCCAACCCCACTGCCTAAGTCAAATCTTTCTGTTCTACTCTCGCTATCACTTTCTTCCAACCCCACTGCCTAAGTCAAATCTTTCTGTTCTACTCTCGCTATCACTTTCTTCCAACCCCACTGCCTAAGTCAAATCTTTCTGTTCTATTCTCGCTATCACTTTCTTCCAACCCCACTGCCTAAGTCAAATCTTTCTGTTCTACTCTCGCTATCACTTTCTTCCAACCCCACTGCCTAAGTCAAATCTTTCTGTTCTACTCTCGCTATCACTTTCTTCCAACCCCACTGCCTAAGTCAAATCTTTCTGTTCTACTCTCGCTATCACTTTCTTCCAACCCCACTGCCTAAGTCAAATCTTTCTGTTCTACTCTCGCTATCACTTTCTTCCAACCCCACTGCCTAAGTCAAATCTTTCTGTTCTACTCTTACTATTATTTTCTTCAAACTCCTGTCTCTTAACCCTATTTTTCCTTCTCTCTCTATTATCTTCTTTAAACTTAACTGCCTAAAATAAATCGCTATATTCTTATCTCAACACCCTTTCCCCCATTTCACTTTCACCAGAATACGCCTCTCGGTTTTTCTCTAGTTATCCCATCCATCTAATTCAGCCTCCTCACCTGATGACTTTGGCAGACTTTCACAACACATATATACACAGACACGCCCACAGACAGACCGCCACATATAAACGTAGACACAAACACAGACAAACACACACATACACTGCCTCCGCCCCCAACTTCATTCCAGTACCAGTCATTTCTTGTTACCCGTTGACTTTGTTTATTTTGCCTATCCAAACAACAGAAATTATTCAATGGTTCTCAAATGGTGCGCCCATTTAATTCTGCTCTGAAACGTGTGTACATTGATTTCAATTATGAAGAACGCTTCTCCCCGATTCGGTACCAACACACCATCTCTTACTTATTTACTGTCTTCTATTTTTTTCCCGTCGTCCACTTCGTCTTCGTTCTTGTCTTTTTACTTAGCTGATTTTCTTCCTCTTCTTCCCGAGCTTGTCCTTGTTATTCTCTTTGTTCTTGTTTTTCCTTCGTCTTTTTTTCCATTTTTGTTTTATTTTTTTCTTCTTCCAGTTCTTGAATTTGTTATTCTTGTTCTTGTTTGTTGTTTTAACTGTTCTTGATCTCGCTCTTCTTCTTGTTCTTGTTTGTTGTTCTTGATCTCGCTCTTCCTCTTGTTCTTGTTTGCTGTTCTAGCTGTTCTTGATCTTGCTCTTCTTCTTGTTCTTGTTTGTTGTTCTTGTTCTAGCTCTTCCTCTTGTTCTTGTTTGTTGTTCTAGCTGTTCTTGATCTTGCTCTTCCTCTTGTTCTTGTTTGTTGTTCTTGATCTCGCTCTTCCTCTTGTTCTTGTTTGTTGTTCTAACTGTTCTTGCTCTTCCTCTTGTTCTTGTTTGTTTTTCTTGATTTCGCTCTTCCTCATGTTCTTGTTTGTTGTTCTTGATCTTGCTCTTCCTTTTGTTCTTGTTTGTTGTTCTAGATGTTCTTAATCTTGCTCTTCCTCTTGTTCTTGTTTGTTTTTCTTGATCTCGCTCTTCCTCTTGTTCTTGTTTGTTGTTCTTGATCTTGCTCTTCCTCTTGTTCTTGTTTGTTGTTCTTGATCTCGCTCTTCCTCTTGTTCTTGTTTGTTGTTCTAACTGTTCTTGCTCTTCCTCTTGTTCTTGATTGTTGTTCTTGATTTCGCTCTTCCTCATGTTCTTGTTTGTTGTTCTTGATCTTGCTCTTCCTTTTGTTCTTGTTTGTTGTTCTAGATGTTCTTAATCTTGCTCTTCCTCTTGTTCTTGTTTGTTGTTCTAACTGTTCTTGCTCTTCCTCTTGTTCTTGTTGGTTGTTCTAACTGTTCTTGCTCTTCCTCTTGTTCTTGTTTGTTGTTCTAACTGTTCTTGCTCTTCCTCTTGTTCTTGTTTGTTGTTCTTGATCTAGCTCTTCCTCTTGTTCTTGTTTGTTGTTTTTGATCTTGCTCTTCCTCTTGTTCTTGTTTGCTGTTCTTGATCTAGCTCTTCCTCTTGTTCTTGTTTGCTGTTCTAGCTGTTCTTGATCTTGCTCTTCCTCTTGTTCTTGTTTGTTGTTCTTGTTCTAGCTCTTCCTCTTGTTCTTGTTTGTTGTTCTTGTTCTAGCTCTTCCTCTTGTTCTTGTTTGTTGTTTTAGCTGTTCTTGTTCTTGCTCTTCCTCTTGTTCTTGTTTGTTGTTCTTGATCTCGCTCTTCCTCTTGTTCTTGTTTGTTGTTTTAGCTGTTCTTGTTCTTGTTTGTTGTTCTAACTGTTCTTGCTCTTCCTCTTGTTCTTGTTTGTTGTTCTTGATCTCGCTCTTCCTCTTGTTCTTGTTTGTTGTTCTAGCTGTTCTTGATCTTGCTCTTCCTCTTGTTCTTGTTTGTTGTTCTTGTTGTTTTTGATCTAGTTCTTTTTCTTGTTCTCCTTGTTCTTTATTTTGTAGTTTTTCTTCCACTTATTCGTTTTCGTGTTCTCGTTCGTCGTCTTCTTTGTATTACACCTCATCCTCTTCGTATTCCACCTATTCTTTTTCGTATTCCTTCTCTTCTTCTTCTTTCTCTTTTTATTCTTCTGTGTCTTCTATTTCTTTTCTTCTTCTACTTTTTTCTTATTCTTCTTCTTCTTCCTCCTCTTCGGCTTGTTCTTCGTATCCCTGCTTTTCGTCTTCGTATTCCTGCTTTTCTTCTTCTATTTCTTCTTCTTTTTCTTTTCTTCTTCTCTCTATTCTTTTCTTCGTGTTCTTTTTCTTTTTATTCTTTTTCTTCTTCTTCTTCTTCTTCTTCTTCTTCTTCTTCTTCTTCTTCTTCATATTCCTCCTCCTCCTCTTCGTATTTCTCCTCATCATTTTCGCATTTGTCCTCTTCCTCTTAACTTCTTATTCCTCATCATCTTCTTCTTCCTTTTCGTCTTCTTTTCCTTCTATTTCTTCTTCTACTTTTTTTCTAATTCTTATTTTTCCTCCTCCTCTTTGTCTTGTTCTTCGTATCCCTGCATTTCTTCTTCGTATTCCTGCTTTTCTTCTTCTTCTTCTTCTTCTTCTTCTTCTTCTTCTTCTTCTTTTCTTTGTCTTCTTCTTTTTCTTTTTCTTCTTATTCTTTCTCTTCGTGTTCTTGTTCTTGTTCTTCTTCTTCATATTCCTCCTCCTCCTCTTCGTATTTTTCCTCTTCTTTTTCGAATTACTTCTCTTCCTATTCTTCTTCTTCTTATTCCTCCTCTTCTTCTTCTTCTTATTCCTCCTCCTCCTCTTCTTCTTCTTCATCGTATATTGCGTCTTGGAAAGAGTTAAAATCTGAAGGGAGCCTGATGCCAGCTAGCCAAAAGCTGCTCGAATCTGTATCTGTTCTTGAAGTACCATGATTTTCCAAAGTCTTTGCTCAGATCTTCTCTCCACCTCGGGAGAGTAGTTGTAGTTGTATACCAGAATATTTAGAACTCTCCGTCCCATTGCTCTTACGGCAATTCAAATCTTCTCTGAGACTCGAAAAACCTCACCCCCATATACCATTGCCTGGATAACCATGCTAATAAAGGTGTGAGCCCTGGCTTTGACGTCCGTCATCTGCTGCAGTATCAGTCTAGTGCGATTAAAGCGGAACCAGGCTGTCGCTCCCCTGCGTGAGATCGCCTTATCAATGCTGTGGTTGCTGTTGATTGTATGACCTGTGTCGACATACGCATGACATTTTCAATGGGCTCATTTCAAGCGCAGTTCCCCAGAAGAGCAGAAAATATTCAATAGAAATTGAGTCTTCGTTCTTTCTCTGTTCAGTCCTGCCACCTTGCCTGCTTCATTCAGCTCATTTAGTGTTTGTTGGGATTCTGTACTGCAGATCTGGCACAAAGAAGGGTTAGATGAATGTTTCATCATCATGAAACACGTCCTTTACAGAACGTCGCTCTCCAACAGCCGAAGTGTGAGACTCTCGATCACTGGCAAGAACTCCCGCCTCTGTCGCTGTCATTTTCAGGACCTCCGTAATGTCTTGTGTCCATCTTCTCCTCGGTATGTATCTGCCACGCCACCATGTCCTCTAATATCGTTCTCTCCAGGCCATTTTTGCGTTTGATGTGTCGGCAATATTTAAATTTTCTGAACAAGATATTGTTGTCTATAAATATTTTTCCTCGATATCCAGTTCTTTTAGTATATTTGCATTTTTCCTTTTCGCTACCCATGATGTTTTGAACACTTTCCTGTAACATTTTAGTTTAGAAGATTCAATCGTTATCAATGTTCTATCATAACTTTCTAATTTTGTTTTAACCTCTGCATTGTCATGTTCATTCCTCTTCTGACTTCCTTCCGGTGATCTCCATTGTTGCCTGGACTAGAGGTACTTAAAAATTGGGACTTTCTAATCTCCCGGTGTTATAAAAGAATAATAAATAATGATAGTTGTTTCACAGCTTAAAAATTCAAATAAGTAAAACCCCAAATTGTTTGAAAAACTGAACATAATCACTCTTATTTTACCACATGAGAGAACAGATATCATTTTGTTTTGTTCGTGGGTTAAAGTTAATACAGGATTGGACAGCCGAACTTTTATATAAACATTCTTTGTTGCTTTTACAACATGTCTGACAAATTAGTTATAGTGTTAATCTTTGCTCTATTTTCGGTTCCCGTGTCTTACATTGGCAGAGTTTCAGAAACATTAGTTTTCCACTTAAGTTGATTAGGGGTTCTAAAAGCATTACAGCGTAGCGTTGGGGTGAACAGGAAATGTTTAAACTACCAGTATTTTATTACATGTATTTTAACTTAATTTCATAATACTGGTTTAGAAGACTAGACAGATACTGCATACAACCAGTGTATACCACCACACCGATACTGAAAATACTGTGAGCATACCATCTATTTTTGAATGCATTAACTGATTCTGCCTCCACGACATCCTGTGGCAATGCATTCCAAGAAAACACCACTCTCTGACTAAAAATATATTTCCTAATATCTCACATCGACGATTTGTTGTGGTTTGTTAATTGTTTTCGTTCGTGTTTTGTCACTTACCTGTAACTTTTGGCCGACACGTAGGTAACGTCTAATTTTTTTCTCCCTGTGTGATGTAATTGTTTCTTGTACGTCCTCTTTATTACTCCCCATGAAATTTGCCTTCTAGTATATATTTAGTAAGTTTATGTCTCATGTTATGATCAAGCCAAGACAATCTATCTTTCTGTATACTCGTCATCAATTGTCTATATGCACCAATATCTTTAAGCACTTGTTAATATGACCTTTGTAAGATCCAGAACACACTTTACAACCTGCAATAACACCGCATCTCTAACCATTCTAATGTCTTGTCAACGTTTTTGTCCACTTATATATATATATATATATATATATATATATATATATATATATATATATATGCCTGTGTGTGTGTTTAAGTGTGTATGTGTGCGTATCTGTGTTTATATTTGTGAGTGTATGTGTGTGAATATGTGTGTATACGTCTGTGTGCACGCCCGTGTATATCTGTTTGTGTGTGCCTGTCCGCGTGTGCCTGCCTACGTGTGCATGTCTGCATGTGTCTGTTTGCGAGTCGGTTTGTGTGTGTGTGCGAGTGTACATGTGTGCGCATGTATGTGCGTATATATATAAATATATGTCTAGTTGATGACCCGTTCCTCAGCTCAGCTAAGGATCCCAACTTCGTCTGCAGCTGATGCTGTTTTGCGCCACATAATTCCAGTGGGTGGTCAGCACCTCTCCAGAGGCGTCTCCGTTGTTGTTGCGGACAGCAAGGAACTAACTAACGTATTATAGGTCTCCCCTGCGATCTCTTTTTGCCTCGGGGTACCTGATTGCTGCTGCCATTTTCCATCGAATATTGTTTCGTCGCATAATGTGACTTGTCCATCTATGTTTTGCCTTGTCTGCATAGATTATCGCATCATTCACTAAGGACAATCGTTTTTATAGAATTGTGGAGAAGGTTGATTCAGAAGGACAATTCCTATAAAGCGTCACAAGAGAGTCCTGGATGACTTTCAATTTGTCTTCTAGTGATTTTGATATACTGGACAACACTTTGAGGGAAGAAAGAAAATCAATTTAACACTTAATGTTGCTTATTGGTGATTTGGTGTTAGGGCCATACTTTTGAGGGACGAGAAGCATTTAATTGCAGTCTAATTTATATAATAAGTTCCGAAAAATATATTTATATGCGTGCGTGTAACTATATGTATGTTTATGCGTATGTGTGTGTGTGTGTGTATGTCTCTCTCTCTCTATCTCTCTGTGTGTGTCTCTCTTTCCGTGTGTGTGTGTGTGTGTGTGTGTGTAGATAATAGAGTGTAAATGGGAGTGAATAACATGAATTATCAGTAATTAGGTTTCTCACCACCCCCTGAAAATTAAAAAGCACATTTAAGTTGCTAACATAACAATACATACATAATGTAACATAACATAGTATATAACAAGACATAACATTGCATGACAAAACACAGCTTCTTCTTCATGGATCAACTGATGCTGTGCTGGTAGTCCGGCGAGGTTCATGAAAGAGACTGCATTTCAAGTCTTCGCCGGTCCATTACACCTTTTCGAGCATAGTAGTTCTACAAAAAAAAGATGGTCAAGATGGCGCCGGACATGGTCGCAGTCGATTTCCCTCTTGATAAAACGGTGTTTTGTTTGTGTTTTCTATGATAACTCTCGGACTATTAACGTGATTCCTGGATATTTTTTTTTTTTTTTTTTTTTTTTTTTTTTTTTTGCGTTCGCCATATTTATCTAATCCCCAAGGCGGTGTGCGTTGCACTGCGTTTTTATTTTACGCCTGTCGGCCCAGTGCATCCGACTTCAGCATGCATTTTATGTAAGGGTCTGCTTCCTCCTGCATTTTCTAAGGGTTTGCTTCCCCAAGGTAACGGCCGGTGCTGTGATGGGGATCGAACCCAGCACCTTCTGGTAGTGAGCCGTGTCACTAACCACTAGGCCACGCCGTCCCCACGATTCCTGGATATAAATGTGCCGACTTGTGAATTAAACATACTAATGGGAAAGAAGTGATGCAACGAAGTATATAACAGTGTAGTTTTAGTCGTGAAAGGTAGACTAATGTGTACAGTTTCGATGGGACAAAGCGTGTCCGAAACTTGACCCGGTCAAAAGCTAGTGTCGCTCCGTGCTGTATCGTGACCCAGATAGCATGAACACTGAAACGAAGGAGGTCATCCTGACCCCGTCAAACATACGGTACTTCAGAAAAGAGCTCATCGCGCTTTGATCAGCACACTACGTCCCTTCAAACTCAGATCTACATCTGTTGCGTGTGCTGAAAATACACTTAACCGAGGAGGCATCGGAACTCACAAGTATACAATCAAGGCGGAAGACCAGAGGAACGAGAGGTGGAAGAAGAATACACAAACAAATGCACTCAGAAACAGATACCTCAAAGCTCCACCCCAGCGATAAAAGAGAAGGGAAGGGCTACCGAGAAAACGAGGCACACGCTGACACCATACTGTCTGCATCCGAACCCTTCACTAGAAGTCTTGACCATGTCTTGCCTCTAGAACATGTTGAGTCCGGACGAGAGAGTGAGGAAGATCCTGCGCACAACTCCCTCACTATAAACACATTGCGCAACTCACGACATCACCCTACAGATCACACCCTGACTAGCAGCTCGCAACTGGCATGGCCTCCAAACTGCAGCGGCGGAACAGGCAGAAAACGATCACGAAAACTACCCATCACGCTTGCAACATGGAATGTCCGCACGCTACTGGACAACACCAAAGCAAACAGACCCGAACGACGGACAGCACTGATCGCCAGGGAACTGGCTAGATACAACATCTGCATAGCTGCACTGAGCGAGACACGACTGGCAGAGGAAAGGCAGATCACAGAAGAAGGCGCTGGTTATACTTTCTTCTGGAGCGGCCGCAGCAAAGAAGAACGCCGTGAAGCTGGAGTTTGCTTTGCCATCAAGACCAACATGGTCGACAAGCTCACAAGCATGCCCAGAGGAATTAATGACCGCCTGATTACACTGCGTCTCCCCCTAATAGGAGGGCGCCATGCAACACTCATCAGTGCATACGCACCCACAATGACAAATCCTCAGAAAACAAAAGATAAGTTTTATGAGGACCTTGAGGCGCTCATCGCTGCAGTCCCCAAATCTGACAAACTGGTCATCCTCGGTGATTTTAACGCTAGGGTTGGCACAGAACATACAGCCTGGGAGGGGGCCATTGGCAGACATGGTATCAGAAAATGCAATAGTAACGGACTGCTCCTTCTGAGGACATGTGCCGCAAATGAACTACTCATTACAAACACAGCTTTCCGACTACCTGTCCGAAATAGAACCACATGGATGCACCCAAGGTCACGCCACTGGCACCTCATTGACTACATTATCATCAGACGTAGGGATCGAGCGGATGCTATGGTAACGAAGAGCATGTGTGGTGCAGAATGTTGAACCGACCATCGACTTGTCATTGCCAAGCTAAACTTCAAGATCCAGCCCAAAATGCGCCCCCAGGGAAAGAAATACAGAGGAGGCTAAATGTCTCTCAGCTGAAATACGAACCCACGAGAGGAGGCTTCCAGGAAGAGCTTGAGCTTAGACTGTCTGAGCTTCGTTTTGAAAAGAACGACATCGAAGAGAACTGGGCATCATTGAGAAACACACTGTACGATACAGCTGTTAAACACATTGGCCCACTCACGCGCAAGCATAAGGACTGGTTTGATGAGAACGATCTGGAAATACAGGGCCTTCTCGATGCAAAACATGAAGCGCACAGGGAATACCAGAAGGACACACCATCTCCGGCAGCAAAAGCTGCCTTAAATACTGCTCGCAAAGCTGTCCAGACCGGGCTTAGAGAGATGCAAGACTCCTGGCTCAGCAAAAGAACTGACGAAATTGAGATGTTCGCCAAGCGTCATGACACCAAACGGTTTTACGAGGCACTGAAAGCTCTCTACGGCCCGCAGCCCTCTAGTAATACTCCAGTTCGCAGTGCGGATGGGGTACTGCTAACAGATAAGGTTCAGATTCTAGACAGATGGGCAGACCACTTCTGCAAAATACTAAACCACCCATCGTCCATAAATGAAGAGGCCATCCGGCGAATGCCGCAGGTGGAACTGAACCTGGCGTTGGATGAAGTCAATACTGAGGAGGAAGTCGACAGAGCAATCAGTTCAATATATACAGGAAAAGCTCCAGGAGCTGATGCAATACCAGCAGAGGTATATAAGACAGCTGGCCCATCCCTCACCAGAAGGATCACTGAACTCTTCTGTCACATGTGGGCTGAAGGTAAAATTCCGCAAGAGCTAAAGGACGCCTCAATCGTTCACCTGTACAAAAGAAAAGGCAACCGTCAGGAATGCGACAATCATCGTGGAATATCGCTACTCTCCGTAGCAGGCAAGATCCTAGCGCGCTTACTGCTAAACAGGCTCAACAAACACCTTGAACAAAGCCACCACCTCCCAGAAAGCCAATGTGGATTCAGAGCCGGAAGAGGAACAGTGGACATGATTTTTGCCGCTCGCCAATTACAAGAGAAGTGTCGAGAACAAAATCAGGCCTTGTACACCACATTTATTGATTTGACAAAGGCATTTGATACAGTAAACAGAGGAGGGCTGTGGATGATAATGTCTAAGTTTGGCTGCCCCAACAAGTTCATAACAATGGTGAAACAGCTACACGAAGGCATGTGTGCTCGTGTACTGGACAGCGGTGCAATCTCTAAAACGTTTCTAGTATCAAACGGAGTAAAACAAGGATGTGTACTCGCCCCGACTTTGTTCAGCATGATGTTCGCTGCCACGATCACAGACGCCTTCAGATCATTGGAGCTTGGAATACCCATAAAGTACTGCACAGATGGCAAGTTACTCAATTCCCGAAGAATGAAGGCCAAAACCAAAGTGGCTGGTGACATAATTAGAGAACTTGTATTTGCTGACGGCTGCGCTCTAATGAGCAACTCAGAACTGAACATGCAGGTTGGAATGGACCAGTTCTCTGCCGCATGCGAAAATTTTGGCCTGACCATAAATGCCCGAAAAACAGAGGTCATGTACCAACCAGCACCAGGCATGCCGTACACAAAACCAGAGACTACAGTCAGCGGGCAGACGTTGAATGCCGTAGACAAATTCACATATCTGGGCAGCACGCTGTCGAGATCTGTCAGCGTAGACGATAAGGTGGCAAGCAGAATAGAAAAGGCCAGCACAGCCTTTGGTAGAATGCGCTCGATGGTCTGGGCACGTCGTGGCATCAGCGTCAAGACCAAACTCAGTCTACCGTGCAACCATCATTCCAACCCTTCTATACGCTTGCGAAAATTGGACTGTATACTCTGGACATGCAAGGAGGTTAAACCACTTCCACACAGGTTGCCTGAGGCGAATATTCCACATCCGATGGCAAGATCGTGTCACTGATATCCAGGTTCTCTCGAGGGCTAACATGCCCAACATCCATGCACTGCTAGAAAAAGCACGACTAGGATGGGCCGGACTTCTCGTCCGTATGTCAGACGAGCGGCTCCCAAAGAAGCTTCTCTACGGCGAGCTGAGAGAGGGATGGCGCGAGAGAGGGCGCCCAAAGAAACGTTTTAAAGACGGTCTGAAGGATTCACTAAAAAGTTGCCAGATAGACATCGACACCTGGGAATCTCTTGCGCAAAACAGATCTGACTGGAGAAGTGCAGTCAAATCGGGTGTAGCTGCCGGTGAAGACGACCGTGTTTTGAAAGCCCAGAGCAGACGCGAGAACCGGAAATCCCGAACAGCGGGAACACAATCCCCTTCTACAACCCTCGTGTGCCCGATATGTAGCAGATGTTTTCGTGCCCGCATTGGCCTGTTCAGCCACATGCGCACCCACACCCAACAGGGAAATCTGTGACAAGGATGATGTCGGCGGTCCTCATCGACAACGATGGACAGCTATTATTAGTTCTACCGGGCCAGACTGTCTCTCTTTAGTCTGTATACATGAGGCAGTCCTGCAGAATATGTACTGGTGTATGCTTGAGTGCTCCACAATCGCATGTGGCAGTATCTCTGAGGCCCATTTTGTGGAGGTGGACCTTGAATCTCCAATGTCTCGTTGTGAGTCTGAAGATCTTTGTCTTCCCATCTCTGCCAAGTTTGTCAATGCTGTTATTTCTGGCTTGTATTCTATGTGCTGGACTCTCCATTCCGTCCTCGTGGATCGTTTGACGATTTGATGAGTGTCTTTGCTTCTTTATAGCTCTGTGGATCCATAGTCTGCGTGTGTTCACTTTAGGATTTTACGAACTCATCGCCATTCTAGTTTCCAGGTATCCCGCAGTGTGCCAGAATCAACTGTAGTACTAAATCTTGTGTTTTTGATTTGGAAAACAACCCACTGTTATATTCCATTTCGTGTCATAGTCTATCTTGCTTGGAAGTGTGAGATGGCTTGTAGTTCGCTTCTGAGATCTGTTAAATGTACGTTTTTTTGTAGTTGTGTTTTGGCTGATAAGAATCTGGTTCTTGCTTCAGCTCTGAAAAAATGGTACGGGTCTCTTCACCTGGTATGAAGTGGTTTTCTATGTCGCCGTTGTTTACGTATGTGATGCAGATTCCAATGCTTTCCCTTTTAGAGTTCTTCGTGGCTGATACATCTCTGTACACACGTGTCCATGAGTTGACCAGGTACTGTCTCTTGAGCTCATGTAGAATTTTGATATTTTTTGCTCTCCGTGGGGCTTCCAAGATTGTTTTTGGACTGGTCCTGGCTCTGCATTCATGGTTCTGGCATGAGGGCTTCACATAACCCAACAACACAACATAACATAAAATACCATAACAATGCATACCATAACAAACGACATAACACTTTTCTTTTTTATTCACGGTTAATCATCGCTAGCAAACATTCTTCGTTGGAACATATCCATTGCTAGTAAACATTACTACGTGTTAGGTAGTTCCATTTGTTGATTGTAATTTAATTGGTCTCTTGTTTGCTTAGGTCCTAACAGTGTTGCATTTGTGAAGACGTCGATCAGTGCCACGCCCACAAGAACTTCATATAACAACATCGCAGATTTCGCGCCTTTGGAGGTGGAGCTAGGAAACGATGACGGTTATGAGGTTGAGGTCGTGTCACTTTCCTCCAATCGTATTCCTGAAAGACGTTATGACATCGCTAACCTTGGAGATCCTGAATTGTTCCATGGTTGGACAGATGTTCAGGGTACAGGAGCCGCTAATGATTACTGCAGGTCAGAGATAGATTTATGGCGTGTAAGTTGTTACAGTTAGCAGTAATATTAGGTTCCTCAAATAGCATGTTCCTTACAGAAAGTCGCTCACATAAGTCTGCATCAAAGGTCGAAAGCAATGGATCTCCAGTGAACTCCGTCTCTTGCCGTAATGGTGCAATCTGACATGCTTTTCCCAGCCATTTGTTAATGGTGTAGCGTTTTTTGCCTCTTGAGCGACTGCCTTCCATGCTACCCTCTAGAATTTCTCTTCAACAATGGTTCTTCTTATATGGTGAAATAACGTAACTGTCTAACCCTGATTTCGGTCACCTTTTCAACACCTCTGCATTTGTTTTTTCTCTTTCCGAGAAATGCGACCCAATCTTCTATATACCCATTTTTCCATCTTGTTATTCAGAGGGCATCTTTCTGTGCCATAAAGTCGTGACAAGTACACACAACACCTTAGACTTCTCATTTTCAATTTATCCATTTGGATGTCAGTATGTGTCGCTTGTTGCTGAATGCCATTTCGATAACACCTATTCTCTTAATTTTTTTTATTTTTCACAGTTGCCTTCTATACGGCTCTTAATTCTTGACTAGTTCTCTCACCTCCGTATCTATCATCCTCAGAACATCTTTGATGTCGTGTGTAGATCTTTTTTTCGGTATGCCAGAAACCATACTGTATAGTTTCATTTATACAAAACCACTGTGGCGTTTGATGTGTCCAAAGTATTTCAGTTTCCACGATGTAATGTTGTTTACAAGCCAATTGTCTTCTAAATCCAGGTCCATTATGATGTCTGTGTTTTCCTTTTTCGCTTTTCTATGGCATGCTGCGAACTTCTCTGTAGTATTTTAGCTCCAAACATTAATTTTTTGTGTGGCTTTAGTGAATGTGTGTGTGTGTGATGGTCCATATTTCGTGTACGTTCGTTGTCACAGGGGAGATTTCCACAGAATTATTATTTTTATTATTGTTACTGTTCTTTATTATCCTATCCTTCTTCTTCTTCTTCTTCTTCTTCTTCTTCTTCTTCTTCTTCTTCTTCTTCTTCTTCTTCTTCTTCTTCTTCTTCTTCTTCTTCTTCTTCTTCTTCTTCTTCTTCTTCTTCTTCTTCTTCTTATTCTTCTTCCTTCTTCTTCTTCTTCTTCTTCTTCTTCTTCCTTCTTCTTCTTCTTCTTCTTCTTCTTCTTCTTCTTCTTCTTCTTCTTCTTCTTCTTCTTCTACATCTTCTTCTATTTTTTTCTTTTCTTTCTTCTTTTCTTCTTTCTTCTTCTTCTTTTTCTTCTTTTTCTTTTTCTTCTCCCTCTTTTCATTTTTCTTACTATTATTATTATTTTTGTTATTTTACAAACACACAGAATAACATTAGGCCGTTTAACACAAATATCGGGAAGGAAGACTAACTTCAGGCACAACAAACTGATCAGACATGTTAGTCAGGGTCAGACACAACAAACTGATCAGACATGTTAGTCAGGATCAGACACAACAAACTGATCAGACATGTTAGTCAGGGTCAGACACAACAAACTGATCAGACATGTTAGTCAGGGTCAGACACAACAAACTGATCAGACATGTTAGTCAGGATCAGACACAACAAACTGATCAGACATGTTAGTCAGGGTCAGACACAACAAACTGATCAGACATGTTAGTCAGGGTCAGACACAACAAATTGATCAGACATGTTAGTCAGGGTCAGACACAACAAACTGATAAGATATGTTAGTCAGGGTCATACAAAACATACTGGCCAAGACCCTCACCTCGTCTTCCTAGTAGCCTCCTTGGAAATAGTCTGTTTTCATGGCAACCTGGCTAACAAGGTGATGGATCGACATGATCCCCATAGCAGTGAGCGACAGGCCGATGAAGCCAAGCATAGCACAACGGCCTCGAGCACCCCAGTCCATCTTAATCAGCACGCTCGGGATGTGAGGAAAGCTACTGCAACGCGCCACCTAACTTCCTTTTCAATACGCACAAAAGAGCAAACCTGCCTATTGTGGACATTCTAAACAAAAAAACAAATGGTAATCTAGCTGTAATCATCTCTGGGTAAATGCCCTACATCCGTAATGCGCATCGTCAGCATCTGATATATTCTCTGTACTTTCATGCTAGGTGGGCGGATTTAATGAGGAATACAGAAATGTGACAAAAACGCAACCAAAGCAAATGGAGATTATCGAGAGAAACTAGAGATGAATAGAACACACACACAGCAATGACACATGATCTGGAATGGAAGCAACATGGGAAGAACTGATTGAAGAAGCAAATGCGAAGAACCAAGGTAGTTGGATTCTCATTAGCGTACTCTTGAAGAAGGGCATAACCCGGGATCTGTAAGGAACGTTTATTGCAGCCATGTTTTCCAGGGAGGTAGAAAGATTAGTTCAAGTAAAGTTATTACTGTCGTTCTTGTTACTGGGACAAGACGTATATGACACTTCAACCATTACCATCCAGAACTAGGAGGTGGCAGATGTGGACTAGCTCCCGTAACCTGGGATCTTTTATCAACGATAAGATCTACCCAGACCCCGAAATAGGCAATGGCATTGACACAGTTGCTGGTATATTTTCACGTCTGACAACAAGTGTCTGGAAAACCCTCAAACTAAGGTTGTAGTATTCAATGTCTGTTTCGTCAGTACCATTATTTATGGTAGCAAATCATCGGCATCGTATGTCAAACAAGAGCAAACTTCAAGACCTTTCACCTACGGCGTCTGGGATTCATCATTGACGTCACAGGGAGAGACAGTGTGACAAACGTAGAGGTGCATTCTACCATCAATCTCCCAAGTATGTCCGCTCTTCTTAGACAGCGAAGACTGCGATAGTTAGTCATGGTCGCTGCCTACAAGACAGTCGATTCCCCAAATGATATTTTCTATTGACAGCTGATGTATTGTAAGCGAACAGTTGGCCGACCACAGCTAAGGTTCAAAGTCTCATATAAGGACATGAAGATACTAGATGTGGATCTGACATCTTGAGAAGACATAGCTACAGACCTATCCAAAACGGAGATGCAACCTGAAGATCCGCATCATAATAGGCGAAAAGAAAGTTCTTCCAGCACGAAGATGTGAAAAGACAACGCTGCAAGGAAGATGAAAACCAAAACTCAGCAAAGAGTTGTTACTTGAAGTTCGCATGATCGTATTGTCAGTCATCCATGAAAGGGGCTTCTACTACTACTACTGCTGTTGTTATTGATATGGAAGTCATCCGTACGGAGTTAATTCCCTTCTAGACCACGTTTTATTTGTAGCAGATTTCAGTGGCTTTTCGTACGTCCCGAGACTACCTGACAAGGTGGACCAGGATCCGCCAAGATGTAGTGTAGTGCAGGGATCATCAGAAAGCTGACTAGCATGGGGGTTATAGTGTCAATTCCTATATCGCTGACCAGACAGCTGTGACACGCCTTTTTTTCCAGAAATACGAAAGGATGTGAGATTACTTGAGCAGTATGTTTCACCTGACCCTGACGCTGCGGTAACGCACACATGCGAAACATGGACACAAGAACACTAAACAAGAAAAAGGAACAATTGAACTAACACAGAGCATACACATTCTCAGAATAATATAGACAGCGAGAAAGAAAAACAGACGCACCAAAGGAGTTGGATAAAGAACACAATTTGTCCGTAAACGTCATTACGTTTTGAAAGTAAAATACATTTATAATTTCAAGCGATTCAATGGTTTAGACAAAAGGTTACTGGGGTTGGTGGTATGGTACCTGGAGAATGAGGCACAGGTTCTTCTTCGTCTTCTTCTGCGTACACAGTCAGACAGTAACCATTATTTTTTCGAAAAAAGCGGCGGTCATCCTGAGGCTGTCGCCACTGCCATAGAGCTTGTCTTGCAGTTCCACTGGTGATGGCCACATCTGCTCTCTCTGATCCTCGTATGTCGGGCAGTTCTGCAGCAGATGTTCAGCGGTCATTTTACCGGTACCGCACGGGCATTCGTCGGTACACCCTATCTTCAATTTGTTGAATAGGTGGTACCTCAGTCTATTGTGGCCAGTGCGAAGTCTGAAGACAACGACCTGCTCTCTTCGGTTCAACTGGTAATAGGCATCGTTTTTGGTGTAACCAGTATGTTCGGTTTCCCATTTGGTCATTTGGCTTTGAGGCACAAGTTCAACAAGGAGAAGAGGAACAGACAATATCAAATATGTACTGAAGATGAAATTGATAGAGACATGAAACTGATCAAAGATCGAGGGTCTGTAATGAGAGTGACATTTTACAAACGACATGCTTCGAAAGAAATTCAAAAGATGGGTCATAAAATCAATTTTTTTTTTAAATTTATGAGACAAGCAATGAAAAAAAAGAGAAATGATTGCATGCACATTGTCCTTTATTTCTCAATACACTTTTCACCACCACCTACACTTTTCACCACCACCTACACTTTTCACCACCACCTACACTTTTCACCACCACCTACACTTATCCCCACCCTGTATCATGCAAAGCCATGTGAGCACTCAAATATAGCTGTTCCACTGTCTGTCAAGTTACTCGTTTGTCAACTCGAATCATCTCCCCGACACGCAGCATTTATGCTTTTCTTACAGTCTGAACGGGACGACGAGGTCAGGCCTCATCAGCAACTTTTGAGCGTTCTTGAGAAAATTTATCGACCCAGCTATGCACCGCTTTACGCGACAAACACTTGTCCTCGTGAATATGTGGTTTTTCCTTATAAATACCTTTTGCAGAAAGGCCTTTTAAATTAATAAAGAAACGAATATCAGAACTCTGTTCTTTGATTATGATCTCTGTGAGCATGGACGCCATGTTGCACATACGCCATGTTGCACATGAATGCATGCGTGCATACAGTCATCACAAAGCTAGATGATGCCGCCACTGAAGTAAACTTTTTGAAAAGAGCAACCACATTTTAAAGTTATCACATTTCAGTTTGTGACCTAATTACTGACGTACCCTTGTATATCAGAGGAACGTTTGCCAAAGCTACAAACGCACTAGATACTGATGTTGATGAGAGATTTAAACAAAATAAAACAACAAACCTTGACCTCATCTTTATCCTTTCCTAAAAAGTCCTTTTGCTGTTCTATGATTGTACACTCTGTTAGCAAGCAGGGACGCCATGTTGTAACTCTACTGCGTACGTGCATGCGGCATTTAGCGTCTGCTATCTAACCTATTCACAAAACTGGGTGTTGCTGCCACCTAGTAATACCTTTAGAAACATACCAACTACCTTTTACAAGCATTCCAGACTGGAACACGTCCTCCGAGAGAGATGTCCAACACATGACTCACTCGCTGAGTGATGTCCCTACGACCTCTTGTGGATATGGGAAATGCACGACACACAATGACATATGTCATTCCTCTCTCCTCTGTCTTGCGGGATACCTGTTTATGGGACAGGCTTCGGGAGTAAACCCTTAAGAAAAATCTGCATTCTGCACTATCCAGTTGTCTGGATAATGTCTCGCAACTGGCCAAAGATATCTCAGGACGAGAGAGTGAACTTGACAAATAACGCAGTTTCCTATTCTCTTTAATCTAAATCGCCGCGCAAGTCACCTATTTCAGCGGACACTGCAAGAGAAAAAAAGACTGTCCACACGGCTGAACAGAGAGAATGGTCATCATCACATATGATGGACGAACATCATCGTTTATCAGTTTGTGACCTACTTACTGACCTACCATCTTCTGCTACATACAGTTATCACAAAATTTGATGTTTCTGCCATTAAAAACACATTTAGAAACTATCAACTACATTTTTATATTCGTATATCAGCGTGTGACCTACATACTGACTTGATCTGGGACATAATGATAACGATAACGCTAGTCTTGGTCCCCAATTCCAGTCAGTATATACTTATCTTTACAAAATGTTCATAGAATATCGATGTTTATTCCAGTCAATTGACTGTCTTTCTGTTTACAGAGTCATAGGTAAAGGAAAGCGGAGATTTCTGTCCTGCAATCTGGCTGGTAGCACGGGGCAAGGTCATCATTATGTGTCCAAGTTGGGTTTTGAGGCGGGGTATACAGGGACGTGGTTCATGAGGGATATGGATGGAGACGGCAGAGATGACTACTGCAGGTTTGTGAGAGATGGGTACTTTTATATGTGGGGTTAGGAGAAATACAAACATAACGCACGCATACAAAGAGAGAGACAGAGAGAGAGCGAGAGAGAGGGAGAGAGAGGGAGACAGGGGGCGGGGGATAGATGGAGAGAAATGATAAATGTGTGATTGCAAGCTGCAATTGCTGCAAGTTGTTGAGGGAGGGATAGGTTTAGGGAGAGGTAAACCACCACCACCACCAAAACACACACACACACACACACACACACACACACGAGGATAACCATGCAAGCGCATGCATACACGGACACAGAGAAAAAGATAGATAGATAGATACGTATATATATATATATATATATATATATATATATATATATATATATATAGATAGATAGATAGATAGATAGATAGATAGATAGATAGATAGATCGATAGATAGATAGATAGATAGATAGATAGATAGATAGATAGATAGATAGATAGATAGATAGATAGATAGAGATCGTTTGAAATAGGATCAAGATGCAGAGCAGTGCATGCGTTTCAGCGGTCAACGACCCGAAAGCTGACTGCTAGCGTCAGAAGACGCTCCTACGACTCCCCGTGGTGATCCTGCAGCATGGCAGACTGGCTAAGGAGAAGGGATTGAAGAGGGAAGGCTAACTCGGTAACCAAAACTATCTGCTGTAGTTGGATGTGTCGGACCGAAAGGTGCAAATATCGCAATCAACCTGTCAACTACGACAGAACGCATTCCGTTTTCTGGATAATACATAATTGCAAATTCCTTTTCAGAGCTTGATAGCGGGAGACCGAGAACGAGCGAAGAAGAAGAAAGAAGAAGTCATACCGTGTGAATAGTAGAACAGAATTCATGTTTGTGAGAGAGGGATATGTTTATCTTGGGATAGGGAAGCAATATACCCGCAAACACACGGAGAGATAGATAGATTACGTGTGTGTGTGATTTATATATATATATATAAAGAGAGAGAAAGAGAGAGGGAGAGAGAGAGAGAGAGAGGGGGGGGGGTGGAGAACAGTTTCAAAAAAAGGCGACAAATAAAGGATTCAGCTGGTGGATGGAGGGAAGGTGGCGAGAGATAGAAAGCATGTTACACAGTGTGAAAAGAAAGAATATTGCAGGGTTCTGCGTGAGGAAAGATTACTGCCGAGAAGTATACACGCAAAGAGGGAAAGTGATAATGTTAGGGAGTGAGAAATATAATCCACTTCACTTTGTTTGAAAGTAGTTTAGTTTGTTGATGATTCCGAACTTTAAACGCAAGTTCTATAAAAAATAATTCCGTTTATGATACTCAAGAAGAGAAAAAAGAAGACGTATATGAAGAAGAGTTGGTCAAAGACATCCAGGAAACCTTGAAACCAATCTCACAGTGGTGCAGCGACTCAAGCTCAAAGATCAATCCGTGGTGCTCTTTGAATAATTCCATAGGGAAGGGTGAACTCCCGGGCATCACATTTGATGGCTGCACCATTGACATGTGTGACAGGTTGAAATACCTCGGAGTGACATTCGATGGCAGTATCTCCTATAATTGCCATGTTGACCAGATCGTACAAAGATGTAAACGAGGGTTTGGAGCACTCAAGACCATGGTTGCTGCCAACTTGAAACACCGCCTCCTATTCATTCTTTTTCCTCAGCTCGTGTTGTCTGTTATTAATTACGAACTGGGCATCCTCACACTATCAAAACCACAGTGTGAAATGTTGAATGTAAATGAAACTGGTTGTATACAGACTCCGCAGAGTCTTCTAAACCAGTGTAAAGACGTAAGTTAAGACGACAACAAATAAGAAGAGGGGGCGGATGAAGTGAGGAATGAGCAGACTACTGCAGATTTGTATTTACGGGCGTTCAGCAGAGAGTGAAAGAAAAACCAGAGAGAGAGAAAGAGAGATATAGAGAGAGAAAAAGACAAACAGAGCAAGAAAGATGGAAGCCGCTGAAGATAGAATTGCTATGAAGGTTCGAAAGCAGAGAAACGAAAAGAAATACAGTCATAATTATAAAGATGGCCATTTAGTAATTTCTATTGGGTCACTAAGAATGTGTACTTTCATGTAGTTTAGAATTAGAAGTTGAAAGAATGGGCACCAGAGAATTAAGAATACTGAAAATGAGCAATATAGAGAATGAGAAATACAGAGAATGAGAAATATAAAGAAGCATAGTTTTACTGTGTGTGCGTGTATGTGTGTGTGTGTGTGTGTGTGTGTGTGAGAGAGAGAGAGAGAGAGAAAGAGAGAGAGAGAGAGTGAGAGAGAGAAAGAGAGAGAGAGAGAGAGAGTGAAGGAGATTTTTAACAAAGGAAATTTCAAAGTTTGTGAATGAAAATGTCAGATCATCCGAAATAATATAACTTCTGTAGTTTTGTACGCGGGAATCAAAGGCTCAACAGGAGAAATGGAAGAAGAAGAAGAATTAGGAATATTCATTTTCGAAGGTCACAGTTGAGGTTTAGAAAGAAATAAAGAATGTAAGAAAGATAAAAAGAGTAACGAAAGGGAAGTCCTCTGTTCTAGTTGCCTGACTGAAACACTGCGTCTTTTCTAACCAGTCGTAAAATGGGAATACAGAGAGTTGTGTATGTGAACAAGAACACCGTCACGTAAAATAGGAATAAAGAGAGTTGTGTATGTGAAAAAGTGCACCGTCACGTAAAATAGGAATAAAGAGAGTTGTGTATGTGAACAAGTGCACCGTCACGTAAAATAGGAATAAAGAGAGTTGTGTGTGTGAACAAGAACACCGTCACGTAAAATAGGAATAAAGAGAGTTGTGTATGTGAACAAGAACACCGTGACGTAAAATAGGAATAAAGAGAGTTGTGTATGTGAACAAGAACACCGTCACGTAAAATAGGAATAAAGAGAGTTGTGTATGTGAACAAGAACACCGTCACGTAAAATAGGAATAAAGAGAGTTGTGTATGTGAACAAGAACACCGTCACGTAAAATAGGAATAAAGAGAGTTGTGTATGTGAACAAGAACACCGTCACGTAAAATAGGAATAAAGAGAGTTGTGTATGTGAACAAGAACACCGTCACGTAAAATAGGAATAAAGAGAGTTGTGTATGTGAACAAGTGCACCGTCACGTAAAATAGGAATAAAGAGAGTTGTGTATGTGAACAAGAACACCGTCACGTAAAATAGGAATAAAGAGAGTTGTGTATGTGAACAAGAACACCGTCACGTAAAATAGGAATAAAGAGAGTTGTGTATGTGAACAAGAACACCGTCACGTAAAATAGGAATAAAGAGAGTTGTGTATGTGAACAAGAACACCGTCACGTAAAATAGGAATAAAGAGAGTTGTGTATGTGAACAAGAACACCGTCACGTAAAATAGGAATAAAGAGAGTTGTGTATGTGAACAAGAACACCGTCACGTAAAATAGGAATAAAGAGAGTTGTGTATGTGAACAAGAACACCGTCACGTAAAATAGGAATAAAGAGAGTTGTGTATGTGAACAAGAACACCGTCACGTAAAATAGGAATAAAGAGAGTTGTGTATGTGAATAAGAACACCGTCACGTAAAATAGGAATAAAGAGAGTTGTGTATGTGAATAAGAACACCGTCACGTAAAATAGGAATAAAGAGAGTTGTGTATGTGAATAAGAACACCGTCACGTAAAATAGGAATAAAGAGAGTTGTGTATGTGAACAAGAACACCGTCACGTAAAATAGGAATAAAGAGAGTTGTGTATGTGAATAAGAACACCGTCACGTAAAATAGGAATAAAGAGAGTTGTGTATGTGAACAAGAACACCGTCACGTAAAATAGGAATAAAGAGAGTTGTGTATGTGAACAAGAACACCGTCACGTAAAATAGGAATAAAGAGAGTTGTGTATGTGAACAAGAACACCGTCACGTAAAATAGGAATAAAGAGAGTTGTGTATGTGAACAAGAACACCGTCACGTAAAATAGGAATAAAGAGAGTTGTGTATGTGAACAAGAACACCGTCACGTAAAATAGGAATAAAGAGAGTTGTGTATGTGAACAAGAACACCGTCACGTAAAATAGGAATAAAGAGAGTTGTGTATGTGAACAAGAACACCGTCACGTAAAATAGGAATAAAGAGAGTTGTGTATGTGAATAAGAACACCGTCACGTAAAATAGGAATAAAGAGAGTTGTGTATGTGAATAAGAACACCGTCACGTAAAATAGGAATAAAGAGAGTTGTGTATGTGAATAAGAACACCGTCACCTGAAATAGGAATACAGAGAGTTGTGTATGTGAATAAGAACACCGTCACGTAAAATAGGAATAAAGAGAGTTGTGTATGTGAATAAGAACACCGTCACGTAAAATAGGAATAAAGAGAGTTGTGTATGTGAATAAGAACACCGTCACGTAAAATAGGAATAAAGAGAGTTGTGTATGTGAATAAGAACACCGTCACCTGAAAGTCATTGCTTGGAAATCTCACTTAATACTCTTCTTCTCTTCTTCTCTTCTTCTCTTCTTCTCTTCTTCTCTTCTTCTCTTCTTCTCTTCTTCTCCTCTTCTCCTCTTCTCTTCTTCTCCTCTTCTCTTCTTCTCTTCTTCTCTTCTTCTCTTCTTCTCTTCTTCTCCTCTTCTCCTCTTCTCCTCTTCTCTTCTTCTCTTCTTCTCCTCTTCTCCTCTTCTCTTCTTCTCCTTTTATCTTCTTCTCTTCTTCTCCTCTTCTCTTCTTCTCTTCTTCTCTTCTTCTCTTCTTCTCTTCTGCTCTTCTTCTCTTCTTCTCTTCTTCTCTTCTTCTCTTCTTCTCTTCTTCTCCTCTTCTCTTCTTCTCCTCTTCTCTTCTTCTCTTCTTCTCTTTTTCTCTTCTTCTCTTCTTCTCCTCTTCTCTTCTTCTCTTCTTCTCTTCTTCTCTTCTTCTCTTCTTCTCTTCTTCTCTTCTTCTCTTCTTCTTTGGATTCAGGATCTTTTTGGTCATGCTATATCTGCAGGCCAGTCGCCATGATGAAGTCTGTAGTC
Source organism: Ariolimax columbianus (assembly GCA_036924085.1). Lineage (NCBI taxonomy): Eukaryota > Metazoa > Mollusca > Gastropoda > Stylommatophora > Arionidae > Ariolimax > Ariolimax columbianus. The sequence continues at coordinate 67,540,855 of JAVGWX010000006.1, read as the reverse complement.
TTCACCAGGTCGGAGCGGCTGCCCCACAGCTTTTGTCTCAGCTCAGCACCCTCTGGCCAGGTCTGGCATCTCATTTCCCTATAGATTGGGCTTTCTTGTAGAATATGCTCAGGGTTCTGGCATCCTGTTCCACATGGGCACTCATCGGTGTGTGAGATCTTCAGTCGGTACAGATGTTCTAGTAGTCTGCAGTGTCGGTGAAATAAGGTAGTTTGTTGATTTCATTTGAGATAGTGAATTGGGTCTGGTGTACTGCTTATGTTTCTATCTTCTCTCCATTGGTGTGTATACTGATTTCTGATGATGTTCTTGATTTCTCTGTATGGTACTCGATGATTAAATTGTGCCATTTTGCTGCCATCTTTTGCCAGAGCATCAGCTCTCTCGTTTCCCGTGATTCCGCAATTGGAGGGTAGCCACTGGAGCGCTATTGTTGAGGATCTCTGGAGTTTTCCCAGTTCTGATCTGATTTCCGATAACAGTGGTTCGTTGTTTGTTTTTTGTATTGTCTCTAATAGTTCTCTGCAGTCCGTGAATACAGCTATTTTTGTTGGAAGTTGCCTTTCTGTTTGAAGTATTTAAAGTGCTCGCAGGAGGGCCATCGATTCTGCTCTAAGGTTTGTGGACAACTTTCCTGTTGGGAGGGCCTCTTCTGTTATATTTCCACTTTTGTGTCTTATGAATATGCCTCCTCCCCCGTTTCGGCCTGCCCCCTCTGCTGAACCATCTGTGTACACCTGTGTCCATTCCTTGGTATTATATTTCTCCCCAATCATTGTTTGTGCTAAAATTTTCAACTCGTGGTCACTGTGTTGGTCTTTTCTTCTTATTCTTGGGATCTCTGGACTTATTTTTATGTTGTTTATGTTGCAGCTTGGCTCTTCATAGTTAATAGGCATTTCTTTTTCTGTAGGTTGGTTGGGAATCGGTTCTCTATATTTTTGGTGTAGGTGGTTTGATTTATGGATGAAGCTGGTTCTCTTTAGCCTATTTTTAACTGGTTGTTTTAGTTTGATACGTATGGGAGGATCAGGCATGCGTAGGATCTTTTCACCATGTGTCAGCACTCTTTCCTCTCGTCTAGTATTTAGGGGTCTTATATTTGTATAAGTTTCCATTTTCTGGATTGGTGTAGTCTTCATTCCTCCTGTTATTATCGTTAAGCCTGAATTTTGAATTTTGGTTAGGTGTTCCATGTTTGTTTTTGATGCTGTGGTCCAGTCTGTCATGCCGTATTCAAGTACTGGCCTGACTGTGCCAGTGTATACATTTTTGAGGATGTTGCTATTTGCACCCCAGCTTGTTCCAGCCAGCTTCTTCATGAGGGAAAATTTTTCTGGTCGCTTTTTGTTCTATCTCCTGTATGTGTTCCCTCCATGTGAGTCTCTTGTCCATTTTAACTCCGAGATACACAGGGGTATTTTCTTGTACAAGCTTTTTGTCATTTAGAATAAGTTTTGTTTCTTCCTTGGTGTTGGACAGTGAGAAGCATGTTGTAACTGTCTTTGAGATGTTAATCTGCAATCCCCAATCTGTAACCCATTTTCCAACAGTGTCCAGCGCTGTCTGCATTCTATTTTCAGCTGTTGGTAGTTTTTCTGCAGCACTCCACATTGCGAAGTCGTCAGCGTGTAGGGCACTGGATACTTTCTTTGGGAGTTTTTCCGCTATGTCGTTAATGAACAGGATAAAGAGGGTAGAAGAGATTACGCCTCCCTGGGGTACGCCTTGTTGGAGAGGTATTCTATGGCTCAGTGATCCATCTAATTTGACTCTTGCTGTTCTGTATCGGAGGAAGTCTTGTATCCAGCTGTACATTCTCCCTTCTATTTTGTTGTTGAATAGTTTTAGGAGGAGTCCTTCTCTCTACACCTTGTCAAAAGCTTTTGCCATATCCGCAAGGACCGCAAGTACTTTTTCCTTACTTAACTTAACATAACTTAACATCTTTATACTGGTTTAGAAGACCCTGCAGAGTCTGTATACAACCAGTTACATTTACATCACCTTGCTCTAAAATCTATGCGCATCCAGTTTATTCTTAAATGCATTAACTGTCCCTGCCTCCTACCTCCCCTGGCAATGCATTCCAAGCAGACACCACTCTCTGACTAAAAAAATATTTCCTAATATCTAACCTGGACCTCTCTTTAATCAGCTTGTTGCTATGCCCTCGTGTTATTGTAGGTGGCTGTATTTTAAAAAACTTGTTATAGTCTAATTTATCGATTCCTCTGATCATCTTATAAACCTGTATTAAGTCACCACGAATTCTTCTCTCTTCGAGACACTGTAGGCCGGTTTTTCTGAGTCGTTCCTCATAACTGTAATTCTGGAATCCCACTATCATCTTTGTCGCTCTTTTTTGTATTCTTTCTAGCATGTTTATGTCCCCTCTATGATAAGGACTCCACACCTGTACACAGTACTCCAATCTAGGTCTAACTAAAGCTTTATACAGTTTGACGATCACTTCCTTGCTCCTATGTTTAATATTTCTTTTTATCATACCTAACATTGCATTTGCCTTTTTCACTGCTACCTTAACTTGCTCACTCACCTTTCCTGTATGATCTATTATAACCCCTAGGTCCCTTTCCTTATCTATCTTTCTAATATTGTTTTCTCCCATTCTGTAATTATGTTCCATTTTGGATCTACCCATGTGGATGACTGTACATTTATCTACATTAAACTCCATTTGCCAGCTTACAGACCATTCTCGAATTTTATCTAAATCCGATATCAATATATCCACTTCCGCTTTAGATGAGGCACTACTGCATAGTTTTGTGTCATCAGCAAATTTTGCAATCATGGATCTCATATCAATGTCCAAATCATTTATATATATCAAGAACAAAATTGGTCCCAAAACCGAGCCCTGTGGCACACCACTTTTCACTTCACTCCACTCAGAGTACTCCTTATTTATGCCCACCCTCTGCCTTCTTCCCGTTAACCAATTTTTAATCCATTTGGCAACTTCGCCACCTATTCCATGTGATTTTAACTTTCGAAATAATCTTTGATGAGGTACTCTATCAAAGGCCTTTGCAAAGTCTAGATAAATAACATCTACTGGCTCCCCTTTATCTATGATTTTAGTAACCTCCTCCATGAATTCTAATAGATTTGTTAAGCATGATCTCCCTCTAGTAAACCCATGCTGACTATTTCTAATTAGATTAAATTTGTCTAAATGCTTTACAATGTTTTCTTTGATTATTGACTCTAACAATTTACAGACTATGCTCGTTAAACTCACCGGTCTATAATTAGCCGGATCTGATTTTTTGCCTTTTTTGAATAAGGGGATCACTCCTTGGAATGCATTTTCAATTTCTTGTGTTAGGTACACTAGTTGGTCTTCTGTGTTGCGGGTTTCCCTAAAGGCTGACTGTGAATTGAGTAGGAGATGGGTTTTTTCCAGATGTTCTATTAGTCTTGTGTTTACCATTTTTTCCATGACTTTTCCAACACAGCTGAGCAGACTTATTGGCCTTTAACTGTCCTTGCTTGTCTTGTCCTTTTTTGGTTTTCTGATGGGGATAATGAAAGCCTCCGGCCACTGGTCTAGGATGTTACCCGTGCTCCATGATTGATTGAAGATATTCATGAGTTTTCTTCTTGACCCTTGGTCTAGGTTTTTAATGATTTCATTTGTGATGCCATCTTTTCCTGGAGCTTTCTTGTTTTTCAGTTTCTGAATAGCAGTGTTTAACTCTATCGTTTTGAATGATGACTTCATGCAGGGATCCACATTCTGTGTCTTCAGGTTCTCTTTTAGCTCTTTTTTGACCTCTAGTTTGCGTTCTCGTGTCAATGTTGTGGTACTCACATCTCTGAAAAATTCATCTAGGATGTTTGCTGCCATTTTCCCTGAATGATGTTTCTCATTTTCCTTAATGACCGTCTTCCCATGGCTCCCTCTGGTTTCCTCATTTAAGGCTCTTGTCAGGTTCCAGAGTTTACTTGTATCCCTGTCCATGTTGAGGCTTTCAGTCTTTTCATGCCAACTTTACTTAATACTAATTTTAGAACACATGCTTACAGTAAAGATATTAGTGTCAGGGGCAACTTGCAGTTGGGGCGGGGGGTGAAGGGTGAGGAGATTACATGTCATTTCCTAATTGGAGTGTGATGGCTTATCAACTACTTAACACAGGATTTGCAGATTTGTAAGCGCAGCATGCTAATACGATGGGGCTTCAAATCTTCTTCTTCGTACGCTGTCAGACGTCAACTTGAGTTTGTTCGAAGAAAGCAGCTGTCATCCTGAGGCTGTCGACACTGCCATAGAGCTTGTCTAGTGTTGGCACTGGTGATGGCCACATGTGCTTTCTCTGGTCCTCGTATGTCGGGCAGTTTTGCAGCAGATGTTCAGCGGTCATTTTCCCTGTGCCACAGGTGCATTCGTCAGTAGCACCTATCTTCAATTTATTGAATAGATGGTACCTCAGTCTATTGTGGCGTGTGTCTCTTCTGTTCAGCTGGTAATAGGCATCATTTATCGGGGGCTTCAAATGAATACATTAAATCTATTTTTTCGGTAAATTTATTCTGAAAAAGTGAGACACAACTGTATCTTTTTTTCGACGTAGTCACCATTGCGTTCAATACGAGTCGCATATAAACTGCATGGAGTCATGTACAAAAAAATTATTTTTGGCGAGTGTGTAACAACTCATGCAGTACCTGCTGGGCCTCTTCGTTGGACTTGAAAGTCTTCACCCCAATGCCTCTTTCAGTCGTCCAAAGACGTGGAAATCCCTTGGGGCTAAGTCTGGTGAGTACGGCGGATATGGTAGGCACTGAAAGTGGAGGTCCCCGATGGTTTCACGGGCAGTAAGGGATCGAACATTGTGATGTTGCAAAAAGACACATTTACTCGGATTTGATTGCAGGTCGAAGATGATTCCTGAGAGGACCTGTATACGTGGCCCTCGTGACAGTGCTCCCCCTGGAATGGTAGTGCTCTAAAGTAACGCTTAGTTCGTCCCACAAGAAAATCAGCATAACTTTCCCTGTAGATTACTGCGTGCGAAACTTCTTCGGTTTCCTTAGGGAGGGATGGTGCCATTCCTTATTCGCTTTCTTGTTTCAGATTCGTGGTAGTGAACCCAGGTACATATACACACATATACATACACACTCGAGGACGAGGGATGGTCGAAAACCTTTGCACTTTAGTATGAACGAGTCAAAACATTTACCTGGAAATTGGTGTGAACCCGAGTCCTTCTCTATGTATTCACCCTGCAAGGTGATACACTTCCCCGATCGATTCATCACCTTCCTGATGCTCTGATTGCAGAACTCCTACGTCAGTGGCCAGAACCACGTCTCCAGTTTCAGTAATTGAGTCCTTGACGCCAAAAGAACATGGTGGTATGAAATCATGCCCTGTCCACCATACTCGGCACCTAGTGACTGCTTCCTGATCCCAAACGTGAAAAATCCGCTTCGTGAACGTCGTTTTTCTGACGTCCAGGATTTGATAACTGAACAGAGACGTGGCTCCTGGTCCAAGCGAAATAGTTCTACAAACAGGGAATCGAAAAGGTGAAGTATAGATGGAAGAATTGTATCGACTTGCAGTGTGAATACACAGAGAAGTACTCAAGTTCACACCAATTTCCAGCTAAGCGCCTTGCCTCGGTCATACTAAGGCGCAATACATTTCTATCTTCTCTCGCAGATCTCCCTTTTGTGTGTTCCAATTCTGCGAATGTCTGGTTATATTATTGAGCCTTTTTTCTGATGGTGTATCCAGAACTAATAAATTATTTCTTGTGTTCTATTCTCGAACCTAGGTGTGTTGGGTCGAAGAACATCTCCAGAATCACATGTATGAAGGCAGGAGAACACGGTTTCTATGGCAGCATTACTCAGGGCGGGGACCAACACACGTTCTCTTTGCCTAGTTCTCAAGGGTGTTCCGATAAGCGGCTCAACCCAATGTTTGGCGAGATTATCGTCTGAGAATTGATTACAATATTTGTACAATAAATTTTGTGTTAATGCAATGTGACCAAAAATATTTGTGAAGTGAATAATATTTATCACGGTAACAATGTGAAAAAGTAACAAAAATGGATGCAGACCGGGTAAGGGGAACTGAGTTTGTGGCTCTTAAAAACATCATTAAAACTGATTATCACTCGCTACTTTGTCACTTATTGAGTAAGTTTCTAAGTAGAAGAAGAAACGAAGTGACAATGTTTGTAGAGCAGAGATTAGAGTTAGAGCAAAGGGACATAAATGTTTGCAGATTGGGGGATTAAAGGTATGTTTAATGTGAAATGTGCGTTTTAGAGTGGTAGATTAAAGATAGGATAGAGTGACATTATGATTGTGCAGAGGAGACTCCAGTTTGTGTAAAGTGACAATGCGTGCAGAGTTTAGATTATAATTTTCGTAAAGTGACATAATGTTTGTGCAGAGATTCAAATTAGTGTAAAGTGACACCTTGTTTCTAAAGTGGGAGCGTAAAGTTAGTATAAAGTGACAGAGTTTGTAGGATAGGAGATTTAAATTGGTGTGAAGTGTAATAATGTTTGGGAGATCACAGTTAGTGTAAGGTGTAATAACGTTTGTAGAGTAGGAGATTAAAGTTAGTGTGAAGTATAATAAAGTTTGTAGAGTGGAGGATAAAAGTTAGTGTGAAGTGTAATAAAGTTTGTAGAGTGGAAGATAAAAGTTAATAGGAAGTGTAATACAGTTTATAGAGTGTGATAGAAGGACATAATTTTTGCCGGATGTGGTAAGTGTGATCTTAAAATGACACTGTTTGTTATTAAGTGTACTAGTTGTAGTTTGAAAGCAATATCATGTTTGTGGAGTCTGAAGGATGTAATCGTTAAGGAATACATGTATGTGAGCTGTAATGAATGTAACTACACATTTACAAATTTGTTTGTGGAATAAATTATATGATGTGGCGTGATCATTAGTAGCAGACCGATGTTGTATAGTGCTTTGTATCATTACTCGTAAAGTAAGTAAAGGGCCGTAACACTTATTGCATGATGAATACATTCCGAAGATGGCATTACTTCCCTTGGGCATACAAACTCTACTTCTTAATTTATATGTTTTAGATATTACTTAAATTTATAATATTGAAATAGCACTTCGCAATTTAACAAACAAACAACAATTCACATATTTGTAAAATCACAATAAGGAAATGTAATCTTAGATTCTTAGTCGACCTGTATTTCTACAGTGGCAAATGTCCCTGTGCAGGTCCTAGCTCTGGTATGAGAAGGATTTCCTGCATAGCGGGCTAGGCTCTAGCAGCTTAATACTCCACCGCGTTGGGACAATCGCTTACGGAGGGTAATACACCAATGTGCGAGCTCATCTTAATAGACTCAACCACTAGAGCAAAGTAGACCAGCAGCATGTTAGGCGCCATCTATGCTGCTCTAAACAAACCACCTAACATGCAAGAACAATTTACAAAGTTATCGTCTTAGTATTAACTTCATATTTTGATACGTTTAGTTTATTAACAATGGCATGGAGGACTATACAAGGGGCTTGTCATAAGTCTTTACCCTGACCATGAAGGAGTAAGAGGAGAACGTTGTAATTTGGCACAGTGCTTATTCCTTCTCAATGTAGCCACCACCTGAATTTATACATTTCTGTCATATCTGCTGCGTGACCTCGAAAAGACCTTCAGAATAAAGTAACCTATTTTTCAAACTAAACCAGTTATCACAAGCCAGTAGAACATCTTCGTCACTGTCAAAATGATTTCCTTTCAGCTGTTATTTAAGTTTTAAGAAAAGAACAAATCTGGGTCATAATGGTGAACCCAAGTCTCATCTACTGTCATCATGGACGGAAACATTTTTTTCTACCGACATATTTTGAGCAATTGGCCACAACAATCAACCCTTACACAAAATTGTATGAAGGTACAAGGGTTCAACTCCGGTGCAGACGTCATGGCCTCGGTGACCAAGTGGTTCAAAGAGAAACCCAAATAATGTTTTTTCGGAAGGCATCCGTCATCTACCCAAGCAGCCTGATGCTTTTCTGAATGCATATGGCAACTTTTCCTAACTAACCGTGTGGCATATTTGCTTTTTAAAAATTGCTATATTTAATTCTGTCACACCAGAAGATGTAACTTTCATATGTTTGTTATAAAGCCACTGGGTCCGATTTCAGTTGAACACGCCTCGTATATTTATATATATATATGGGAGAAAAACTAACTCTCACCTCGGCTTTCTAGTAGACCTCCGTGGAAACGGACTGTTTTCATGTCAGCCTGGTTAATGAGGTAAGGGATCGACGTGGTCCCCGTAGTAGTGAGTGCCACGCAGATGAAACCAAGCATATCACAACATCCTGGAGGTCCCCTTTCCCCCATCATCTGCACGCTCGGGATATCAGGAAAGTTACTACGCCTAACCACTTAACGTGCTTTTCAAGGAGCACCAGAGCTTAACCAACTCATTGTGAGGATTCGCAAACAATCTATACATGTCTCAATGAACGGTTACAGTAATCTATACATGTCTCAATGAACGGTTACAGTAATCTATACATGTCTCAATGAACGGTTACAGTAATCTATACATGTCTCAATGAACGGTTACAGTAATCTATACATGTCTCAATGAACGGTTACAGTAATCTATACATGTCTCAATGAACGGTTACAGTAATCTATACATGTCTCAATGAACGGTTACATTAATTTATACATGTCTCAATGAACGGTTACAGTAATCTATACATGTCTCAATGAACGGTTACAGTAATCTATACATGTCTCAATGAACGGTTACAGTAATCTATACATGTCTCAATGAACGGTTACAGTAATCTATACATGTCTCAATGAACGGTTACAGTAATCTACACATGTCTCAATGAACGGTTACAGTAATCTATACATGTCTCAATGAACGGTTACAGTAATCTATACATGTCTCAATGAACGGTTACAGTAATCTATACATGTCTCAATGAACGGTTACAGTTATCTATACATGTCTCAATGAACGGTTACAGTAATCTATACATGTCTCAATGAACGGTTTCAGTAATCTATACATGTCTCAATGAACGGTTACAGTAATCTATACATGTCTCAATGAACGGTTACAGTAATCTATACATGTCTCAATGAACGGTTACAGTAATCTATACATGTCTCAATGAACGGTTATAGTAATCTATACATGTCTCAATGAACGGTTACAGTAATCTATACATGTCTCAATGAACGGTTACAGTAATCTATACATGTCTCAATGAACGGTTACAGTAATCTATATATGCCTCAATGAACGGTTACAGTAATCTATACATGCCTCAATGAACGGTTACAGTAATCTATACATGCCTCAATGAACTGTTACAGTAATCTATACATGTCTCAATGAACGGTTACAGTAATCTATATATGCCTCAATGAACGGTTACAGTAATCTATATATGCCTCAATGAACGGTTACAGTAATCTATATATGCCTCAATGAACGTTTACAGTAATCTATATATGCCTCAATGAACGGTTACAGTAATCTATATATGTTTCAGATGGATGGTTGCAGTAATTCATGTACGCTTCAGATGGACAGATGCAGTAATTTATGTATGCTTCAAATGAAGGGCTGCAGAAATCTTATTTTTGCATCGGAAAGACGGTTGCAGTAATTTATATATGTTTCAGATGGACGGTTTTAGTAATTTATTTAAGTTTCAGATGGAAGGCAGCAGGCGCGCAACTTACCCACTCCCGGCACGGGGAGGTACTGACGAAAAATAACAATACGGGACTCTTTCGAGGCCCCGTAATTGGAATGAGTACACTTTAAACCCTATAACGAGGATCTATTGGAGGCCAAGTCTGGTGCCAGCAGCCGCGGTAATTCCAGATCCTATAGCGTATATTAAAGTTGTTGCAGTTAAAAAGCTCGTAGTTGGATCTCAGGCGCAGGCGGGCGGTCTGGCTCGCGCCGGTTCACTGCCCGTTGTCTCCTGCCCTACCGTCTGCCGTCTCACTCCCACGGGTGCTCTTTGCTGAGCGTCCTGGGTGACCGGCGCGTTTACTTTGACAAAATTAGAGTGTTCAAAGCAGGCCTCGGCTGCCTAAATAATGGTGCATGGAATAATGGAATAGGACCTCGGTTCTATTTTGTTGGTTTTCGGAACTGGAGGTAATGATTAACAGGGACAAACGGGGGCATTCGTATTGCGGCGTTAGAGGTGAAATTCTTGGATCGCCGCAAGACGAGCTACTGCAAAAGCATTTGTCAAGAATGTTTTCATTAATCAAGAACGAAAGTCAGAGGCGCGAAGACGATCAGATACCGTCGTAGTTCTGACCATAAACGATGCCGACTAGCGATCCGAGGAGTTGCTTCGATGACTCTGCGGGCAGCTTCCGGGAAACCAAAGTGTTGGGATTCCGGGGGAAGTATGGTTGCAAAGCTGAAACTCAAAGGAATTGACGGAAGGGCACCACCAGGAGTGGAGCCTGCGGCTTAATTTGACTCAACACGGCCAACGCTGAAATGATTGACAGGCCGAGAGCACTTTCGTTGGGTCTAATATGGAACGGGTGCTGGAATTAGACTCTCGGAAATCTGGGGCTAAGCTCTCTGTGGCTCAATTGGCCCGCATTCAGTGTTCGATAAAGGAATTGACGGAAGGGCACCACCATGAGTGGAGCCTGCGGCTTAATTTGACTCAACACGCCAACACTATAAAATGACTGACAGACTGAGAGCACTTTCGTTGGGTCTAATAGGGAACGTCTGCTGGTATTAGACCCACGGAAGACAGATCAGTTTTACCCTCATAATGAAAGAGCGTCTGCTACGGTAATCCTGCTTAATCCTACAGAAACTGCAGGTTTCAGATACTTGGTCATGACTGACATATAAAAAAGCGCTCTATTGATTCGTTGGGTCTAATAGTGAACGGGTGCTGGTATTAGACCTTCGGAAGACAGGTCAGTCTTATCCTACAAATTACAGGGCGTTGCTACGGTAATCCTGCTCAATTCGAGAGGAGTCGCAGACATTTGTCCACGTACTAGGCCCATAAGCCAATGGCGCGAGGCTACCATGTGAGGGATTACGGCCGAACGCCTCTAAGCCGGAATCCCGCCCTAAATCTCCGCACCACGGTGATGGGAGGCTACGATATAGTTGGGACATGGGGCTCGCGTCTTAGCCCGACCTGGTCAAGCCGCAGAAAGAGATCTCTGCCGTCCGCCGATCAAAGCGGGCGGGAAGCTGCCCGATACTCACCCCTTACGGCGATGAGGTATGAAACCACTAGTAAAAGACTTAGTTCTCGGTCGGGGTGTCTTAAGCAGTAGATCAGCTACCTCCCTGCGAACTGCTGAGACTCAACCCTTGACCATGAGATATGTCCGCACACCAGGCGAACAACATCTCCGTGCCATGACCAGGCTTGTCCCCTGGTCAAATGCACTCTTTCGAGAGGAATCACAGGTCGCTGACATTTGGTCCACGTGCTTGGCTGATAAGCCAAAGGTGCGAAGTTACCATCTGCCTCTAAGCCAGAATCCCGCCCTAAATCTCAGCACCGCTGTGATGGGAGGCTACGACATGGCTGGGGCTTGCGTCTCAGCCCGGCCCTGTCGAGCCGCAGAAATGCACCTAGTTAAATGCACTCCTGCCTCGCTCTTGGCCTCTGTCTGATATCAGTCATCCCAATGGACGCAGAAGAGATGCAGTCCAGCGGACATTGCACCTCCTGCCCTATTGTGACAACCTCCCGGGTGGCGGGGAATGCTAGGCGTACCATCACTGCAGATGAGCCGAGAAAATAAAGGGAGCAAAGAGATACCTCACTCACATGCATATGCTACGTTTCTGACAGGACGTAACGATCCTGGGACACAGTCACACTGGACTGCCTCTCTTCCGGGATAGTACAAACTAGTACATAGCCCATCATATCATTGCCAAACCCTATAGACACGAGTAGGGAAGACTCGATAGTCCTGCAAGACAACTTCCTAAGAGAGACAACTCTGACCAAAAACAACTGCTGCCTTGCAGTTAGGCTGGGGACAGCCAAAGGCTAAGGAGGGCAACCCTACAGAACGCCTGTTGAAATCGGAAGCACTGATCCACAGGCTTAACAAAATAAAACGGTGCAACGTAAATATCGCTGTAAACAGCGTACGATGAAGAAGAAGAAGATGATGGACGGTTGCAGTAATTTATGTATGTTTCAGATGGACAGATGCAGTAATTTATGTATGTTTCAGATGGACGGATGCAGTAATTTATGAACGTTTCAGATGGACGGTTGCAGTAATTTATGTATGTTTCAGATGGACGGTTGCAGTAATTTATTTATGTTTCAGATGGACGGTTGCAGTAATTTATGTATGTTTCAGATGGACGGTTGCAGTAATTTATGAATGTTTCAGATGGACGGTTGCAGTAATTTATGTATGTTTCAGATGGACGGTTGCAGTAATTTATGAATGTTTCAGATGGACGGTTGCAGTAATTTATGAATGTTTCAGATGGACGGTTGCAGTAATTTATGAATGTTTCAGATGGACGGTTGCAGTAATTTATGAATGTTTCAGATGGACGGTTGCAGTAATTTATGTATGTTTCAGATGGACGGATGCAGTAATTTATGTATGTTTCAGATGGACGGATGCAGTAATTTATGAATGTTTCAGATGGACGGTTGCAGTAATTTATGTATGTTTCAGATGGACGGTTGCAGTAATTTATTTATGTTTCAGATGGACGGTTGCAGTAATTTATGTATGTTTCAGATGGACGGTTGCAGTAATTTATGAATGTTTCAGATGGACGGTTGCAGTAATTTATGTATGTTTCAGATGGACGGTTGCAGTAATTTATGAATGTTTCAGATGGACGGTTGCAGTAATTTATGAATGTTTCAGATGGACGGTTTCAGTAATTTATGAATGTTTCAGATGGACGGTTGCAGTAATTTATGTATGTTTCAGATGGACGGATGCAGTAATTTATGTATGTTTCAGATGGACGGTTGCAGTAATTTATGTATGTTTCAGATGAAGAGAAAAGATGACGAGAAGAAGAAACTACATTAAATCAATAATAAATGTCTTTCCCTGAGATAAGAAATAATATCACAAGAAGACAAGGAAGAAGTAGAGGAATAGAAAGAAGTAGAAGGAGTAGTAATATAGAAGGAGAAAGCAGAAGGCAGAAGAAAATCTAGTAGAAGAAGAAGAACAATAAGAAGATAAGGAAGAGAAATGATGAAGTAGAAAGAGGAGAAAAAGAAAAAGGTGAAGAAGAAGAAAAAGAGGAAGAAAAAGAATCAAAAGAAGAAAAAGGCGAAGAAGAAGACAAGAAAAAAAGAAGATAACGAAGAAGAAAATGAAGAAGAAGAAGAAGAAGAAGAAGAAGACGAAGAAGAACAGAAGAAGCAAAAGCAGACGAAAAAGATGAAAAAGAGGAAAATGCAGAAGCAAAAGAAGAAGAAGAAGAAGAAGAGGAGGAAGAAGAGGCAAAATAAGAAGGACAAGAAGATGAGGAACTAGTAAAAGAAATAGAAGAAAAGAGTTGGACTGTTGGAGACCTAGTCCCAGCATGTGACAAGATTGTGAAGTAGTGTACTACAAACCTGGACGTATACTTACATTACTATTAGACTGATGTGATCATTCACACCGTGTAGGATTCAAGTTGTCATGTTCCCACGAGATCGCACATGAACTGGGCGGGAGTCATTTTGATCTAGATTAGAGAGTAGATTTGATCGTATCAACCTGTTTGCCATTTAGTGTTTCCAAAGCACAGCTCGAGTACAGAATAACTGGAATACTAACATTCTTTGAAGCATGTGTACATGTTCAACACATAAACCTTCCTTGTGTGCCTACGCGTTTGATGATAGCAATCTTAGAAGTCATTCAATGCTGGGTTTAAACTTGATGAGAGCATACGCTATTTAACGATTGGAGGTCCCTTGTTGAAAAGCTTACATCAGAATGTCTTACTAAGCTTGAAAACGTATACTCGGTATGTCTTTTAATTATTTACAAGCAAAACGGGATCAAGATGCTGAGCAGCACATGAGCTGCAGTGGTCAGCGACCCATAGCTGACTGCTAGCGTCAGGGCGAGCGAACCAAAGCTGCCAAGACCCTTCTACACCTCCACGCGGTGATCCTGGATAACAGGCTGCAGCAGGGCAGCCTGGCTAAGGAGAAGGGATCGAAGAGGGAATGCTAACCCGGTACTAAAAAAATGCTTGCTGAAGTCGGATGTGTTGGATCGAAAGGTGCAAATATCGCAGTCAAGCTGTAAACTACGACAGAACGAATTCCGTTCTCTGGACTACATTCTGCTACTTAAGCCCTTTCAGGATTTGGTAGCGGGAGATTGAGAACGAACGAAGACGAAGAAGACCAGCAAGACATCTATAGCAGCATCATTCAGCTTGTCCTTTGCGAAACAAAGCTCCAATCACAGCCCATCTGAACGAAACTTGACCCCTTCCTAAATCTTCAGCCTGGACTAGCATTCCTTGATATCGTGGTGTCATTGCCTTCTTGGCCTGCCTCTCTTTGACAGCACCATACCTTCCATTACGGTTATCTCAAGACCGTTGTGTCTGTTGATGGGGCCTTAAGTACGTTTCAATTATGGGTTCATGGTGGGATTTATGAATCAATTCTCCTCTATGCCCAACTTTTGTCGAATTTCTGCAATCTTCTTTTTTTCGGTCCATTTTATTCTAAGGACCTGTTAATAACATTTCTACTCAAAGTATTCTATTCTCTTACTTACGGTTTAGTTAACTGTCCATGTTTCGCAGGCGAATGCTGCCACGAAAAAAACGCACGTTCACAAACATGTCTATTTTGTTGAATTGGTGGTCTTCTGCAATATTTTCCTCGATTTAAGGTGAATTTGTCATTTATTTTCAAATGAATGCATTTATTGATTACATATTCAACATCGGACTGACATTTGTTGAGGTCCTTGAGGATTGTGAGGCACTAAGCTGTAACATATTTAGCTTATGTCTAAATTCTGGAAGTTCCTCCCCTCTCATAACTATACCTCTATCCTCATCTGATTGACACCTCCCCCATAAAAGCGTCCACTCCACATTACCATAATGTTTAAATGTTAAAATCACCTACCTATACATAAAACGAAGTTTAGTTCTATGCAATACATCATATGTGTATATATAACTCACTGTACGAGTGCGATTTGAAATGTTTTACCCCCTGCGCCATCACGATGGCACAGTGCACAGATTCACATGCCACCTATGTAAAAATAATCTCTAAGGAAGTGACTATGAGGGCATGTAGGGGCATGAGCCTGGAGCATGTCGGATGCATACAGCAGGCAGCAAAATGGCGGCCTACATGGACATACGGTTGAACCAACGAATTCCTGGCGGTGGAAGGCTATGTGCCCATCGACACGCATCGAAGAATGACTGCGGTATATGGTAACGCCCGTGTGGATGTCAGTACTGTCAGGAGGTGAGCACGGACTGTAGAATGTGACAATCCAGCCACTACGAATGTGCATAACAAGACTCGCAGCGGACAACCAATCATAGCTGTGGATTCCCAGCACCAAGCTCGCGTGGACTAACTAATTCACACCAATCGCCGTGTCCAGCAGAAAGATATTACCGCAATGTTTATGATTTCGTTTTCAATTATGACTTCTTCTTTTTCATGAAGCTGAACGAACACCGTAAGGGCCACCGTTATGCCTCTGACGAAGAGGTAAAAGCCACTGTTCGTACTTCGTTTGGGGAGATAACGTATGATTTTTTCATCGACAGGATGCAAGAACTTGTCCGACATTGGCGTTTGTTTGTGTACTGGGATGGGGATTACGTTTAAAAATAACGACACATCACCAAAACGACATTCCAAGCTTTAGGACAGTGTTCAACTGATGTGTAAATCTTGCACATTAACGAAATTACCTCTTTAAAGGCAAAACTGTTCAGATAGTTTTCGTAACTTTGTGAAAAACCAGTTACTACATAATTCTCTTTGTATTACAGTATGGAAAAAAATCTTGGCAAGAGCGACAAAGTCTGGAGGTTTAGTAGAGTTTAGCTGTACAGAAAAGAAGAACTGAGACGCTAGTCCTGACAAGCAGAACATACTGACTAGGATGTTAGCGACACGCAGATGAAACATAGCACAACAATCTGGAGGACGTCAGTCCACCTTCCTCAGCGGAATGTGCGGAAAGCCACTGCAACCCACTACTTAACTTCCTTTTCAGGGCGCACAAATGAGTAAACCTTCTCATTGTGGGCATTCGAAACAAACATACCTACAGCTGGTTGGCATATTATGTGTGTGACATATCCCTAATTGTCATTCCGGATATAGGTAGGTAGCTATGCCCCAGCACACAGTGCACTCTCACAGAGAGCTAGGGTATGCTGTCAAATTCAGGTCATGTCTACGTGATGAGTTTCTCGAAGGAGGCCCGCATGAACTTTCTGGCTGTTTAATACTTTGGCAACCTTAAGTACATGGTTTTGCCACAAATATTAACTGCAGTACTTTAAGAGAATATTGGTTATCGCGTTTGTGTTGTTGCATACTCAATATGCATTTTTGTCGGTGTAATGTGTGTTTATGTGTATTTCCATCTGTCAATTTCTCATACTTTTTAATACCCGTTCATCACAAGCCATGATAGCAACAGCAATCAGACAGCTGTGTTGCAGCTCATTAATGAGTCCAAAAGTGGCTGCACAGTTCAATTCTTGTAATATGGCAGCGCCTTAGTGGCTGAGCTCTCGACTCTATCCGGTGTTTGTGTTGAGTTTTCCGATGTTTAGTTGTTCCTGTTTGAATTATATTTCCCAACTCCTTCACCAGGTGGTATCATGGACTTTGTTCTGTGGATTTGATGTGCTTTCGATCGGTTATCCTGTTTGTTATGCTGCATTTCGCTGCATTTCATGTCTGGCTCAAGCCGTGGGAAACCAGTCCATGACGGAGTTCAATGTTCCGCTTAACCGCACACCAGAATCCAGTCCAGGTTATCACTACTCAAGGACATTTCTGCTCGGACTGAAGCCGAATTCTGTCTGCCCGCTCCTCCCTGAAGAACAGGTGGAGACAATTAGAAGCCTGGGCGGCGGGACACGTAAAAACAGGGAGTTTGACACAAACATGGGTCTAACACACTCTTCGCGCCCTCATACCAAGGCTGCGGAGTACACAGCTCCACCTGGGGAGTCTATAGGGATTTCGGTCGACACACTACGCATGAACAGCCTCAGGAGTTGGACTTGGTAGTGGTCGATCGAAGCAATAGGCTTTTGACGCCTACACGAACATTATTATTATGTCGGTTATTTTGTTTTCCGCACATTAAGGGCGTCGTTTGGTTCAGTGATTAGCAAGCTAGCTTCGTATCTGAGTGTTCCTGGGTTCTTTCCCCAGTTGAGGCGGAAATGTTTTTTCAGACCTCAACGGCACCCGGATCGATCCAGCCTTAAATAGGTACCGGCTCAGTCCGTGAAGTAAAAAGCGGCAAAGGAGAGGAGATGGCTACCGCTCTCATATAGCCGAGCCTTTGAAATGTGAGATCCCAACACTTCACCTCTACGGCAGTAATGCTATGGTAACTTTACTTTACGTTGCAGTATATTCCCTCCGAGTCTCGAAGTCCAGGCGTTTCTCAGCAATGAAGGTACCTGTAATGGTGGCTCTATTTCAAGGCTGGCGATCCTATGCCAGTACTTCCATGAATTTACATTTTCGCTGAAGTATGCCAGAGATATTTTGAGGGAGACTTGGAAGTACTTCTTTTGATCACCAACACAAGCTAACTTCTGTTTCAGCTCGCCATAATTTAGTTGTGTGTGGGGGGGGGGGGGGGGATAATTATCTGGCATTCGCAATACCTGCCAACTCACATGATCTATGTCTTCTGCAATAGTGTGTAGATACTGGGCATTTTGGTCTTTTCTGAGGATCTTGGTGTGTGGTACCATATCCTGCCACTGTAATCGCAACAATATCCCTAGGTAGCTTGTGTGGAAGTGGTTTATTTTCCTAGCAAGCCTGCTGTTGGCAGTCAACGTCTCACTAACAAACAAGATGGCGGTGAGCAGTACTTCTTCTTCTTCTTCTGCGTACACAGTCAGACAGTAACCATTATTTTCTCGAAAAAAGCGGCGGTCATCCTGAGACTCTCGCCACTACCATAGAGCTTGTCTTGCAGTTCCACTGGCAATGGCCACATCTGCTCTCTCTGATCCTCGTATGTCGGGCAGTTCTGCAGCAGATGTTCAGTGGTCATTTTACCAGTACCGCACAGGCATTCGTCGGTACACCCTATCTTCAGTTTGTTGAATAGGTGGTACCTCAGTCTGTTGTGGCCAGTGCGAAGTCTGAAGACAACGACCTGCTCTCTTCGGTTCAACTGGTAATAGGCATCGTTTTTGGTGTAATCAGTATGTTCGGTTTCCCATTTGGACATGTATCTGGCTTTGATAAGCCGTTTTGACTCTTCGTACGTCATACTGGTATCTGTTTGTGGTAGCCTTGCACCTTCTTTTGCCAGTCTGTCTGCCTCCTCGTTGCCTTGGATGTTGCAGTGTGACGGAACCCACTGTACCACCACCCTTTTTGGTGCGGACTGCTGGCACAGTTTGCAGAGTGCTGCTCTTAAGTCATTAAGCTCAGTGTTTTTCTGGCTTTTTAGCGCTGTGACTACTTCGAGAGCATCTGTCAGCAGGACTATATGGCTCTCATTTTCACTGTGTGTTACCAGTTCTTCCACTGCCGCCCTCAGTGCCTCTGCCTCTGCTCTGAAATTGCTTGTGTACTTACCAGTAGCGAATGACAGTGTTATTTTTCTGCCATTTGGTAGGTTCAGGAATGCTCCTGCCCCTCCGTTCTGTGTAGTGTTTGTTACAGAACCGTCGGTGTATGCATGGGTCCAGTCCATGCTTGGGTAGCTTTTCGTTATGAAGCTTAGGGTAGTGTCTCTCCTTTCTTTTTCAGTCTGGCAGTTTTTGTTTGCAATACCTGGTATATTTTCTACCACCTCTGGAAATATATCCTGCCTCCAAGTAGGTTTTCGTACAGTAGTGATGGGTTTTGGTGTTGTTAGTGCGTTTATGGGATCTTCGTGCATCTTTGCTTTGGCTATTTCTGCAAAGTTTCTCCGCTTTAGTTTCCCATTTCCCAAATTGTTTAGTCTCTGGTACATTGGATGGTCAGTCAGTCTTCGGAGTTTCTCTGACTGCAGCTGGGCTCTGCAGTCTCTTCTATCGGTCATGGATTGCAGTTTTGTAATCTTTTCAAGTTCTACAATTGGCGTTGACTTCATGCCACCTGTTATAATTCTCATGGCTTGGTTTTGAAGTTTGTTAACTTTATCGAAGTTCGCCTTCGCTGCTGTTGTCCATGCCGCAATGCCATACTCGAGAACTGGTCTCACTCTTCCAGTGTACAGTTTCTTTAGTATGCCTTCGTCTGCTCCCCAGCTTGTGCCAGCAAGTTTCCTCATGATCGCCATTCTTTCTCTGGCTTTCATTCGGTTTCTCTCAATCTGACTTTTCCATGTCATGCGCCGATCAAATGTGACTCCCAGATAGGTTGGGTTGTCGTTTGGCTGCAGGATTTTGCCATTTAGACTTAATTTGGTACTTTGGGGTTTTAATGAGAGCGAGAATATTGTGCACGTGGTTTTCTCCTCGTTTATTTTGACCAGCCATGAGTTCGCCCATTCTTCCAGCGATGTTAGGGCCGCCTGCATCCGATTTCTTGCTATGGTGAGATTCTTTTCAGAGGTCCACATAGCCAGATCGTCTGCAAACATTGAGCTATGGACTCGTCTTGGTATATTCTCTGTAATATCGTTTATATATACCAGGAAGAGTGTGGGTGACAATACTCTCCCTTGGGGTACTCCCTGCTCGAGTGTCACATTTTTGCTCATCTGCCCTTGTACTTGGACTCTGGCCGTTCTTTGTTTGAGGTAGTGGTCGATCCACTTGTACATCTTCCCACAGACATCACTTCTTCTTAGCTTGACTCTAAGTCCATCCTTCCAGACTTTGTCAAATGCCTTTTCCAGAGCCACCCAAACAGCTACTGTGTGTTTCTGTGCCTGGTAGGCATCTTCTATCTCCTGGGCTATGAGGATGACCTGGTCCTCAGTGGATCTGTGCTGTCTAAAGCCGGCTTGCTGTGGAATTAGTATTCGTTTTTCTTCCAGATGCCACATCAGTCTGGTGTTTATCATCCGTTCCATCAGCTTGCCGACACAGCTCAGTAGGCTTATGGGCCTGTATCCATTTGGATCTGTTTTGTCCTTTCCTGTTTTTGGTACTGGTACCAGTATTGCATCTTTCCATGCCTGGGGTACAATACCCCTTTTCCAGCTTTGGTTCAGGACTGATAGTAGTTTCTTCTTCGCTGTTTGGCCCAGCCCCATCAGCATTTCGTTTGTTATCCCGTCTTTTCCGGGAGATTTCCTTTTCTTTAGTGTTCTCATAGCCTCTTCCATTTGGTGAGCAGTACGACATGGTACACTTTAAGGTAAGTTTCAATGCTAAGACCCTTCCAATCCCAAACAGTCTCGTGAAGACTCCCAAATCAACACTGGACTTGGAGATTCTGTTGATGAACTCAAAGCCAATCTGTTTTCCCTGGAGAGAGTGCTGCCAAGGAATCCCAACCTGTCTACTGATTGGAGACGCTCGTTCTTGGCTCTGATTTCTTGGTAGCGATATACATAGCTCGGGGCATGCTAAGGTTTGACCAGTTTAAAAATAATAATAGTCAGATCAAATATGTTACAGGCTGTAGAGAACATGTCCATATATCTATGTATGTCTCTTTCAGTGCTGGCAGTCAGGGCACAGTCATCAGTAAACAGTAGGTTGGAGATGATTGTAATTGCTACCTTGCTTCGAGCCTGCAGCCACCTGTGATTGAGCCGTTTACCATCCATCTGTATTTCAGTTCTATTTTATTATCACCAACACCGAACGCCATCATTGAGCACGGCAGCAAACATCATACTGAAGAGTGCTCGGACCAGTAAACAGCTGTGCTCTACACTATTTGAGACATGAAAGGCATCTGATGTTTCCCCATAGCTCATGACACAAGCATTCTTCTTCTTCTTCTTCTTCTTCTTCATCGTACGCTGTTTACAGCGATATTTACGTTGCACTGTTTTATTTTGTTAAGCCTTTGGCTCAGTGCATCCGATTTCAACAGGCGTTTCTGTAGGGATGCCCTCCTTAGCCTTTGGCTGTCCCCAGCCTATCTGCAAGGCAGCAGTTGTTTTTGGTCAGAGTTGTCTCTCTTAGGGAAGTTGTCTTGCAGGACTAACGAGGATTCCCCACTCGTGTCTATAGGGTTTGGCAATGATATGATGGACTATGTACTAGTTTGTACTATCCCGGAAGAGAGGCAGTCCAATGTGACTGTGTCTCAGGATCGTCACGTCCTGCCAGAAACGTAGCATATGCATGTGAGTGAGGCATCTCTTTGCTCCCTTTATTTTCTCGGCTCATCTGCAGTGATGGCACGCCTAGCATTCCCCGCCACCTGGGACGTTGTCACAATAGGGCAGAGGTGCAATGTCCGCTGGACTGCATCTCTTCTGCGTCCATTACACAAGCATTCATTACCTCTTGGATCTGTTTGGTGATTGTCGTGAATCTGCTTAGGCATCCCACTTTCGCAGTTATTTGCAGAGTTAATCTTTGTTATGTCTATGAAAGTCATGTATGGACAACGCTACTGTTCTTGACAGCATTGTTCCACGACTCGATCTGACGTCTCATTGGCTTTCTGGAATAAGATAGATCAGCCGGTTGATAAGAACTTCTGCCAGTATGTTGCCAGAAGTCTATAGGATGGAGATTCATGTGGGTTTTGCAGGATTGAACATAAGAGACACATGAACACTGAGCTGGTACATACATACATACATACACACACACAGATACATACACACACACACACACACATATACACATATACATACATACACACATACATCAATATATGTGAAAGATAATTACTCTATCATCCTCATTATTTGACTAGCCAGTCCTGAGACCGGTTGTAAGGTTTTCTGAGGATATCTTTTCATTTGACTCTATTTTCCGGTTAGTCACTCCCGCGTCTTGTACGTTTGTCTGAGCAAATCTCTTCATTTTGACCCTATCATCTGGTTAGTTAGTTCTGGAGTTTGCTGTTGATTTTTCTGAGCATGTCTCTCCGTTTGACACTAAACACACGTTTCTATTGGTTCCTGGAGAAATCCAACACCTTGTGCAAGGAACAAGCAGGGTTCAGAATTGGTAGCTGCACAGAGAAGACCAACCCTTTAGGCTAACACAAAAAAATAAATGATGGCTTCCAGAACAACAAGCATACAGTGGCCATCCGTATTTACATACAACAGGCTTACGATCGTGTTTGGAGGAAAATTCTTCTGATGAAGATGTTTAACATGGGAATTCATGGCAAGCTCTACAATTGGATAAAGTACTTCCTGACTGAGCGAACGATCCAGACAAAGGTGAAAGATGAGATCTCTCCTAAAGAAGTTTTAGAAGATGGATTACCACAAGGCTCATCCCTAAGCTGTACTCTTTTCCTGATCTATATCAATGACTTGGCTGACCAGATCAAAGCTGAAATAGCTGTATATGCTGATGACCTAGCAATATGGCTGAGCCACGAAGACATTGATAGTGGGGCACAAAGGCTAAATGCAGACCTGAGGAGACTGCATGCCTACTGCCAAACATGGAAAATAAAAATAAACTTTGAAAAGATAGGGAATACCATCTTCACCAAGAGCCACAAAGTTGTCAAACAAAATGTAATTTTGAGAACAGAGGAACACCAACTGTTTAGAGAAGAACACCTCACATATCTAGAAGTCACGATTGACCGACAACTCAATCTCAAGAATCACATCCAGAATGTAAAGAATAAAGCTGTGAGACGTCCATAACTCTTAAAGAAGCTTGCTTGTACATCATGAAGATCAGACAAGAATACACTGAGAGGCTTGCTTGTACATCATGAAGATCAGACAAGGATACACTGAGAGGCTTGCTTGTACATCATGAAGATCAGACAAGGATACATTGAGAGGCTTGCTTGTACATCATGAAGATCAGACAAGGATACTTTGAGAGGCTTGCTGGTACATCATGAAGACCAGACAAGGATACTTTGAGAGGCTTGCTGGTACATCATGAAGACCAGACAAGGATACTTTGAGAGGCTTGCTGGTACATCATGAAGACCAGACAAGGATACTTTGAGAGGCTTGCTTGTACATCATGAAGACCAGACAAGGATACTTTGAGAGGCTTGCTGGTACATCATGAAGACCAGACAAGGATACTTTGAGAGGCTTGCTGGTACATCATGAAGACCAGACAAGGATACTTTGAGAGGCTTGCTTGTACATCATGAAGACCAGACAAGGATACATTGAGAGGCTTGCTTGTACATCATGAAGACCAGACAAGGATACTTTGAGAGGCTTGCTTGTACATCATGAAGATCAGACAAGGATACATTGAGAGGCTTGCTTGTACATCATGAAGATCAGACAAGGATACTTTGAGAGGCTTGCTGGTACATCATGAAGACCAGACAAGGATACTTTGAGAGGCTTGCTGGTACATCATGAAGACCAGACAAGGATACTTTGAGAGGCTTGCTGGTACATCATGAAGACCAGACAAGGATACTTTGAGAGGCTTGCTTGTACATCATGAAGACCAGACAAGGATACTTTGAGAGGCTTGCTGGTACATCATGAAGACCAGACAAGGATACTTTGAGAGGCTTGCTGGTACATCATGAAGACCAGACAAGGATACTTTGAGAGGCTTGCTTGTACATCATGAAGACCAGACAAGGATACATTGAGAGGCTTGCTTGTACATCATGAAGACCAGACAAGGATACATTGAGAGGCTTGCTTGTACATCATGAAGACCAGACAAGGATACATTGAGAGGCTTGCTTGTACATCATGAAGACCAGACAAGGATACTTTGAGAGGCTTGCTTGTACATCATGAAGATCAGACAAGGATACATTGAGAGGCTTGCTTGTACATCATGAAGACCAGACAAGGATACTTTGAGAGGCTTGCTTGTACATCATGAAGACCAGACAAGGATACTTTGAGAGGCTTGCTTGTACATCATGAAGACCAGACAAGGATACATTGAGAGGCTTGCTTGTACATCATGAAGACCAGACAAGGATACATTGAAAGGCTTGCTGGTACATCATGAAGATCAGACAAGGATACATTGAGAGGCTTGCTTGTACATCATGAAGACCAGACAAGGATACATTGAGAGGCTTGCTTGTACATCATGAAGACCAGACAAGGATACTTTGAGAGGCTTGCTTGTACATCATGAAGACCAGACAAGGATACTTTGAGAGGCTTGCTTGTACATCATGAAGACCAGACAAGGATACTTTGAGAGGCTTGCTTGTACATCATGAAGACCAGACAAGGATACTTTGAGAGGCTTGCTTGTACATCATGAAGACCAGACAAGGATACATTGAGAGGCTTGCTTGTACATCATGAAGACCAGACAAGGATACTTTGAGAGGCTTGCTTGTACATCATGAAGATCAGACAAGGATACTTTGAGAGGCTTGCTTGTACATCATGAAGACCAGACAAGGATACTTTGAGAGGCTTGCTTGTACATCATGAAGACCAGACAAGGATACTTTGAGAGGCTTATACCTTGACTATGTGCTATCAGCAATAAAATATAATAGTGCGCTCCTTACAACTTGTTCAAAATCTAACTTGGAATCCCTGAACAGGGTGCACAATAGTGCTACCCGCTTCATTAGTGGAGCAATAAGGACAACATCAACTGAAGCTTGCGAAATTCACACCCAAGTGGAAACCCTTGAGATGCGGAGGGATAAAGCAGTTATGGACGTTTATGAGCGAAATAGCAGAATGAAACGGTATCATCCCAACAGACTTCTTTTGGAAAACTGACAGCCAAAAAGCAGAATTAAACAAAAGTTTGTGCTTCGCCATGTTAGTGAACTCAAAGACAAGTATACCATCTACCAGAAAGAAAACAAGAGTTACAGAGAGTAGTTAAAGACATACCTCCACAAACTTTCCTTAAAACACCAGAAAAACAGGCAAAATTAATAGATGCTACAACCAAAAGCTTAGATATATGTACTCTCATTCGAGCAGCTCAAAGAACTATTGATGTCTATCCTAATGAATGGATACATGTGTATGCTGATGGATCTGCGTTTAAAGCTCCCATCAAAGCTGGTTTAGTCGTTATATAAAATACCTTGGCGGATCCTCTGATGAACTGACCAATGATTGCCGAGAGATTTACTCCAGCTATGAAGCTGAGATCACTGCACTTGAAGCCGCTTTGTACAATCTGAGGACCGTTTTTGATGCCATTTTTTCAAAGGCACAAAACACTGTTACTTTCACAAATTCAATGGCAGCTCTTAAAGTATTAGAAGTTACTGGTCATAGTAGACCTGACCTTATCCAAATACCTCTAGACATTGACCATATTATCACTTCCAGTGCTGTCAAAATAGTTTTGCAGTGGATTCTTGGACACTCAATCACACCTGGCAATGACAAGGCAGACGGACTATCAAAGGAGGGATCAAAACAAGAACAGCCATATACAGCAACAACTTTACAAACAGCCAAATAGCTCATAAGATCAGCGAATAACGAAATTTGGCTAAACAGAGGGGCCATCGGAAACACGAGAAGTGAGGTCTACAGACATATGGCAAGCCCCAGTCCAAATGACAGGGTAATTCAACTCAGAAGAAAGGACCAGAGCACCTCTTCCGACTGAGAACCCAACACATCGGCAAATGTGATGGTATTCACTATCATACCATCAACTTTCATACCATCAATTTTCATTCCATTAACTATCCTACCATTAACTTTTATACCTTTAATTTCCATACCATTAACTATCATTGCATTAACTTGCATACCATTAGCTTTCATACCATTAACTTTTGTACCATTAACATTCATACCGTAAACTTTCATACCCTTGTTTTTCATACCATTAACTTTCATACTGTTGACTTTCATACCATTAACTTTCATATCGTAAACTTTCATACCGTTGACTTTCATACCATTAACTATCATACCGCTGACTTCCATACCATTAACTTTGATATCGTAAACTTTCATACCGTTGACTTTCATACCATTAACTTTACATATAAGTCCAAGACCCACCATAACATTTCAGGCATGCAGGGAATTTGAAGAACGAAACTAAGTTGAAATGAAGAGAACTACAGAGGATAGAGTAAAACGGAATGACAAACTCAAACAACCTTACGATCAGAGTTAGGACTGAGTAACCAAAGGATGATGATGATGATGATGATGATGATGATGATGATGATGATGATGATGATGATGATGATGACCACTGACTTTGAATTCTCTATTAGAACTCTGAACAACATTTTTGTCATCATTTTAGAATATGAGTACATTCAAGTATAGTATTTTTCTTCGTCTTCATCCTCTTCGCCTTTTTCCTCCTTCCTCTTTCTTCTTCCTTCTTCTTCCTTCTTCTTCTTCTCTTCTTCTTGACCCTCTTCTTCTTCTTCTTTATCTTCTTCTTCTTGATAATCTTCTTCTTCCAGATCGTCTTCTTCTTCTTTTTCTTCTTCTACTTCTTCTTCTTCTTCTTTTTCGTCTCTCTTCTTCCTTCTTCTTCTTCTTCCTTCTTCTTGTTCTTCTCTTCTTCTTGCCATCTTCTTCTTCTTCTTTATCTTCTTCTTCTTGATCGTCTTCTTCTTCTTTTTCTTGTTCTACGTCTTCTTCTTCTTCTTCCTCTCTCTTCTTCCTTCTTCTTCTTCTTCTTCTTTTCTTTTTCCTTCTTCTTCTTGACCATCTTCTTCTTCTTCTTTATCTTCTTCTTCTTGATCATCTTCTTCTTCTTCATCATTTTTTCTTCTTTTTCTTCTACTTCTTCTTCTTCTTCCTTCTTTTTCTTCTCTTCTTCTTGACCTTTTTCTTCGTCTTTATCGTCTTCTTCTTGATCATCTTCTTCTTGATCATCTTCTTCTTCTTCTTTATCGTCTTCTTTATGATCATCTTCTTCTTGATCATCTTCTTCTTCTTGATCGTCTCCTTGTTCTTTTTTTTTTCTACTTCTTCTTCTTATTCGTACGCTGCCAGATTTCAACTTGAATTTGTTCAAAGAAAGCAGAAGTTCTCATGAGGCTCTGAACACTGCCTTAGAGCTCGTCTAATGTAGCACTGGTGATGGCCACATATGCTATTTCTGGTCCTTGTCTGGGGATCATTGTTGCAAAAGATGTCCAGGGACCATTTCCCAGTACCACATGTGCATTTGTCAGTATGGCATAGTTTAATATATATATATATATGCACACACACACACGAGGGATTGTGCTATATATACATGGTTCTGCAGTACTCTCTCCATCTATTCAGTATGTCTTTGTTTTCTGTTAATGTGTTATCCTCTTTGTCATTTCTGACATGTGGATCCGGACGGAACTCCCTTGTCAGTGTTCTTATTGCCTTAAATGCATCTCTTTCTCTGCCTTGTTGCTGTAGGTTTTCTATATCCTTACACGTTTCCACTATGTATCTTCCTTTATCTTTTCTTATTTCTCTTCTAACTTTTATTGTGCAGTTTTTATATGCTGTGTTGGCCTCCTTACTTCCCATTTGTTTTAATTTTTGCCTTTCTTCAATGAGTTTCTGTATTTCCTCTGTCATATAGCTCTGTTTCTTGTGTGACATCTTGGGAATAATTTCTTTCGCTGTCGAGATCAAAATATCCCTTGCATACGATGTCATCTCTTCCTGTTCCGAAAGCAACGCCTCAAATTTGTTTTCTACTTTGATGTTGTATTCAGTAGGTATTGCTGTTACATCGAAGCGTATTGGCTGGCAACCTTTGTTGATCCTACGTAGTCTTGTTTTGAAAACTGCAAACAGTAATTCATGGTCCGTATCGCAGTCTGCTCATGGCAGCGTTTTTTTGTTGCCAGCACATTTGATCTCCATCTTTGTTGCACTAGGATGTAATCTATTTGATTTCTGCTGTTGCCATCAGGGGAGGTCCACTTGTATAGTCTACGTGGATGTTGTTCGAATAAGGTGTTGGCAATGAAGAGGTTGTTTTCCGTGCAGAATTCAACCAGTTTTTCTCCTCGCCCATTTCTGTGTCCCAAACCAAAAGAACCTCGAACACTTCTCTCCTCCTCGGCTCTTTCTTCTCCGACTTTCGCATTGAAATCGTCAATGATGATCAAGATATCTCTT
This sequence comes from Ariolimax columbianus, assembly GCA_036924085.1. Taxonomy (NCBI): domain Eukaryota; kingdom Metazoa; phylum Mollusca; class Gastropoda; order Stylommatophora; family Arionidae; genus Ariolimax; species Ariolimax columbianus. The sequence continues at coordinate 67,512,447 of JAVGWX010000006.1, read as the reverse complement.
TTTCAACTTTTTCTTGTAACGCTCAGTTACAATCCTACCAAAAGGATGAAAAAGAACCTGAACCAACATTGGAAGAAGTACGCTCTGCAATTAAACGCCTTAAAAAAGGGAAAGTCCCCAGCAGGATGCGATGATATTCAAGCAGATCTAATACCAGTAGAAGGGGAGGCAAGTGCTCGAGTCTATCACTAGCTGTGTAAACAGATATGGCACAGAGCAGAGTGGCCAGAAGCATGGAAGAAATCAATTTACATTCCCCTCCCCAAAAAAGGCAACCCGAAGCTGTGCACAAACTACCGAACTATCGCGCTGATCAGAAACGCTAGCAAGATACTCTTGCGAATCCTATTAAGAAGGATAGAGAAAAGGTTTGAATCAGAAATTCGCGTAGTCCAGGCAGGTTTTAGGAACGACAGAGGGACCAGGGACCACATATTCAATTTAAGGAATATCTACGAAAAATGTAGAGAGTTTAATGTAGACCTGTACACATGTTTCATTGATTACACCAAGGTCTTCGACACGGTAAAACATCAACATCTGTAGAGAATCATGAAGGAAATGGGGTTTCCCTTGCATATAGTCCATCTCATTGAAACATTATACCAAGATGAACAAGCCGCTGTCCGAGTATCTGGGCAAACATCAGATTGGTTTGCAATACAAAAGGGAGTCCGACAGGGATGTATCCTCACACCTTATCTGTACAACATATACGCGGAATATATAATGAGAAATGTTTGAGAAGACGAGAATATTGAAAGTTTCTACCCATTTACGATTTGGGGGGTACGAGATTCCAGAGTTACGATACGCAGATGACACTGATACTATCAAGAAGTGCAGAAGGGCTAGCTACTTTCAGCCGTTAATGGACACAGTAAAGATCAAAACCTGTTCATAAATATAAACAAAACAAAGATAATGACCACCGACAAAACACAATGTCAGCATAAATTTACTGTGGGTGGTGAAGAAATAGATCAGGTCACACATTTTGAATATCTGTGCTCCAGAATTGACTAAAATGGCGACTGCTTGGAAGAAATCAGAAGAAGACTAGCTATGGCAATGCAGAGACTGAACAGCCTCAAGAAATTGTGGAAAAGCACCAACAAAATGATAAAAGTAAAAGTCTTGAGAACCTGTGTTTTTCCTGTGGCAGCTTACGGCTGTGCATCATGGACGATTACCAAAACTTCTAGACAAATAATCGAATACTTCGAGTCAAAATGTTTCAGAAAGATCCTCAAAATACCCTGGACAGAGAAAAAAACACAAATGTAGACTTTCGGCAAGAATTGAGCATAGAGGAGAACTGGTTTATGAATTCCATTTTGGCTAGAAAATGCAAATACTTTGGTCACATCAAGAGACACAACGGTCTTGAGAGAACGGTGATGGAAGGTATGGTGCCAGACAAAAGAGGAAGGGGTAGACCAAGAAGACGATGGCACCAAGATATCCAGGAATGCCTGGGTATGACTGTGGCGGAAACTGGTGTTTTGGCAAGAGAACGAGTTTCTTTCAGACTGTGATGGGAGCGACGTTCTACAAAGGACATGCTACATGATGATGATGATGATATACGAGGGTGGATCCGAATCCTAACAGATAAAAAGAACATAATAAAACCATTTATTATAGCAATGTCTAGAATTCAAAACATTATTATTCAACATATTCACGACCCTTGACTATACATTTTCTCCAGCGATGAAAAGTGCATACATGGCGCGCTCGTAAAAATTGCACCATCGAAGGTGACCTACTGGTTAACAGCAGCTGAGACGGACTACTTGCTAGGTCTGACCTTGGCGATTCGTGCCTTCAGCTTAGTGACCGTCGCAATGTAACGGTCAGATTTGAGGATTTGTCCAGGTTCCAGTACATCAAGAAGAATTGCGACGCTCTTATCCCAAAATACTCAAATCGGGCCCCCCTCGGAGGAATTTTCAGCTTGGGTAACAGCCACAAGCTGCAAGGAGCCATGCCTGGAGAAAAGAGAGCCTGGCAAACCAGATGAATGTTGTGTTTGGCCAAGAAAGCCTGAATCAGATGCGAAGAATGAGCGGCTGCGATGTCATGGTGGAGCTTTCAAGTTCCCGTTGTCATTATGGAGCTGACAGGTTCCCGATGTCATGATGGAGATGACAGGTTAACGTTGTCATGATGGAGCTGCCAGGTTCCTGATGTCATGATGGAGCTGCCAGGTTCCCGAAGTCATGATGGAGCTGACAGGTTCCCGATGTCATGATGGAGCTGACACGTTCCCGTTGTCATGATGGAGCTTCCAAGTTCCCTTTGTCATGATGGAGCTGCCAGGTTCCCGATGTCATGATGGAGCTGACATGTTCCCGATGTCATGATGGAGCTAACACGTTCCCGTTGTCATGAGGGAGCTGACACGTTCCGTTCCCCCTTGTCATGATGGAGCTAACACGTTCCCAATGTCATGATGGAGCTGACACGTTCCCGTTGTCATGATGGAGCTGACACGTTCCCGATGTCATGATGGAGCTGCCACGTTCCCGTTGTCATGATGGCGCTGACACGTTCCCGATGTCATGATGGAGCTGTCAGGTTCCCATTGTCATGATGGAGCTGACACGCTCCCGATGTCATGATGGAGCTAACACGTTCCCGTTGTCATGATGGAGCTGACAGGTTCCCGATGTCATGATGGAGCTGCCACGTTCCTGTTGTCATGATGGAGCTGCCAGGTTCCCGATGTCTACAGGTCTGGTCGTTTAAGCCGAATGGCATCACGAAGGCAACGGATGATCTCCAGGTGGTACTCTTTATTTTAACCTTTGCGGTGGGTACTGGTGTTGATGAACCCCACGGCAGCCAAAGAAACGGTCAACATGTCTCTGACATTGTTGCACACCAGGTGAATGAAAACCCCCACTGCACTCCCCACTGAAAAGTCGAATGTCAGCGAATGACGCAATTTCCGGGCGAGACAGATTTCACGTATGCACATCCCGGTCTCATATACCTCCCCGCGGAAGGACAACACCAAAGCTTCATTTGTTTCCTCAGAGTAAAAATAAATAAGGTCGGATACTTTTTGAACACACCTTGAATAAACGGGAAAATTAAACTCGGTGTATGTAAATGTTCAACTTTTTAACAATGTAATACAAGGGAACAAAACTTACAGACCTGTTATTTCACTTATGTCATCGTGGAGACGCATTCTTCTTCTTCTTCTTCTTCATCGTACGCAGTCAGACAGTAACCATTATGTTTTCGAAAAAAGCGGCGGTCATCCTGAGGCTGTCGACACTGCCATAGAGCTTGTCTTGTGGTTCCACTGGTGATGGCCACATCTGCTCTCTCTGATCCTCGTATGTCGGGCAGTTCTGCAGCAGATGCTCAGCGGTCATTTTCCCGGTACCACACGGGCATTCGTCGGTACCACCTATCTTCAATTTGTTGAATAGGTGGTACCTCAGTCTATTGTGGCCAGTGCGAAGTCTGAAGACAACGACCTGCTCCCTTCTGTTCAACTGGTAATAGGCATCGTTTTTGGTGTAGCCGGTATGTTCAGTTTCCCATTTGGTCACGTATCTGGCTTTGATAAGCCGTTTTAACTCTTCGTACGTCATACTAGTATCTGTTTGTGGTAGTCTTGCACCTTCTTTTGCCAGTCTGTCTGCCTCCTCGTTGCCTTGGATGTTGCAGTGTGATGGGACCCACTGTACCACCACCCTTTTTCGTGCGGACTGCTGGCACAGTTTGCAGAGTGCTGCTCTTAAGTCATTAAGCTCAGTGTTTTTCTGGCTTTTTAGCGCTGTGACTAGGGCCAGAGCATCTGTAAGCAGGACTGTATGGCTTTCATTTACTTTATGTGTCATCATTTCTTCCACTGCCGCCTTCAGTGCCTCTGCCTCTGCTCTGAAATTGCTTGTGTACTTACTAGTAGCGAATGACAGTGTTATTTTTCTGCCAATTGGTAGGTTCAGGAATGCTCCTGCCCTCCGTTCTGTGTAGTGTTTGTTACAGAACCGTCGGTGTATGCATAAGTCCAGTCCATGCTTGGGTAGTTTTTCGATATAAAGCTTAGGGTAATAGCTCGCCTTTCTTTTTCAGTCTGGATGTTTTTGTTTCCAATACCTGGTATATTTTCTACAACCTCTGGAAATATATCCTGCCTCCAGGTAGGTTTTCGTACAGTAGTAATTGGCTTTGGTGTTGTTAGTGCGTTTATGGGATCTTCGTGCATCTTTGCTTTGGCTATTTCTGCAAAGTTTCTCCGCTTTAGTTTCCCATTTCCCAAATTGTTTAGTCTCTGGTGCATTGGATGGTCAGTCAGTCTTCGGAGTTTCTCTGACTGCAGCTGGGCTCTGCAGTCTCTTCTATCGGTCATGGATTGCAGTTTTGTAATCTTTTCAAGTTCTACAATTGGCGTTGACTTCATGACTCCTGTTATAACTCTCATGGCTTGGTTTTGAAGTTTGCTAACTTTATCGAAGTTCGCCTTTGCTGCTGTTGTCCGTGCCGCAATGCCATACTCGAGAACTGGTCTCACTCTTCCAGTGTACAGTTTCTTTAGTATACTTTCGTATGTTCCCAAGCTTGTGCCAGCAAGTTTCCTCATGATTGCCATTCTTTCTCTGGCTCTCATTCGGTTTCTCTCGATCTGACTTTTCCATGTCAGATAGTTTGGGTTGTCGTTTGACTGCAGGAATTTGCCATTTAGACTTAATTTGGTGTTTTGGGGTTAGATTGAAAGCGAGAATATTGTACATGTGGTTTTCTCCTCGTTTATTTTGACCAGCCATGAGTTCGCCCACTCTTCCAGCGATGTTAGGGCCTGCTGCATCCGATTTCTTGCTATGGTGAGATTCTTTTCAGAGGTCCACATAGCCAGATCGTCTGCAAACATTGAGCTATGGGCTCTTCTTGGTATATTCTCTGTAATGTTATTTATATACACCAGGAATAGTGTGGGTGACAGTACTTCCCCTTGGGGTACTCCCTGCTCGAGTGTCACCTTTTTGCTCATCTGCCCTTGTACTTGGACTCTGGCCGTTCTTTTTTTGAGGTAGTGGTTGATCCACTTGTACATTCTCCCACAAACTTTACTTCTTCTTAGCTTGACTCCAAGTCCGTCTTTCCAGACTTTGTCAAATGCCTTTTCCAGGTTCACCCAAACCGCTATTGTGTGTTTCTGTGCCTGGTAGGCATCTTCTATTTCCTGGGCTATGAGGATGACCTGGTCCTCAGCGGATCTATGCTGTCTAAAGCCTGCTTGCTGTGGAATTAGTATGTTTTTTTCTTCCAGATGCCACATCAGTCTGGTGTTTATCATACGTTCCATCAGTTTGCCTACATAGCTCAGTAGGCGTATAGGCCTGTATCCATTTGGATCTGTTTTGTCTTTTCCTTTCTTTGGTACTGGTACAAGTACTGCGTCTTTCCATGCCTGGGGTACAATACCCCTTTTCCAGCTTTGGTTCAGGACTGATAGCAGTTTCTTCTTCGCTGTTTGGCCCAGCCCCATAAGCGTTTCGTTTGTTATCCCGTCTTTTCCGGCAGATTTCCTTTTCTTTAATGTTCTCATGTCCTCTTCCATTTTACTCATTGTTAATTTGGCCATCATATGCTCTTCTGGTGCCGTATTGATGTTATCGTGCCCCTTTTGCTCCTCACTAATGTCTGTATGCCTATCTGCAGGGACCTCGATGTGGTTTGCTCTGGCATAGTGTTCGATAAAAGCGTTTGCGGCTTTTTTTCCAGTGAGCAAGTTTTCGCCCTGCTTGATGGTAATTTGTTTGTTTGAAGGGGTCCCAGTCGGCTCGTTTGTAATTCCAACGTGGGAGCAGTTTTGTTTCCTGTGGGCCTACTTCCATATCAATTTCTAGCCTGATCGGCCTGTGGTAGCTACCTGTCAATTGGTTTAGCACTTGGCGGTCAATTTTATGGTGTATTTCCTGTGTGGAGAAGGTCAAATCTGGAGTCGAGGTGGTATGCCATGTTCTAGAATAGAAACTAGGGCTATCCTCCGGCCTATTGATTAGGGAGAGATGTGTGTCTATCTCCCAATCTTCCACTTCGTCACCTCTGCTGTCTGTGTCCGAGTATCCCCATCTCTCCGAGTGGTTGTTGAAGTCTCCAGCTACTATGCAGTTGGAGTCTTTGACTTCCATACTCGAGAGCGATAGGTCTTTATTTGGTGGTCCGTACAGATTGAAAATGCGGAGCTTCGTCTCTTGAGCCATTATGTCAACTCCTACAATTTCTGCTTGTCCGGTGTGATTGACAGATACCGCGCTACTCGGTATGCAGTTTCGGGTCAGTATCAGGACCCCTCCTTTGTGACCTTCTCTATCGAGACGGAAGGTCTGGTATCGTCTGATTGAGAATTTATGGTTATTGTTGAGGTGCGTTTCCTGGATACATGCCACGTCAATCTTACCTTCATGCAGGTGATGTGTTAGGGAAATATTTTTGTTAACGACACCCTCCGCATTCCACTGTAGTATTTTGAGGGTCTTGAGTTTTTGATCAATAGGAATTGCCCCATAGCCATGTGCCTTGACTACACGACACATGGGTGGGTGACCACCAGTAGTCAAGGGTGGGCCCCTTCGAGGCGTGAGGCCCGGCACTCTCGCTGCCTGGCGGGACTCCGCAGAATGAGCGCCATACGTTTTTCTGATAGGTTGTACTGTCATCATGCTGCGATTTACGTTGCACTGTTTTGTTAGGCTTGCGGCCCCGTGCATCCGATTTCAACAGGCGTTTCTGTAGCCTTTGGCTGTTCCCAGCCTATCTGCAAGGCAGCAGTTGTTTGTGATCAGAGTTGTCTCTCTTATGGAAGTTGTCTTACCAGACTAACGAGTCTTCACTACTCGTGTCTATAGGGTGCGGTGATGATATATGAGATGATATATGAGATGGACTGGTTTACCCGGAAGAGAGGCAGTCCAGTGTGTCTGTATTCCAGGATCGTCACGTCCTGCCAGAAACGTAGCATTTGCATGTGAGTGGGGTATCTATTTGCTACCTTTATTTTCTTGGCTTCTATGCAGGGATGGTACGCCTAGCATTCCCCGCCACCTGGGATGTTGACACAGTGGGGCAGGTGTGCAATGTCCGCTAGTCTGCATCTCTTCTGCGTCTATTGGTATGGCTGATAGCGTACAGAGGTAGATATCAAAGCAGAAGTGCATTTAACTAGGGGACAAGCCTGGTAATGTCACGGAGATGTTGTTCGCCTGGTTTGCGGACATATCTCGTGGTCAAGGAATGAGTCTCGACAGTTCACAGTGAGGTGGCTGCTCTACTGTTTTCGACACCCTGACCAAGAACTAAGTCTTATGTGTGTGGTTTCGCACCCCATCGCCGTATAGGCGTATGGTATTTTAAAATCTTAATGGAATTGTAAACAACACTTTTGAACAAGGGACTTCACTATTTGATGTATATTGTTGGAGCGAAAATGCGTGGGGTGCTTGTGTGGGTCTAAAAATATATATGAATAACAAAAGAGTTTTCGTTTAACCGCATGTATCTTGCTGTTAACCCCTCGATCCACTCTAGGTGGGTGTACATTCGTAATTGGATGTCTATTTGGGATGATATGACAACGGGGATTTGATAATGGCCATCTAACTCATGAAAAATATTCAGACGAACAATGACGTGCCTAACACTTCATCCCTGGCGACATTGTCTGCAATGACATCACCGTACATGAGCTACTGGTTCCAGCCCGGAAATATACTGCGCATTTGTCTCTACTAAGTAGTGCATTGTATTGGGTGTGCCCACCTAAAAATTGCTCTGAGCCTAGTGGGTTCCTCACAGCATTGTGGAATGCTGAGAGTGTCAAGTGTCCCATCGAAAGACTATCTATCTATCTATCTATCTATCTATCTATCTATCTATCTATCTATCTATCTATCTATCTATCTATCTATCTATCTATCTATCTATCTATCTATCTATCTATCTATCTATCTATCTATCTATCTATCTATCTATCTATCTGTCTATCTATCTATCTATCTATCTATCTATCTATCTATCTATCTATCTATCTATCTATCTATCTATCTATCTATCTATCTATCTATCTATCTATCTATCTATCTATCTATCTATCTGTCTATCTATCTATCTATCTGTCTATCTATTTATCTATCTATCTGTCTATCTATCTATCTGTCTATCTATCTATCTATCTATCTATCTATCTATCTATCTATCTATCTATCTATCTATCTATCTATCTATCTATCTATCTATCTATCTATCTATATATCTATCTATCTATCTATCTATCTATCTATCTATCTATCTATCTATCTATCTATCTATCTATCTATCTATCTATCTATCTGTCTGTCTATCTATCTATCTATCTATCTATCTATCTATCTATCTATCTATCTATCTATCTATCTATCTATCTATCTATCTATCTATCTATCTATCTATCTATCTATCTATCTATCTATCTATCTATCTATCTATCTATCTATCTATCTATCTGTCTATCTATCTATCTATCTGTCTATCTATTTATCTATCTATCTGTCTATCTATCTATCTATCTATCTATCTATCTATCTATCTATCTATCTATCTATCTATCTATCTATCTATCTATCTATCTATCTATCTATCTATCTATCTATCTATCTATCTATCTATCTATCTATCTATCTATCTATCTATCTATCTATCTATCTATCTATCTATCTATCTATCTATCTATCTATCTGTCTGTCTGTCTATCTATCTATCTATCTATCTATCTATCTATCTATCTATCTATCTATCTATCTATCTATCTATCTATCTGTCTGTCTATCTATCTATCTATCTATCTATCTATCTATCTATCTATCTATCTATCTATCTATCTATCTGTCTATCTATCTATCTATCTATCTATTTATCTATCTATCTATCTATCTATCTATCTATCTATCTATCTATCTATCTATCTATCTATCTATCTATCTATCTATCTATCTATCTATCTATCTATCTATCTATCTATCTATCTAACTATCTATCTATCTATCTATCTATCTATCTATCTATCTATCTATCTATCTATCTATCTATCTATCTATCTATCTATCTATCTATATCACCATCATCATCATATAGCATGATGTTTGTAGAACATCACTATCATCACAATATGAATCTCGGTCTGCAGTCAATCTTCCCATGTTCAGAGAATACTTGATATCTTGTATCCACCTTCGTGTCGGTCGAGCTCTGCGTCGCCTTCAATGTATCATGCCCTCCATGACCGTTCTTTCCAGTCCGTCTTGACGTTTGATGTGGCCGAAAAAATTTAAATTTCCGACACATAACATTGTGTATTAGCCAGTTTTCTTTAACATTCAGGTCTTCTAGGATGGTTTTATTTGTCACTTTCTTTATCCACGGAATTTCTAGAATGCTTCTGTAACATTTTTGTTTCGAATGCTCCAATTTTCTTCCTTGCTGCTTGTGTCATAGTCCATGTCTCGCACCCATACATTGCCACAGGGAATACGCATGTTCTCAGCATCCTAAGTTTTAGTTGCTGGTTATTATTATTCTATGAATTGTGCATGTTGTAATATCTGAATTGACATGGCCAAAACGTCTTCTAATTTCATTTAAACATTCTCCGTCGTTGGATAATGTAGAGTCAATGTATTCAATTTGTGGGACATTTTCTATTTCTTTGTTATTAATAGCAATCTGGGGTTGCAGTCCTGTTTTATCAGTGGACATTATCTTAGTTTTCTTAATGTTCAGGAAAAGGTTCTGAGCTTCACTGTGCTTCTGAACGGACATGAGCAATCGTTCCAGGCCCTTGGCGCTGCTTCACAGCATGACTGTATCATCTGCATATCTTAGCTCTGGAATCTCCTTCCTTCCTATTGTGAATGGATCAAAATTCCATTAACTACCCCCTATTTTTATCTTTCGGCGTGACGTTTTCTGCGTAGATGTCAAATAAATAAGGTGAAAGTATGCAACCTTGCCTGGCTCCCTTGTGAATCTCAAACCAATCTGTTGTACCCTCATTGGTTATAACGCTGGCTTGTTGTCCACTCTAGAGTGTTTCTATTAGATGTATCAGATGTGTTGCAAAATCTATATTCTTCATTATTTGCCACAGTTGCTGATTTTGTACACAGTCGAAAGCCTTTGTGACATCTACGAAGCACTCAAAGAGGTTTACATTGCGCTCTCTGCATTTCTCAAAGATGTGTCTCATATTTAAGATGTGATCTCGCGTGCCTCTGCCTTGTCTGATACCTGCCTGTGTTTTGTGTATTTTATACGCTAACTTTTTTTTCCGGACTCTCCATGATTATACGTAATAAGATCTTGCTGACAGGGCTTATCAGGGCAATAGTGTGGTAGTTGGTGCATAATTTTAGATTTCCTTTCTTTGGTATGGGGATACATACTGATCTTCTTCATGCTGTAGGCCATTCTGAACTGCACCAGATCTTCGTACATAATGTGTGGTACATGCGTATGCATACATCTCCTCCTGCCTGTATTAGTTCAGTTGGTGTATCGTCACATACTGGCGACTTCCATTTTTTTTCAGTGCCTTCATTGTCGCACGAACCTTGTCCAATGTAGATTCTGTCTCTCTCCATTCAACACTTGTAATAAAGTCTTTATCCTTTGTTTTGTCTTCATACATCTCGCTACAGTACTCCTTCTATCTTTCAAGTATATCTTTGCTCTCTGACATCGACATTGCTATTGCATATACATACATTTTTTAAATCCTTTCCGCTTGTGTCCTTACATATTAGTTACGTAAATGTGCGGCATTCTAAATTTAATAAGACATCAAATTACAAAGGTTAAGCACACATGAAGTTAATGCTAATGACACATGGCAATTGTGTCGCAGATGTAAAACTATGAATGCTGAAGCAAGGATTAAGGGGAAGTAAGACACAAGCGTGCAATTTGAACTAGTGGTAGGCGCATGTTTTATTCTCCTTGTTGTTTGATACGAAGGATAGGGGAAGCTAATGCTGCTGGTGCATGTAGATAAAGGCTGTATAAACGCACTTGTATTTTTTCTGCGTCTTTGTTGTTTACAAGACTATGTCGCGATTATGGGCAACATCAATTACACACATTGATACATACCATTAGTATGTCGCTCTCACAACAGCCGATCTGTAAGACTCTCGATCTCTGGCCAGAACGTCGCTCTCACAATAGCCGATCTGTAAGACTCGATCTCTGGCCAGAACGTCGCTCTCACAAAAGCCGATCTGTAAGACTCTCGATCTCTAGCCAGAACGTCGCTATCACAACAGCCGATCTGTAAGACTCTCTATCTCTGGCCAGAACGTCGCTCTCACAATAGCCGATCTGTAAGATTCGATCTCTGGCCTGAACGTCGCTCTCACAATAGCCGATCTGTAAGACTCTCGATCTCTAGCCAGAACATCGCTCTCACAACAGCCGATCTGCAAGACTCTCGATCTCTAGCCAGAACGTCGCTCTCACAATAGCCGATCTGTAAGACTCGATCTCAGGCCAGAACGTCGCTCTCACAACAGCCTATCTTTAAGACTCGATCTCTAGCCAGAACGTCGCTCTCACAACAGCCAATCTGTAAGACTCTCGATCTCTGGCCAGAACGTCGCTCTCACAATAGCCGATCTGTAAGTCTCTCGATCTCTGGCCAGAACGTCGCTCTCACAATAGCCGATCTGTAAGTCTCTCGATCTCTGGCCAGAACGTCGCTCTCACAATAGCCGATCTGTAAGTCTCTCGATCTCTGACCAGAACGTCGCTCTCACAATAGCCGATCTGTAAGACTCTCGATCTCTGGCCAGAACGTCGCTCTCACAACAGCCGATCTGTAAGTCTCTCGATCTCTGGCCAGAACGTCGCTCTCACAAAAGCCGATCTGTAAGTCTCTCGATCTCTGGCAGAACGTCGCTCTCACAAAAGCCGATCTGTAAGACTCTCGATCTCTGGCCAGAACGTCGCTCTCACAAAAGCCGATCTGTAAGACTCTCGATCTCTGGCCAGAACGTCGCTCTCACAACAGCCGATCTGTAAGACTCTCGATCTCTGGCCAGAACGTCGCTCTCACAAAAGCCGATCTGTAAGTCTCTCGATCTCTGGCCAGAATTCCCGCCTCTGTTGCTGTTGTTTCCAGAACCTCCATCTTCTCCACTGTCTGCCTCTGCCCCGTTTTTTTCCAGGCATCAGTATCGTTATTTGCAGGCCAATATGGCCTTTGGTGTGACCAAAATATTTTAGCTTTCTGGACAAAATATTGTTTACTAACCAATTTTTCTCGATATCCAGTTCTTATTGGATATCTTTATTTTTCATTTTCGCTCTCCGTGGTATATTGAGCACCCTGTCATGTAGCAGTATAGTCCAGAAGATTCAATCCTTTTCTTAAGTGTTTGTGTGGGGGTCCATGTTTCACATCCGCACGTTACCATCGGGAAGATACAAGTTCGCAGATACATATATTCTTTAAAAAATAAAAAACAATGACAATAATCTATTTATACATTTTTAAAACAATGATACAACTCTACTTTAAAAATGGAAAACATTGATAACAATCTATATATAAATAAAAAAACATTGATACATGTACTTTATAAATGAAAAGCAACGATACAAATCTATTTATAATTTTTTTAATGGATACAAATAAACTTTACACATTTTCTTATATATATTGCAACTTTTATAATTTAAAAACTTTAATTCAAATCTACTATCGAAATTTAAAAACAATAATACAAATCTATTTTATAAAATTAAAACAAAACTAACAATGTATTTTCGATATTAAAAACATTCATAAGTCTCAGTTTGATACACAGAAACATAGAACGTTTTTTCCATATAAGAGATCTTCTTCGTTTGTTCTTACACTCCAGCAACTACTCCCTAAAAATGCCTCCACAGAATGGGTCTTAGAGACACCACCACGTGCAATAGCGGAACACACAAGCAAACACCAAAACATATTCTGTCGGTTAAGCCACTTTGGCCAGGGGAAACGACCATGCTCGAAAAGATGTGGCGAACCGGCGAAAAGCTGTGGCGAACCGGCGAAAACCTGAAACGCACGTCTCCTTCGTAAACATCACCGCGCTGGTAGAATAGCATCAGTTGATCGAAAATAAGGATGTTTCCATGAACACCATCATAACCAGGACAGTGGATCCTCACCAGCCTCAGCAGGTTTAAGGTCTCTTCAGCTGCCATCCACTCATGTCTTAGTCAATCCTTGTATACCTTCTGAAGTAATGATTGGGATTTTGACACGATGTTCATGATTATGATAATCCATTTAGCTGTGAGTGGCAGCTCTTGACAGCCCAATTCCTCCTGAACAAAAGCGCACGTCCTCCTCAACTGTTGTAGTAATGTGTAGACCGTATTGAGTATGGTGGGGGTGTGGTGGTAGCAGCAGGTTCGGCAGATCAGTCAGCCTTGGGCACAAAGTCAGGAGGTGCTCGACTGACTCCTGGTGGTCGTGGTAGAATCTGCAGTTTGGCTCACGTAGTGGATCTAATCCATTCAGATGTTTGTTGAGAGGGGCATGGCCTTTTCTTATCTTGAAGATCAAACTCTGGTCTATTCGTTTCATTTTCTTGTCTGGGTCCTGGGGATCTGGTTTTTCTTAGTTTTTAAAATATACTCGGCTTGTCTGGGACGTGGCCCACTGATCTAGCCACTCCTGTCTATAGTTATTTTTCAGGATTTTCTTGCAGGTTTGTAGTGTGATACTAGGTAGTGGCTGTGGGAGTATTGCCCCGCTTCTGGCCAGCTCGTCAGCCTTCTGATTTCCTGGGACATGATGTTAAAGAAGCCTTATGTTAAAGAAGCCTTATGTTAAAGAAGCCTTATGTTAAAGAAGCCTTATGTTAAAGAAGCCTTATGTTAAAGAAGCCTTATGTTAAAGAAGCCTTATGTTAAAGAAGCCTTATATATCCACATCAGAGCAGCAATCATTGATTCCATACCCATTCTCGTACTGGAGGTTGCAATTATGTATGCCCTGCCCTGCCCAGCAACAACATGTCATCTCGCTCTAGCACAGAAGCCCCAACCAGATATCTCACGACATAGCACCGATCTATCAGTGCATATGATAAAACAACATCAGAATGGAAGTTGAAGATGTAGAACTAAATTAAGTGCTGACGAGAACGTAGTATGACATTAACAACATCAGTATGAAATGTTGAGACATTGTGAAATTCAATAGTTAAAAAAAGGAACTAAACATCTGGTCTCAAGTAGTCTGCCCGGCTTGTGTGATTTCCCCCCCAACCATCCCTTTCACATACTGAAATAGCTCATTAGACTGGCCCACTAAATAGACTCCAAACTGGTTTATCACGACGCAGAGATAGGGATCATGGATGAAGAGACGTGCGACTGAGGGGCAACACAAGACCCATACTGTCTGATGATCTGTCAAAACCTTTAGGAAACATGCAATATGTTGAGGGGTAATGACAAGGCAATCCGCGAGGCAGAACATTGGAACCATGATGTCTTACGTGATGCCCATGACAAGGGAAATAAGTAAGTACTACTACTACTACTACTACTACTACTACTACTACTACTACTACTACTACTACTACTACTACTACTACTACTACTATTACTACTGCTACTAATATACTACTACTACTGCTACTACTGCTACTATTACTACTACTGCTACTACTACTACTAAAACTACTACTGCTACTACTGCTACTACTACTACTACTGCTACTGCTACTAACACTACTACTGATACTACTACTGCATCTATTTATATTATTACTACTACTACTAATATTACTGCTACTACTACTAATATTAGTAATACTGCTACTACTACTACTACTGCTATTACTATTACTGCTACTACTACTAGTAACACTACTACTACTACTACTAATACTACTAATACTACAACTACTACAACTTCATCTACAAGAAATGCTACTACTACCGCCACTGTAATCACTTCTACTAATACTGCGCTTACTGCAATTACTACTACGAGGGGGAGGAAGACTAACGTCTGGTCAGGCAAAACATAGTGACCAAGACCCTGACATTGGCTTCCTAATGGCCCTCCCTGGAAACGGGCTGTTTTCATGGCAGCCTGGCTAACGAGGTAATGGCTCGACGTGATCCACACAGTAGTGAGTGACATGTAGATGAAGCCTAGCATAGCGCCACAGTCTAGAGGACCCCCAGTCCACCTTCATCAGCATGCTCGGGGTGTGAGGAAAGCTACTGCAACCGCTCATTTAACGTACTTTTCAGGGCGCACAAAAAGAGTAACCTTATCATTGTAATCATTCGCAAACAACATCAACAACAACTACTACGATAACTATTAATAATATTACTATTGATAATGATAACAACAACAACAACAATAACAACCACAACAACAACGATAGAAGGAGCTATAATACTTATACAAATCAGAGTGACTTAGAGTGCGCAAGTATTCACGTTGTCACCCCTAGACACACAACCTTGTCAGAGCCGCTAGTTTGTCTGTAACTGTACAACATACCAACGATAATGTCAAGGGGATGTGTTGAGTGTGGTGGTGGGGGCGGTGGTGGTGAGGGCGGTAGTGTGGGAGGAAATATGTACAAACATTTCATGTGCCCTAGGTCTAGTTTTAAGGACACGAGTCTGTGATGGCTTCCCGGTAGGAAGTTCTGTTACTTCAAACAGCCTATATACTGCGTTTAGGCGAAGTAATAAAAGTGCGAATAATAAATTATACGGGGAAGGTTAGTCTAAATGTGTCAACGGAATAAATACGACGTGCTGGATATCACTAATGTTCACTTGACAGAGAGACAGAGAGAGAGAGGGAGAGAGAGTGAGAGAGATGGATATATATATATATATATATATATATAGATAGGCAGAGAGAGAGAGAGAGAGAGAGAAAGAAAGAAAGAAAGAGAGAGAGAAAGAGAGAGAGAGAGAGAGAGAGAGAGTCGCAGTTTGCGTCGGACCAACAATAACACTATTTTCGGTTGGTTTCAGTTTTAGTTTTTATCCATGTCCGTATCTAATAGTATATACGCCCACTGAAATGGTGTACGATACAGTACTTTAAAGGCACAGTGCAGAGTGTGAAGCAGTTATTAAAATGATGGTCTTCATAGACAACATATATAGACACTGAATGAAACAAAGAATTGTGGTTGCTTTCAATATATTTAAACGTTAGCGTGTAATTGTTTTTATATTCAGTGGTAATGCTAGAGCAAATGTCTCGTAGGACAAAACTGAATGGAAACGTAATCTAGTCGTGTGCATGGTCCAGTCTACTTACATATATATTGGTACCCGTTTAAATTATAGTTAGGGAAGGCAATGTAACTAGTAAGGGAGTAGATTGATCCACTAACAAAAGCTGTGATATCTGAGTTTCTTTCACTTCATTATAGATTGGTAGTATGTGATATGCGGTTCTACCTTTTATTCAATGGATGAGAATGTAATACATATTTCTTTTTTGGATAATATAAACATCTGAATCTTGAATACGTGGTCTATAGAGTTATTTTGTTACTTTTGCTCAAGGATACTTGTGCTATGTTGAGTAATCTCTTGAAGACGTTTCATTAGTAGCTCTTTTCACATCTTGAGGTGGACATGAGAAAGTCCTCCTGACTGTAGTGCAATGTGAGGCTATGAGGATTGTTGCTATGAGGATTGCAGTGTCAAACCCCACTTCGCTGGCCAGACAAATGTGACAGTCACTGCTGGATTATCACATGGACTTTGAGGGCTGCAGTCCAGAGGCTTCTTTCGGCTATGGGGCCCTCTAAACATAAATTAATCGATATTTCCAGCAGTTTAGTTTGAAAATGTCATATTTTTACATTTTTCTAAGTTAACGCAATATGCACAAATAGTAATAATAGGAAAATGGTTAGTTTATTTGCGCAATATTAAGAGACAGGTATAAAATGAACATTATAGGTTTGCGCAATATGAACAGGCAGTAATAATATACAAAATGTTAAGATTAGACATTATGAACCGACAGTAAGTAATAATATGAAAATATTAAGTTTATTTACGCAAAATGAACAGACAATAATAATCGTAAAATATAACATTTATTTACACAATATGAACAGACAGTAATAATATGAACATATTCAGTTTTATAATGAACAATAATAATCTTAAAACAGATCTAAAGTTGTCCTAGGGAAACGAAATAATGGAAACGTTACTAGTTTTGAATATCTGGGCTCGACTGAAAGCAGCTACGAAGACTGCCATAAGGAAATAAGGACAACCATGACAATGGCACTACAGAGGTTAACTAAAATGAAAAACGTATGGCAGAACACTAAGAAAATAAAAACAATAAAGATCCTGAGGACTTGCGTGTTTCTGGTGGCAACAGACGGATGCAAAACGTAGTCGACAACTACATCCTAATGGAAGAAGACTGATCATTCGAGCTAAAATTCCGTAGGAGTATACTAAAAATACCATGGATAGAGAAAAGGAAAAATGCAGTAATCCTACAGTAGCTCTTTATAGAACAAGACTGACTAGTAAACATTTTTTCGTCTATATAATGAACATACTTAGGTCACATCAAAGGGTCGCAATGGTCAAGAAAGAACGATACTGGAGTGTATGGAGAGAGGCAGACCGAGGAGAAGATGGACAAGGGACATCACAGAGGCTCTGGGGTTGTCAGTGGGAGAAGCGCAAAAGCTAGCCATGGATCGAGTGTATTAACGATCGGCTGTCATGAGCTCGACGTTCGCAAATGACATGATGATGATGATGCTGATGATAACACAGCTTGCGCAAAGAGAATTAACAAGAAAATATTAATGTTTCTTATTGACTACTTAATGTATTATTAGACTGCTCGTAGTAACTATATACAAGAAAGTTATGCAATATTAATCCGCCACTGAACAGTCTGCTTCCGAGATCACGATCGAGAACGTGAAGTACGGGCCTTGAAAACTATATCTTACTTGACCCTGATTTCTTTCTACTTCCAGTCCTATTGTGAGTTTGTATTACCGTTTTAGTTTGCTGTGAAAGGTTAAGCTAGTTCCATAGAGGACACAATCACGTGAGTACAGCTTTAAACTTCCTTGTTCGAAGTCTGATGTTCTGGGCTGTGATTACGTCCCATTTCTTGTTGCTGTCCCCTCCTTAGCTGTAAGTCCAGTACACATATTTAGCTAGATAGATCGTTGCGCTAACATACCTTAAGTACTCTTACCTCCCTGATACTTTGACACTCAAACAGCGTGCTGTTATATCGAAAGATGCATCATTATTTTATAGAATCGAGAACAAACTATGTAGGCTATTTTTACTGTTTGGTTCGGCCGACGTCATGATATGTTCATTTGTGGCTAAAGCTACGTATGTTTAGTACTAGTTTGATTTGTCCTATGTCCCGTTTACATGCGAATAGTATTTTTTCTTCTTCTTCTCCTTCGCACTTTTGTGTTTATTGTCTACACGAACGCCATTTCTATTGACAGCCGTTGCTGTGGTTTAGAGTTCTTCAAGGTTACCAAATAGCTTTTTGTGGAAGTTCTTCTCCATCGGCTAGTGCTCAGCACACAATTGCAATGGGGAGAAATGCATAGAACACAGCTGCACTGAAAGTAGATACAAACACATATATAGGGACATTGCTCAGCATCCGCACGCAGACAACAATTACATCGCAAGGCCTTGGTCAGGACACAAACACGAACGATACAAACTAACAAATCGTAGCAAAAAATAAGACATGATATAAATCGACAGTCAAAGTTCGCAGCAATAACAGGATATGCCAGGAAAGTGTGAGACAAAACGTGCACATAACAGTCTTATAGGATATACACTTTATATAATGGCAAACATATTCGTGTATTTTTAATATAATTCATGGTATGAAAAAGTAACAATTTGTAATGAAAGGAACATATTAATTTTATACATTCTTTTCCCTGCTTTGTGTTATCAGATTCTATGCTGCTTGGTAGAATTTGAGGGACATTTAAACATTTCATTGGCTAAAAAAAAGTACTTTTTCCCTGTTAGATAACGTAAGTAAATAACCATTTACTGTTTAAACGTAACTAAGTCACTAACTTCTGCATTTAAACTTTGTTTACTGGGAAAAGCACAGTGACTTCACCGTCTTTATTATAACAGTCATAGTTTGACGCAATAATCTGTAGGCAGAGGCAAATAAGAATCATGGATTGCTTTCGTATGCTGCTGCTAGTAGCGTTAGCAGTGATCATAGTTCATGGAAGGCTGATAGAAATCCAGATGGAAGTGGCTAATATTATGAGACACCATAACAACGAAAGGAGTAACAGACATTTGCAAGCATCGGACATGCTAGAAGTGGTGAGTTGTTTGAGATTTGTTGCTGTCATTTTTTGCATTTAGATTCACCTGTGTTAATTTTGTAATATTATAATGTACGTTTGCGGCAGGGGATTTCATTGGATGAATGATTCACGTGATGTTCTCAAAAGTGTGTTACTGTTTATCTGATTGGAGCTCCTCCGCTAGGGTGAGAGGTTAGGCAGAAAAGAACTGGACATACATTACTGGAGATGGAAGAGCGGACGACGAATTGGCGATGGCTGGGATAATATATTTAAAACGGTTAGGGACGAAGACGCTGAGCACCGCATGAGCTGCAGCGGTCAGCGACCCATACCTGTTTGTTAGCGTCAGGGCCAGCGAACCAGAGCTGCCAAGACCCTGCTACACCTCCATGATTCTGGAGAACATACTGCAACAGAGCAGACTGGTTAAGTAGAAGGGATCGAAGAAGAAAGGGAACAAGGTACTCACAAATGCCTGCTGAAGTAGGATGTGTTGGACCAAAAAGGTGCAAATATAGCAGTCAAGCTGTAAACTAGAACACAACGCATTCGGATCTCTAGACTATGTTCTGTTACTTTAAAAGCCATTTTAAGGGTCTTGTTGCGGGAAATTGAGAACGAACGAAGAAGAAAAAGAAGAAAAAGATGAAAATGGTTTAAAAAAAAACAACAATTTTTGGATGGTGGGAGACGGGAGGATTGATTGGAGAATAGGGAGAGGAGGGGGGATATGGTGAGTCATTTCAAGGAGGAAGAGGCGGGTGGGTTGAGAGTGGGACAGGTTGAAGGGGAACTGTGAGGTATTGGCGGGTGTGGGTTGAAGAGTGAAGAGGTGTCCTGATTTGAGGAAGTGTTTGTTTTCTTTAAGAGGTGAAATAACGATTTAGCATTAACACTGTTGGTGGACTACAATGAAAAGTGATCTTTATGTTTCAACATAAAACCAGACTGCTGCGACAAATTACCATACACAGTAGCCAAAGTGTTTAGAGTCCAGACTAATTGATTAGATTTATTTCTTAAGACACACGGCTTTTAAATTAATTCGGGCTATGAAGGATTAAGACACAAATCTAATCAATTACGCCATTGTCGTAAAGGGTTAATACAATTTAATGGATTAGACTTAGCTATTAAGGGTTACAAAATCTAATCAAGGCGACTGGATTGTTAAGGGTTAAAACAAATGTAATCACTTAGTCCAGACTTTAAAGGGTTAAGACACATGTAATCTATTTGACTGGTCAGTAAAAGGTTAAACTAAATCTAATCGATTTGACTAGACTGTAAAGGGTTAAGACACATGTAATCTATTTGACTGGTCAGTAAAAGGTTAAGCTAAATCTAATCGATTTGACTAGACTGTAAAGGGTTAAGACACATGTAATCTATTTGACTGGTCAGTAAAAGGTTAAGCTAAATCTAATCGATTTGACTAGACTGTAAAGGGTTAAGACACATGTAATCTTTTTGACTGATAGGTAAAAGGTTAAGCGAAATCTAATCGATTTGACTAGACTGTAAAGGGTTAAGACACATGTAATCTATTTGACTGGTCAGTAAAAGGTTAAGCTAAATCTAATCGATTTGACTAGACTGTAAAGGGTTAAGACACATGTAATCTATTTGACTGGTCAGTAAAAGGTTAAGCTAAATCTAATCGATTTGACTAGACTGTAAAGGGTTAAGACACATGCAATCTATTTGACTGGTCAGTAAAAGGTTAAGCTAAATCTAATCGATTTGACTAGACTGTAAAGGGTTAACAAGTGACTTTAGCAGGCGAGTTGGAAGAATACTCGACAAACACTTTTGAAAAACCTGCGATATCTCAAAAGCAACACCACCAAGTATACTCAGTTATCCTCACTCTCTCGTCTCGTGCCGCCCGACCCCAGTGACAAGTCAAGGACACGACGACTAGGAGATGCAAGGGACTCCGCATCAAGCACCCGTGAAAAAGACGGCGGGGTCCG
This sequence comes from Ariolimax columbianus, assembly GCA_036924085.1. Classification (NCBI taxonomy): domain Eukaryota; kingdom Metazoa; phylum Mollusca; class Gastropoda; order Stylommatophora; family Arionidae; genus Ariolimax; species Ariolimax columbianus. Next base: position 67,491,056 of record JAVGWX010000006.1, on the reverse strand, counting down.
GAGTCGAACCTACACCATCTGATCACGAGGCCGATGGCTTAACCACTTCGCCACGGAATCCCCACAGAGTGTACAGATAGTAGAACAGAGTGTACTACTAATATTAATATTTGCTAAGCCTGCACGCAGTACACAAACTTATAATCAGAAATGGCACATTCCAAAGCAGCTAAGGCCAGATAAGAATAATGTATAGAGGGAATGACAACGATCCATCATCATAGAAAGAGATTAAACAAATATCACAGCTATCAGCTTGTCCCAAACATTAGCATTGACACAGATAAGCATTATGTCACGAAACATAATACACAAAAGACAGTCTCAAGGAAAGAAATAGGACACGTAATCAATGTTAAAGGCGAAATCTTGAATCTGTCATAGTTGAAATGTGTCAAGAGAACAGACGTGAAAATAAAAACAAATTATTCAAAGTGAGAGACCTAACAAAAAGAAAGGTAAGATGTAAGATACAGAATTTGAAGTGCGAGAAACAAAAAATTGGAGACAAAAACATCGGTTGTGGCAAAAACTAGAAAAGTGGATGAAAAAAGGCTGCACAAGAAAGAAAGTATTCAAAATTTTGCTAAGACAAAGACAAGAAAATACACAATAGATATAGAATATTTACAGCATGAAGATATTGTTATAGCTAGTTGTCCTTTACAAGGGATGATGGCGACTTAAACAGACGGTTTACTCCTGATGACGTACCTTGGGCTGTACTTGGAGTATAGTGAGAAAGAAACTGCGCGTGTCTTCGACCTTACTCTCTGGTCCCGAGCTACATTGAACCAGTGACAAGACAAGTCAAGACGATTTGAGGTAGCTTAGGATACAAGGCACGCTATCTCCCTTGAGACCAGGGGTAGCTAGAAGCTTGCGGGATTCAATCACCCACCGTTTCAATTCATAGCTTTGAGAGGCGAGTGCATTACCTCTCGACCACAGCGAACCCCAGAAGACTACACATTCTGTAGACAACCAGTTTCTCATTCCAGCCGTGTAGTTTTGTCACAAAGTGACCAGCGGATGATTGGAATGCTAATCTCGATCCTCCCCAGCCTCTTCCGCTGGAGTGGTCTGGGCTGATGGATCACAAGATGCATAGAGAGACTTAACACAATACTGGTCTGGATGGCACGAGAGGAACCATGGAAGTATTCTCGTGAAAACCTGATAAACCTTCATATATCCTATAAAGAAATGTAACCACCCCATTGAGAAAATACTGTTAAGAGATGATGACTTGAATCTATTAACAAATATAAAGAACAAATATAGTAACTCAATATTACACGAAAAGATGAAAAGAATGTGATAGGATGAAGTCTTATGGGGAACTCTCGACCACTTCGACGAATGTGAAAGCAGAGTAGATAAGAACTATCAACTACTTCACTTCAATTCAAACAAGCAATCAAAATTAGTTCACTAAACAAGGCACCAGCAGTCAACGGCGTAACAGTACAGGAAAATATGTGTTATTAACATTTTCTTTCTTCTTCTTCTTCTTCGTTCGTTCTCAATCTCCCACTACCAAACCCTGAAAGGGTAAGTGGCAGAATGTACTCCAGAGAACGGAATGCGTTGTGTCGTAGTTTACAGCTTGGCTGCGATATTTGCACCTTTCGGTCCAACACATCCGACTTCAGCAAGCATTTTTTGAGTACTGGGCTAGCATTCCCTCTTCGATCCCTTCTCCTTAGCCAGTCTGCCCTTCCGCAGCCTGTTATCCAGGGTCACCGCGTGGAGGTGTAGAAGGGTCTTGGCAGCTATGGTTCACTGGCCCTGACGCTAGCAGTCCGCTATGGATCGCTGACCACTACAGCTCATGCGCTGCTCAGCATCTTGATCCCTCATTAACATTCAATTCGAAATGAGCAGAAAGAAAGCGCCCTGAAGACTAGAACTAACTCTTTGTTTCCAGCCATGATCAGAGAATCACATGTCTACAGTAAAACATCCTTCACATGCATTTTAATGCACTAAAAGAACCAAACGGAATGTATAATCTGATAAAAAAACACCGTAACAAAACAGAAGTAATGAAAGTCAGAATGGCAGAACCGATACTTTAAATTAACGGTGGAGGCTTACAACATCATCAAGTTTGAGAAATAAGATAGAATCGTCATTATTATTGACAGAATATATAGGTAAATAGAAGGAAGGACGTAATACTAATCGCGTGACAAGCAATCTTTATCCCTTCTAAAGAGACACAAAGTATTTCTTTAGAAACAAAAAGAGCAAATTAATGATAGTTTATTCATGCCAGTAGTATATTACTGGTAGTCTGTTACCTGTGGTCTGTTACCTGTGATCTGTTACTTTGCTCTGTAATCTGTGGTCTATTACTAGTGAAATGTTACCAGCAGTATGCTACATGTGGTCTGTAACCAGTGGTCTGTTACCTGTGGTCTGTTACCAGTAGTCTGTTAGCTGTGGTCTGTCACCAGTAGTCTGTTACCTGTGGTACGTTTCCTGTGGTCTGCTATCTGTGGTCTGTTACCTGTGGTCTGTTACATGTTATCTGTGGTCTGTTACATGTTATCTGTTTCACGTTATGTTACCTGTGATCTGTTACCAGGGATCTGTTACCTGTGACCTGTTACCTGTAGTCTCTTACCTGTGGTCTGTTGCATGTTATCTGTTATCTGTGTTCTGTTACCTGTGGTCTGTTACCTGTGATATGTATGTTACATGTGGTCTGTTACTTGTGATATGTTACCTGTGGTCTGTTACCTGTGGTATGTTACATGTGGTCTGTTACCAATATCTGACATTGAATTTCGCTAAAGCAGAAGAGCAGAAGAAGATACCATATGAAATGAGATGCGTTTTGAAAAGCAGCCGCTGTCACTAGAAGTGACAAACAGAGAACCGAAAAACTCTGGCACAATAAAGAAACACCCCAGATCATACTACATAATAATAAATACATAATTTAATGGTTTCAACACATATTAAGAAAGCCTTCAAACATAACAGCCATTTTTACGCCAGTCAACAGTTTGGAAACGAACAAAGAAAAAAAAATTGTCCGTGTGGCAAAATCAGTACACGTAGATATATTGGATTGATAGGAGTCACAAAGTTAGAACATACACAGAGCTTACACCTTCCTCCAGCGTATAACAAAATTACTTGACACCAGAGGACGTGTTTTTTTTTTCACAAATTACATGTACACAGTTTGTAACCCCAAGGTATTTTCCGACAGACAATTGTTTCAGTCAGTTTTGTTGGCTAGTGTATTTGAATTCCCATTATAGAATTACGCGATATCATGCTGATAAAACAAACATTGACTTTAGACTAGACGTTTATTTGCACATGTTATATCCCAGTCATGTTTGTTTGTAACAAACTAATCTAGAGATATTGCCCAGACAAGTTTCCGTTTCATATTTCATTTCCTGTTTAGGCGTACCAATTGTGCGCCACACAAAATAACTTCTTAGGCTAAAATCTACAAGACACGCCGGGAACGCGCAAAGGTTTTCACAAACACGCGTCATAAAATCACTAGCAGAGGAGAAGCGTTTGTCTATTTTGATTTTAAAGAAATGTTATTTCTACATTTTGTATTTTAGATCGTGCTTGATTTTTTGCAAGAGAACTTTTTTAACCATTGTAAATAACCTATTTGGTTATATTTAAATTCTTTTGAAAAGCTGTGGTGAACCGACAAATACCTGACACGTAGCCTTCTTCTGAACCTGACATAGCATGACACATTCCATCTATTAATAGAAGAAGAAGTTGTTGTTGAATGCACACATTGAGAAGGATTATTCTTTTGTGCCCCCTAAAAACGACGTTAAGTGGGGGGGGTTGCCGAAGCTTTCCTCACACCCCACCCCAAGTGTGCTGATGAAGGTGGACCGGGATCCTCCAGTCTGTTGTGCTATGCTTTGCTTAATCTGCGTGTTACTTACTACTACGGGGATCACATTGATCCCTCACATTGTTAGTCAGGCTGCCATGAAAACAGCCCATGAAAACAGTTTCTAGGGAGGGCTACGAGGAAGCCAAGGCGAGGGTCTTGTCCAGTATTCTGTTTCTAAGAATCGACATCACTGCACTCTGGGCATACCCATAGGTGTCCAGTCTCTCTCATCAAATGGCGTAAGGTATGGATGCTGATGGTCCCTGTAGCTCGCTGGTTATACACTCTCCTGCGCCGTCCTCTCATGCGCCATACTCCGCTCGAACCTCGTTTATTGTCGAAACTTTGCAGTTTGGGATTGCTGCTTCTTCTATTGCGGTGTCCTCATCTAGCAGGCGGTCACTGATTGATTTCAAAATGTCACTTCTATCCATCACTAACGTGCCCATGATGGGAGCTTGTGAAGCCATGACGTCAGCTCTTTCATTGCCCTGGATCATAGCATAAGCAGGACAATAGATCCATGTCAACCTCTGGAGGTTTGAGGCCTCAACAGCTGCTATCCACTCGTACCTAAGCCATCTCTTCTACGGCTTGCGCGTCTGTCACGATTACTGCCCTTGTTATAGAAGTCTCATATATCCATATCAGTGCTGAGGTCACTGCTTCCGTCTCCATTCTCATACTGGAAGTTGTTGACATGTATGCTCTACTGCGCTCAGCAATGACCTGTTCTCTCACTCTAGCCGAGAAACCCTAGCATGATGTCCCACTGCGCAGCACTGATCCGTCGGTGTATATGACAGCATCACTTTCCTGCGTGTTCTCAGTTATCAGCTGATTCACCTCGTGCTCTGCTCACCCGTTGCTCCATTCTCTGCATTGCTTGCCAAAGGTTATGATGGCTCTCTGGTACTCTATCATTCTATCACGAGTGTGGACACATTCTTCTCCTTTCGCTATTGTCTCAGTTGGACTGACGTGTTCGATTGTAGTCTTTGCCTGTGCCATCCATGATGATCTTCTCTTGATTCTTGATTCCTTGATGTCTGACATACTGCTGTGCAGAGGGTGCCGCGTTTCTGTGGTGACAAGCATATAGACTTTGACTTGTGCCAGTTTATGTCTGGATGTCACCGATAACAATCCCAACTTGTACCACATCATTACAATTGGGGTATCTCTAGTGCAGCCCAGAACCAGTCGCATACCTTCAATCTGGATGCGGTCCAACCTTATACACTGTGTTCTTGATAGTGTGATGATGCTTAGTCCGTAATCGATGACAGACAGACAACACATCCTGACGAAATAGGATGAACAGGAGGCGTTGTTCCAAGTCGGCAGCAGCCATGGTCTTGAGTGCTCCTAACCCTCTCTTATATGTTTGTACGATGTGGTCAACATGGCATGAGAAACTGTGATCAAATGTCAATCTGAGGTCTTTCAACTTGTCACACCTGTCAAACGTGCAACCATTAAAAGTGATGACAGGGAGCTCAGCCTTTACTATGGAATTATTCAAAGAGCACCACATCATGCAGGCCTTTTTCGGATTGATCTTGGAGCTTGAGTCGCTGCACCACTGTGAGATTCCTTGCAAAGGTTTCCTGGATGTCTTTGACCAACTCTTGTCTGTCTGAGCCAGTCCTGTACGTTAGGATGTCATCGGCAAATGTCAACGTTCGACCTGTCCCTGTGGATTGGATATTGGCCACTTTTACTGTGCAGATGTTGAACAGCACCGGTGAGAGCGGAGACCCTTGAGGCAGTCCTGGACATTTTCGCCTCAGTTCTGATGTCCACGATCCCACGCGTAGTGCAACTGTTCTTTCCATCAGGGCAGCTGATATCCAACTAACCAGCCACGGGTTTAAACCACACTGCTCTTTCCATCAGGGCAGCTGATATCCAACTAACCAGCCACGGGTTTAAACCACACTGCTTCAGACACGTAATGAAAGTTCCAAAATCGACACGGTTGTATGCGACTTCCAGATGGAGTGCCACGGCAACTGTGTTTTGCATTGACTGAAAACCCTCAGACACGTCATACGCGAAAGTTCCAACTTTAGCCCAGGTCTCCTTCGCTGTTCTATAGCTGCCCAGCGTATCGGGTAGAATCTGCTCTCGTTCAAGGTAGGCCATTATTTTCCTGACCAATATCTTCTCGAGCAATTTGCCATATACATTCTGTATGGTGATTATTCGATAGTTGCCGAGAAGCGTGTAGTCCTTACCAAGTTTAGTCAATGGGCACAGATAGCTATGAAGCCATTCCTCAGGCACATATGACTTCTCTTTAGTGTGGTTGAACTCCTTCGCCATATTTCTTATTTGTCTCATCCAACTGCTTGATGTGGCAATACAGTACTTCATCAGGACCTGGGGCAGTGTTTTTGCTGGTACAGATCTATTTACGACCTCCGCTTCAGTGATTAGGTCTACATAAGGCTCTTCCCTGACACCTGCGTATAAGATGCCTTTCCGAGTTTCCTGACGGCATCTCTGTCACCTTTGTCAGTCCAGTATGTTTTGTCTGAACCTGGCTAACATGTCTGATCAGTATATTTTGCCTGACCAGACTTTAGTATTTTTTCCTAGAAGAAGTAGATTACACTAAAGAACGTTATTCCTTATTAGTGTATTTGATCGTTTCTTGTTTAGTGGGTGATATGTTATTTAGCCCCACAATTTTGTATGTGTCTGATTATGCAATTCTATATGTTTTATTGTAATAAGAAATTTAACCAAAAGAATGACTATATGAAAACTAATGTTTTATTTATTTAGTGTAATTATTTTAAATTAATGGTTGTCTCTCTGGATTCTACTGAGAAAGGCATGGCTCTTTCCACCCTAGACCGTAGTCCTTTGGGCGATATCAGAAAGTATTATTCAGTGTATGGATGCGCGAGCGTACCTGTTTGTAATGTAGACGTATTGGTAAAGTGTATGGATTTGCATGTGGATCAATTTGTTGTGTGTTTTCCCTTGGCAATTTTACAGTACAGTAGTTTTGCCAATCCTTTATGTACGCGGACAAGTGATCATGCCGAGAAAAATCCCTGACATTCGCAATCAAACCGGACACGAAGTCGTCTCAAACCCGGTACATTTGACCAGTCTTTTCCGCCTTAAATTGCGCATCACTCCAATTTTCTACTAACACATCTCTTCCTTCTTTAACTGACCGGTCTCTTCCTCCTTAAAATTACCCATCTATTCCTTCATCAACTGACATATCTCTCCCTTCTTCAACTGACCGGTCTCTTCCTCCTTAAAATTACCCATCTCTTCCTTCTTCAACTGACCGTTCTCTTCCTCCTTAAAATTACTCATTTCTTCTTTCTTCAAATGACACATCTCTTCCTTCTTCAACTGATCGGGCTCTTACTGTATAAAAATAACGCGTCTCTTCCTCCTTAAAATTACCCATCTCTTCTTTCTTCAACTGACCCATCTTTTCCTCCTTAATATTATCCCTCTTTTCCTTCTTCACCTGATACATCTCTTCCTTCTTCCACAAACCGATCACTTCTTCTTTAAAATTGCGCACGACTTCCTTCTTCTACTGAGACATTTCTTTCTTCAAGTGATTCAACTCTTCCTTTTTCAACTGACACATCTCTTCCTCTTTAATTTTACCAATCTCTTGCTTCTTCAACTGCCCGGTGTCTTCTTCCATACAAATTACCCATCCCTTCCTCGATACAATTACCCATCTCTTCCCTCTTCCTTGTTTCAATGGGAACTTGACAAATACATGATGATGATAGTTTTTGGATGTATCTCGTCCATCAGTATCCCCTGTCAGCTTTTCTGTTCCTTATTTCCGTATCCATCGTCTCCATTTATTCTCACACGCAATCTAATTGACGTAACCTTTGACCTATCCAGATTCCAATCTTTCTCGTTTACGAGTTCCAGATCAAGTGTCAGGAATTAGGTCACATTAACTTACATAATGCTAGCCATCAATATAAAGTGTTATACAAACTAGCGATCTTATCTCTCTACTATTTCCTGTTTCTAGTTGTTGTTACATGTTTTTATTTAACTTGACACGACCTTTGTCTGTTCTTCTATTTCTCTTACCTTAACCAACTTCCTCATAACCCTAGACGCAGAAATTAGGTACACAGGCTCTACTAGTGAGACAAGTTAATCCATCGAAATTGCATTCCTGTAATCCCCCATAACAAAAATTATATTTTAGTATAAATACAAACGTGGTTATAGTTAGCTTGCTTTCCACTTGTGACGTTTAGCGTCATCGGGAGCTTAATTCGCCCGTCCTGGGCCAAGTGCTTTGCTCGATGACAGTGAACCCGTCCAGCTACATAATCACTCTAATATAATCTATCCACCTTCTCAGCGACCGTCCCCTTACCGTGTAGCCAGATCTACCAGTGTCGTAAGCCATCAGTGAAAGTTGACGAAGGTGCATTGTCATGAGATGTGTTTACTTGTTACATTAGGAAAACAGAAACATATAGACTAGTGCGGTTCTGGATATTAAAACAATGTGAATAAACACATGGAAAGTTATAGTTGAGATGATCCACCTTAACCGTTCGGCCATTAAACATTAAAAAAAACAACTGCCAAAAGACTTTATTCCAATTGTTGGGGTAGTCGAGGGATTTTTAGATGAAGTACTACAGACCGCTTCGCCACTCGCCACGAAGTGTTCTGGCTATATTTGTTTATTTCACCTATACAGAAAAACAACATATGCCTTACCGGGGATTCGAACCGCTGCACCCTTGCCAGCAGGCAGGCAATGAAACCATGCTGTTGTCCATGCCGCAATGCCATACTCAAGAACTGGTCTCACTCTTCCAGTGTACAGTTTTTTTAGTATACTTTCGTCTGCTCCTCAGCTTGTGCCAGCAAGTTTCCTCATGATTGCCATTCCTTGTCTGGCTCTCATTCGGTTTCTCTCGATCTGACTTTTCAATGTCATGCGCCGATCAAATGTGACTCCCAGGTAGTTTGGGTTGTCGTTTGGCTGCATGTATTTGCCGTTAAAACTTAATTTGGTGTTTTGGGGTTTGTTTGATAGCGAGAATATTGTACATGTCGTTTTCTCCTCGTTTATTTTGACCAGCCATGAGTTTGCCCACTCTTCCAGCGATGTTAGGGCCTGCAGAATCTGATTTCTTGCTATGGTGAGATTCTTTTCAGAGGTCCACATAGACAGATCGTCTGCAAACATTGAGCTATGGACTCTTCTTGGTATATTTTCTGTTATGTTATTTATATACACCAGGAAGAGTGTGGGTGACAGTACTCCCCCTTGGGGTACTCCCTGCTCAAGTGTTACCTTTTTCTCATCTGCCCTTGTACTTGAACTCTGGCCGTTCTGTTTTTGAGGTAGTGACTGATCCATTTGTACATTTTCCCACAAACTTCACTTCTTCTTAGCTTGACTCTAAGTCCCTCTTTCTAGACTTTGTCAAATGCCTTTTCTAGGTCCAACCAAACCGCTACTGTGTGTTTTTGTTCCTGGTAGGCATCTTCTATTTCCTGGGCTATGAGGATCACCTGATCCTCAGTGGATCTGTGCTGTCTAAAGCCTGCTTGCTGTGGAATTAGTATGTGTTTTTCTTCCAGATGCCACATCAGTCTGGTGTTTATCATACGTTCCATCAGTTTGCCTACATAGCTCAGTAGGCTTATAGGCCTGTATCCATTTGGATCTGTTTTGTCTTTTCCTTTCTTTGGTACTGGTACAAGTACTGCGTCTTTCCATGCCTGGGGTACAATACCCCTTTTCCAGCTTTGGTTCAGGACTGATAGTAGTTTCCTCTTTGCTGTTTGGCCCAGCCCCATCAGCATTTCGTTTGTTATTCCGTCTTTTACCGGGAGATTTCCTTTTCTTTAATGTTCTCATGGCCTCTTCCATTTCATTCATTGTTAATTTTGCCATCATATGCTCTTCTGGTGCCATATTGATGTTGTCGTGCCCCTTTTGCTCTTCACTAATGTCTGTATGCCTATCTGCAGGGACATCGATGTGGTTTGCTCTGGCATAATGTTCAACAAATGCGTTTGCTGCTTTCCAGTGAGCATGTTGTCATCCTGCTTGGTTGTAATTTGTTTGTTTGATGGAGTTTCGTCATTCATGGCTCTGACTAGCTTTCATGGTTTGTTCCCTTCTTTGTCTAGATTGCGGCTTTCTGTTTTGTTTTTCCAGCTTTCTCTTGCTGTTTGGTTTAGAGTGTATTTGAATTTCGCCGTGGTGGCTTTGAGGGCAATATTTGCCTCCATAGATTGTTCTCGCTCTGCCATGTTCCTAGCATTTGTGACTGCGTCTTCCGCTTTCTGCAAATCATCATTCCAATAGGGCTTATAATTTTTCCTTGCCCCTCTTGGGATGGTTTCAGTGGCAGCTTGCATTATTGCTTTGCTTAGGCTTTCCACCATGGGCTTCATTTTGTTATTCCGTGTGTTGATCGTTTCACACATCCCATCTGTCAGGCTTGCACATCTGCCCCAGTCGGCTCGTTTGTAATTCCAACGTGGGAGCGGTTTTGTTTCCTGTGGGCCTAATTCCATATCAACGTCTAGCCTAATTAGCCTGTGGTCACTACCTGCCAATTGGTTTAGCACCTGGCGGTCTATTTTATTGTGAATGTCCACCGTGGAAAAGGCAACATCTGGAGTAGAGGTGGTATGCCATGTTCTAGAATAGAAGCTAGGGCTATCCTCCAGCCTATTGATTAGATAGGGGAGATTTGTGTATATCTCCCAATCTTCCACGTCGTCACCTCTGCTGTTTGTGTCCGAGTTTCCCCATCTCTCCGAGTGGCTGTTGAAGTCTCCAACTACTACGCAGTTGGAGTCTTTGACTTCCATACTCGAGAGCGATAGGTCTTTGTTTGGTGGTCCGTACAGGTTTAAGATGCGGATCTTCGTCTCTTGAGCCATTATGTCAACTCCTACAATTTCTGCTTGTCCGGTGTGATTGACAGATACCGCGCTACTCGGTATGCAGTTACGGGTCAGTATCAGAACCCCTCCTTTGTGACCTTCTCAATCCAGACGGAAGGCCTGGTATCCTCTGATTGAGAATTTGTGGTTGTTGTTGAGGTGCGTTTCTTGGATACATGCCACGTCAATCTTACCTTCAGACAAGTGATGTTTTAGGGGGAGTTTGTTGTTAATGACACCCTCCGCATTCCACTGTAGGAGCGCAGGAACCAAAGTTAGCCACCTGCGAAATGTCCAACAAAAGGCCACTAGCAAAACCAAATACAGACAGAATCACAAATATGAGTATTCGGGAGAAGGTTGGGACAATTCCCTGCCTACAGTACATAGAGCAACAGAGAATGAATTAGTTTGACCACGTTGAGAGAATGCAGCCAGACCACATTGTTCATGCTACCTTCTACAGGAGAACATCAGGAAGAAGGGTGAGAGGTAGACCGAGATGAAGAGGGATAGACAGGGTAAAAGAGACCTGCCGTAAAACGTGGAAAAATGTAACTCGGGATACGAGAGAGGCGAAAGACAAATACATACCACGACACTGGGCAACTATCCGGTAGAAAGTGAGACGACAAAAGAAGAAGTATAAGAGGAATTAAATGTTAGTTTATGGGAACAAATACTTAATCAGCCGATGTTGCACATTTGTTAAGTGGACCCTGACTAACATAGCCTGATCAGTACGTTTCACATGACCCTGACTAACATAGCCTGAACAGTATGTTTCACCTGATCCTAGCAAAGTGTAATCAGTATGTTTCACCTGATCATAACATAGCCTGATTAGTATGGTTCCCCTGACCCTTACTAACACAATCTAATCAGCATGTTTTGCTCAACCAGAGAATGGTCTACTCTCTTCTATGGATCAGCTTATTTTTGATGTCCCTAGTCTTTGACGAAATGAAAAACACTTGCAACGCATTTTGTTGTTGTCTGCTTAACAAACAATGAAACATCTTCTTCACATCTGCCAACGCAATTAAATGGGCCTCTCAAATCAATTTAAGAAATACCCTGTAAAGTTTCTAGAGAAAATTGAGACAGACAGTCATATTTCTGATGAAAATATAGATAGTTATTTTGGAACGAACAAAATCTAAATAAAACGGTAAGTAATTAGTTTTTAAATATTATTCAAAATAAATACTTATAATTCAACAACGACCATTGAGACACTTTAACTTTACTTGTAGTATAGTGGTACTGATTCTAGCCTACTTAACCAACTTCGTAGACAGATAACATTGCCTCCCCCTCCGTATCTCTTCTTTCGATGACTCTTGAGTTGTCAATCCTGCACAGAGTTTACCTGAAATGTCACGTAACAAAATTATGCTGACAGCCATACTGAATCATTTCACGTCAACGTCATAAAAGAAGATATTTTCTTTCAAGAAGAAGGTCGTTTTACACTTAATGTAAAATAGGGATGGTTATATGGCTTGAATCTTCTATTTCTCTTTGTTATTCTGATGATTGCTTTTCTTTTCATTTTATCTATTACCTCTTCCTCTTCTGTTACTACTTCGTCCTCCTCTTCTTTTTCTACCTTAATCTTGTTCTTTTTTCTCTTCTGCTGAGTTTTTTTTCCGTCCTATTCGTTTTCTTCTTCTTCTTCTTCTTTTTCTTCTTCTTCTTCTTCTTCTTTTTCTTCTTCTTCTTCTTCTTCTTCTTCAACTACTTCTTCTTCTTCTTCGTCTTCTTCTTTTCTTTTTCTTCTTCTTCTTCTTCTTCTTGTTCCAGTCGCTATATTCTACGTCTTCTTCTTTAACATTCTTCTTCTTCATCTTCCTCTTATTCGTCTTCTTTTTTGTCATTTCCATTTCATTTCTTCATATTATTCTTCTTCTTCGTCATTTTCTTCTTAATTAAACTTCACTAAACTTTACTTAACGTTTTTATACTGGTTTAGAAGACTCTGCAGAGTTTATATTCAACCAGCTTGATTTAAATTTCTTTGGTCTAAAAGATATGTGCATCCAATCTATTCTTAAATGCATTAACTGTCCCAACCTCCACTACTTCCTGTGGTAATGCATTCCAACGTATACACTCCAGAATAGAAGAAGAACAACTAAGCAGGGCATTGCATGGAGTTGACTACCCCATCATGTAAACACTATCGGTCATGAAAAAAACCACTTACACAACAAATGGAAGAAGAGGATCGACTGAGGAGGACTGTTAATGGAGCTGGCTATTTAAAAATGTAGGAATTCGTGGCCACTAGAAAAACTCGGCAAATACATCTCAGTGTGAAGAGGAAGACTAACACGTGGTTAGGTACTCGCCAAGACACCACCTCGTCTTCCTCGCAGCCATCGCTGGAAACGGACTGTTGTTTTTGATAGTGTGGCAAACGAGGTGGGGGATCGGCGTGATCTCCATAGTAGGGATGAACCCGCAAATGGAGTCCAGCATAGAACAACCGCTATGTAGGTCTACCGTCGTCAACACTCTCGGGATGTGAGGAAAGCTACTGCAACCCGTCACTTAACGTTCTTTTTAGGGCGCCCAAAAGAGAAAACCTACTCAATGTGGGCATTAACAACAAGAACAACAACAGCAACAACAACAACATACACTCCAAGGTTAAACGCGTATAATCCACAAGGAGAGCAAAAGAAGACTTCGATAGTAAGATGGTAGGAGAAGAATGCCGACCCAAGTTACTTGTTCCGGTTCGTGGCATTAAACGTTTGCTAACATTATGGGGAAGATAATCACAATTTTAACCACAGTCATTTTGGTTAAATTAGGACTGATTTTGCATTACTGTAACCTGGCGATCTTACACGAGCGCAGTGGTGAAGCACTCGATGTTCACTGTAAACGTATATGATGCGATTATTACTATACGTACGTCACAGTTCATACAGCTGTAAATGGATACCTGGCGTACGACTGAGGTAGTAGAAGGCAGCAAGGAAAGGAACTGGTTACCCTACCTCATATAAGATGTGGATTAGTACAGTGTAGTCTCTAACAAATTCATTCCCTGACAGTAGTGTAGCTAATGTGGGACAAACATTCACTTAATAGCAGTAATAGTAACAGTTGCCCATCGAATGTAAAGATGGCGACAGCATCAGACTATTGCCACCAAATGTGTTCTCTGAAAGTGTCAAGTCCAATCCTGGAACGGCAAACCCTTTCACACTCTGGGCACACGTTTAGGAAACCGGCTGTGTAGTAACTATGAGTTTTTGTTTTTTCGAGGAGCACGCTCAGCCTCCGCCATGGATGGACTGTCTGCAATTTGAGCACCTTCGGTGATACTAACGCGCCTGGTGGTTTAAGTTTGTAGAATCATCTCCCAGGAGGTGACATTAATATTGAAGCTTTTTAGAGACACTTTCAATGAATCTGTAGAGTTCGTTATGTCTCCTGATGGGCGTCTGCCTGTTTTGAGCTTTCCGTATAACGGCTGCTTGGAGGTACGCTCATCTGATATGCGAACAACATGGCCCGTCAATCCTAGCTGCGTCAATTTAAGAAGTACTCAATATGTCAATATTGCCAAGAATTTCAGTTCAAATTTTACCCTGTCTTCTGATCCTGAGCAATCTACGCAGACATCTAAAGTGAAAACGATTGAGCTGTCTGGCATGTCTGCTATACACTGTCAATGTCTCTCATGCATGCGGTAGAGTTGATAATATCACAGCGTGAAAATACTTTCATCTTGCTGGCGACACTGATGCCTTGTCGGTTCCAGAACTTTGTTAGGAACCTCACAAAATAACGAGGACTGACTACATTGACAAATGGTGTGTCTGTTTGCCAGACGTGCCTGCATTTATAAAAGGTAAAGGTAAGGTTAGTATCATAGCATTCAATGCTGTCGGGGATGAAGTGTCAGAGACTTCATTGCACCAATATTTACCTTTTAAAGAGGTAAGATGTCCAGCCCCCCATCCCTCGCTTCCTTTCCTGCTTACAGAAAATGTTCTATTTACAATTGGGTCAACTGGAACGCATTGATAACAAAAGTCGAAGCCGTTAAGCCGTGCCGTGAGAAGCGTGAGGTCGACCCTTCAGTAACTGTGATACGCTACCCAAAAACTGATGAAGTTGCCAAACCTGCTGTGATATTTGGCAGCAATGACCTCTTTAGTCTTAAACTGGCATTTTTATGGACACATCTTACCGGTAATTTCCGTTCGCGCCTGATCTATAAATTCCCGTTTTTGGAGATTATGACCCACCTTATCAGCAACTTGCCTGTCCCGCCGCGCGTTACAATCTTTACCAATAAATCTCGGTTCTTTGTTGATGATACTGACTATAAGTGAAATGAACAGGTCACAAATAAGCGAATAAAGAGTCTGTTTTGTTGTTGGTAGTCAAAGCTGGCTGTATTTTAGGTGAGAGTGAACAAAAGTAATATTGTTTTATTTCACTGAATTGCTCCTCTTCTATACCTTGGACTGTAATATTCCCAACGCTTTTTAACATGGTACGAGGTGTATTAGAATGAAACCGGACAAAACTCCAACAAGTGAGCATACGTATGATGCGCACAATGACATCACTTCTGGTGTAAGCAGCACATAACAGCCGTCAAGTTTGCAAAATGGCATGATTCTCCGATTCATAGTTTCCTCAGCAGACCGCCGAAAACATGACGGGCGTGATATGAAATCCGTCCAGAGTTGATCAGCGAGCGGGTGTTCGATTTTCTAACAGCTAAAGGATGTTGACCAGTTGACATTCATCGAAGAATACAGGCAGTATATGATGACACAAGTTTGTCTAAGTCAACAGTGAAGAACTGTGGACAACGATGTTTAAAGAAGGACGTGAGTCAGCGAAAGATCTTACGAGACCATCATCGCTGCGTTAACTCACGTTCTTCTTTGAACATCGTTGTCCAGTTCTTCATCACTGTCTTCTACACACTTTTGTTCGTTAGTTAACTAACTAACTAACCATCTAACAAAACTTACAACACTGACAAAACACACAAACAAACACACAAATACACGAATAAACGAACAAACGAATGAACGAACCAACGAACGAATAAATGAACGAACGAACGAACGGACGGACGAACAAACGAACGAACACATACACACAGACACACACACACAAACACACAAACAAACTAACTAACAAACAAACCAACCAACAAACCAACTAACCAACCAACCAACAAACTAACTAACCAACCAGAGAAGCCGAGTTGTGTTAGAATTCCGTTTAATTCTCCCCATGGGTTGTCTCAGGCTGTGTCTCGTACCTTTTCGCAAGATTCTGCGGTTTCCTTCTATTTTACCTATTCCCTCTGTCCGTCTCTCTCTCCACCCCTCCTCTCTATTTTCTCTATTTCTATCCTCCCATTCTCTGTTCTTCTAACCGGTTTTCTGTCTGTTCTTTGTTCATTTCCTATGTGTTAATAATCCTAACTTTCTATCCGAAATTCTTATAATATTCTTTCTTGTTTTAGATTTGTATCTTTTATCTTTTTCTAGTTTATGTTAAAGCAAGAAAAGTCTATAACTACCAAAAGAGCTTTATGCAATACGATTTTCGTCCCGACAATATGCTACCTATAAAAAAACTTGACATTAACATTAAATTAAAAACGAAAAATATTGAATGTAACAAGAAAAGACATGATCAAATAAACGATGACTTCAGGAGACTGGTGGGAACAACATCAGTATTAGACTACATCAAAAGACATCAACTAAAATTATCACCACAGTGCACCCCCAAACGAGAATTCTTTTTAGATTCAAAGCATTCAAGGCCAAAGGTTAGCCACGAAAAAGATGGCTGCCAGAAAAACATTTGAGGCTGTGAATGCCACTGTGCACAAGGCACACAGACGGGTTCGTTCAAAAGATCGCTTCGAAACTTGGCGCTGAAAGGCAACACATAATAAGCGAAAATAAGAAGAAGAATACATGTCTTCCTCAGAAATTGGAACTTAGGACGTCAATAAAAGGTCTACTGTAATTTACCAAGCATTTTGCAAGAAGCAACTGAAGAGTAACCCGCATAGTGCTTGAAAGTTAATTTAAAATGAGATTTTACAGTAAATTGCTCTGTCTTTGAAGGACTTCAGATTGTCGTTATTATGGCAAAATGTCCATCTTGAGGATAAACGATATTAAAAACACATTCAGAAAATAAAATATAATACGGAACCATAAACCCCCACACCAAAAACGCTATTCAAAACAGAGATCCACTTCAAAAAAGTCAAACACTGCTCAATAAGACCAATATGTTGTCAATATCCACAGTTCAACTGGCGCAGCATGGCCTATCGCAGAGCAAATCGCATATTTAAAGAAAGGCCCTCTGTAGAATTGCACCTAGGAGCTTTCATTCAGACTTCCCATAAGACAAATGTCTGAAGTGGTCAGTCACAGTGTTTCACATAGAACGAATTGATCCCAAGAAGATCGTATCATTAAAGGTTCATCACATCGATTTGAAGCGTTAATTAGCCACATAGGGTTTGTTCTGTCCTCGATAAAGACGATTCGATCAAAGCCTTTGTTGATGTTTGTATTAGCAACCATACTTGACCTAGTTTAGAATGATCGTTGTTGTTGTTGTTATTCAAAGCATCTCGTGGTGAGTTGTACTAACTCTTGCCGTTTCTTTGGTAGCACGTTACAGTGGCTCTTCTTACATTCAACAATGTTTTTGAGACGGTAAACCAGGGTCCTTCTAGATGTAGTGCAGTGCGATGCTCATTAGAAAGCGTCATAACTATGAAGATTACATTGTTGATCCACGATCATGAAAGAAAACGTGAGATTGTGTCTCGATCAATATCTTCTTCTTCTTCTTCGTACGCAGTCAGACAGTAACCCTTATTTTTTCGAAAAAAGCGGCGGTCATCCTGAGGCTCTCGCCACTGCCATAGAGCTTGTCTTGCAGTTCCACTGGTAATGGCCACATCTGCTCTCTCTGATCCTCGTATGTCGGGCAGTTCTGCAGCAGATGTTCAGCGGTCATTTTACCAGTACCGCACGGGCATTCGTCGGTACACCCTATCTTCAATTTGTTGAATAGGTGGTACCTCAGTCTGTTGTGGCCAGTGCGAAGTCTGAAGATAACGACCTGCTCTCTTCGGTTGAACTGGTAATAGGCATCGTTTTTGGTGTAACCAGTATGTTCGGTTTCCCATTTGGTCATGTATCTGGCTTTGATAAGCCGTTTTGACTCTTCGTACGTCATACTGGTATCTGTTTGTGGTAGTCTTGCACCTTCTTTTGCCAGTCTGTCTGCCTCTTCGTTGCCTTGGATGTTGCAGTGTGACGGAACCCACTGTACCACTACCCTTTTTGGTGCGGACTGCTGGCACAGTTTGCAGAGTGCTGCTCTTAAGACATTAAGCTCAGTGTTTTTCTGGCTTTTTAGCGCTGTGACTACGGCGAGAGCATCTGTCAGCAGGACTATATGGCTCTCATTTTCACTGTGTGTCACCATTTCTTCCACTGCCGCCCTCAGTGCCTCTGCCTCCGCTCTGAAATTGCTTGTGTACTTACCAGTAGCGAATGACAGTGTTATTTTTCTGCCATTTGGTAGGTTCAGGAATGCTCCTGCCCCTCCGTTCTGTGTAGTGTTTGTTACAGAACCGTCGGTGTATGCATGGGTCCAGTCCATGCTTGGGTAGCTTTTCGTTATGAAGCTTAGGGTAGTATCTCTCCTTTCTTTTTCAGTCTGGCAGTTTTTGTTTGCAATACCTGGTATATTTTCTACCACCTCTGGAAATATATCTTGCCTCCAGGTAGGTTTTCGTACAGTAGTGATGGGTTTTGGTGTTGTTTCTCGATCAATGTGTTTCACCTGACCCTGATTATTTCATGCCCCTGTTTAGAAATATTATGTTTTCACATATGTCCCTTACCTGTCCCTGATACAGACCATTTTATCGTAACATAGATTGTCCTATCTCGTTTTTACGACCACGTAAAATGTATCCATTTTTCACTCAACTTAGAATTGTTAGGTGCGTTATTATTTGTCTACTTCTTTTTCTTCTTCTTCTTCTTCTTATTCTTCTTCTTGTTTATCTTCTTCTTCTTCGTTCTTTTTACAAAGGACATCGACGTTTGTAAGGCTGTATTATCTCCGTACAGCTTTTTGTCTCATATATGTCTTACTTTTTTTCGTTTTGAATCTTATCCTTTATCGAAATTTGTAGTACGTCGATCCATTGCTCTTCTTAGCT
This sequence comes from Ariolimax columbianus, assembly GCA_036924085.1. NCBI lineage: Eukaryota > Metazoa > Mollusca > Gastropoda > Stylommatophora > Arionidae > Ariolimax > Ariolimax columbianus. The sequence continues at coordinate 67,471,959 of JAVGWX010000006.1, read as the reverse complement.
TCTGTTTTGCGCAAGTTCCAGACTTCCCATCAGTAAATTATGCTGGAATGACCATGGCATTGAAAGTGTGGCTCTTGCCTTGTTGTCCTTCATCTCTTAGAGTATTATAGGCTTAATCGAGTGAAGGAATACAAAGCTACTTTTCGTCACATTGAGAGTTCTGGGTCAACGTTATGATTGGTATTTTTCTCTTTGTCTAGGCAGATATAAACGTTGACATTCTCGATGGTTTCCGTTCCTGTCTTGGTGTCCTGCTTTGGGAAGTAGGAGTTTCTATAGCACTGTGTTTTTGCTTTTATTTATCTTCAGACCAGCAGCTCTGGTGACACCTTTTAGGTAGTTCAAGGATTGTTGGTCCTGATCAATGGTCTGACTAATGAGCATGATGTTATATGAAATTCGTAAATGGGTGAACCACTTCGCTTTTATGTTACGTATATGTTGATCCAATTTAATTGTTTGTAAATACATTTGGGTAGATAGCTTTGCCTTATCGGACTCCTATTGCAATCGTAATAAACACTGGACAACGGTAAAGCGTCATGGCTGTATTTGAGTGTTTGTTGGTTTCCTCGATCAGTTTGATATATGTGTGGTCGTTGTCAGTATATTGCTTGTGAACCTGACGCAACGTTCCGATCAGTATGTTGTTCCTGACCGAACTAGCGTCGTAGTCAGTTCATACAAGATCATTTGCTAGTAACGTACATGAGAGCAGCGGTTGGCTCTGCTTCAAGCGCATTAAACCGATACTCAAGCAGATGACGGACGCAATGACAGGGCTAACACCTTCAATATTATGGTTATTCCAGAAATGGTATATAGGTGTGAGGTTTGAAGTCTATGCAAATCGAAAGAAGAAAAGCTCCACATTATCGAAAGAGCAATCGAGCGCGGAGTCCTAAATATCTCCATAAGAGACCATATCTGCAATACCGGCATCCATTACTAAACTGAGTTACAGGATGTCGTCGATTGTGCAACAATAAGAAAGTAGAGAAAGGTCGTCCATGTGTCCCGCTCGTCGACTCCTGCAACAATAAGAAAGTAGAGAAAGGTCGTCCATGTGGCCTGCTCGTCGACTCCTGCAACAAAAAGAAAGTAGAGAAAGGTCGTCCATGTGGCCCGCTCGTCGACTCCTGCAACAATAAGAAAGTAGAGAAAGGTCGTCCATGTGGCCTGCTCGTCGACTCCTGCAACAAAAAGAAAGTAGAGAAAGGTCGTCCATGTGGCCCGCTCGTCGACTCCTGCAACAATAAGAAAGTAGAGAAAAGTCGTCCATGTAGCCCGCTCGTCGACTCCTGCAACAAAAAGAAAGTAGAGAAAAGTCGTCCATGTGGCCCGCTCGTCGACTCCTACAACAATAACAAAGTACAGAAAGGTCGGCTCGTCGACTGCAACAATCAGAAAGTACAGAAAGGTCGGCCATGTGGCCCGCATGGCTGACGATAGATGGACGAGGTGAGTGCCTTCCTTATGACCATACAACTACAACCGCCCACGCGGCCTTCAGCTGAGAATTTAGAGAGATGACATGCACCACGACCTTGGACATTCATGGTACTGCAAGGCGAAAGAAATGCACAGATTCAAGCAGGTTTTAGCTACCTGACATTAGAGTACATTGCCTGATTGAAAACTACGATTCAATTATTTAAGTTAAGTACGTTGTCGATCCGTATTCTCGTTTCAACTAAAATGACCATCACTTATTATCACAGTATTTGGTTACCACATTACCGCAAATAAATCTCGCATATGGAATCGTAGTTGTTTTCCAACTTCTGACTAACTATATTCACTTCCCAGAAATTGCGTCGATTCGATGAATTGCGCTTCCACGTATTGGTTAAGGCATCGACTGCCATGTTGTTTACCGGAAATATTACAATGTCAGTCAATTGCTCGCTAATGTGAATGTGGGAAGTCTTGACATTCTGACCTCTTGTTCCGACCCCAAGACCTGGCCGCTGAGACCGAAAGCCCTGTAAGTACATACTTAAGATGAACGAGACAGCTGGCATTCGATTTAATGATGTCCTTGAGACGCTATGCTTTAAAGGGTTACTCAAGTGGTTTCCAGGAAGGCAATGAGTGTAATATAGATGGGAATAGAACAAAGAATGGACTGGGAACATGCCTTTGTTGCTCTCGTACTTGTCCATAATGAGTTCTCAAATTTTCGGGTTATTTCGTTGGTGACAGAATATAATAGCTCTGAGATCGAAGTGTAATGGACCTCAGTCTAACTCTTTCGTTTTACTTCACTTTGTTTCATTTGACTCTGTCCTACAGTCACACTTTTGCACAACTTTCACAAGCGCCATATGGGTGAGTACCTTCCATTGCACTTTGGTTGGGCTGGCTTCTGAGAGCGCACAAATAACGTAGGTACATACAGACGCACACATACATCAAAGTACTGGTTTATGCGTCTTAATACATAATTACAGAATGGTAGAAAACAATATTAGAAAGATAGATAAGGAAAGGGACCTAGGGGTTATAATAGATCATACAGGAAAGGTGAGTGAGCAAGTTAAGGTAGCAGTGAAAAAGGCAAATGCAATGTTAGGTATGATAAAAAGAAATATTAAACATAGGAGCAAGGAAGTGATCGTCAAACTGTATAAAGCTTTAGTTAGACCTAGATTGGAGTACTGTGTACAGGTGTGGAGTCCTTATCATAGAGGGGACATAAACATGCTAGAAAGAATACAAAAAAGAGCGACAAAGATGATAGTGGGATTCCAGAATTACAGTTATGAGGAACAACTCAGAAAAACCGGCCTACAGTGTCTCGAAGAGAGAAGAATTCGTGGTGACTTAATTCAGGTTTATAAGATGATCAGAGGAATGGATAAATTAGACTATAACAAGTTTTTTTAAAATACAGCCACCTACAATAACACGAGGGCATATCTACAAGCTGACTAAAGAGAGGTCCAGATTAGATATTAGGAAATATTATTTTAGTCAGAGAGTGGTGTCTGCTTGGAATGCATTGTCAGGGGAGGTAGTGGAGGCAGGGACAGTTAATGCATTTAAGAATAAACTGGATGCGCATAGCTTTTAGAGCAAGGTGATGTAAATGTAACTAGTTGTATACAGACTCTGCAGGGTCTTCTAAACCAGTATAAAGACGTTAAGTTAAGTTAAGTTATATCGCCCAGTTGACTACGGTCTGGGGTGGAATAGGCGCGTCTCCGCTAGTAGAAACTAATGAGGCAAACACATTAAAAAAAAGATTAAAAAGGGTCAGGTGAAACATTCTGATCAAGACCCCGATGCATGTAATCGATTGTGCACCTTGAAGCAGGTTCTGTTACTGCCGTCTGGCAAACGAGGTGGGGATAGCAACTGCAATCCCCATAGTGGACAGCTTACCTGGCAGCGTGGGGAGGCGGGGGGGGGGGGGGAGTTGCAAAAATAGGCGATTTGGACGAGGAAGTGATAAGCAGCCTGGAGAGTGGAACAGATGGGGAAGGCGAAGGACCGGTTGAAGAAGTACTAGACGTGGCGGTTAAAGGTTTAGGTTGAGAGTTTAGGTTGAGGGTTTAGGTTGAGAGTTTAGGTTGAGGGTTTAGGTTGAGAGTTTAGGTTGAGGGTTTAGGTTGAGGGTTTAGGTTGAGGGTTTAGGTTGAGAGTTTAGGTTGAGGGTTTAGGTTGAGAGTTTAGGTTGAGGGTTTAGGTTGAGGGTTTAGGTTGAGGGTTTAGGTTGAAAGTTTAGGTTGAGGGTTTAGGTTGGAGGTTTAGGTTGGGGGTTTAGGTTGAGGGTTTAGGTTGGTGGCTTAGGTTGAGGGTTTAGGTTGAGGGTTTAGGTTGAGGGTTTGGGTTGAGAGTTTAGATTGGTGGTTTAGGTTGAGGGTTTAGGTTGAGAGTTCAGATTGAGGGTTTGGGTTGAGAGTTTAGGTTGGGAGTTTAGGTTGAGGGTTTAGGTTGAGGGTTAAGGTTGAGCGTTTAGGTTAAGGGTTTAGGTTGAGGGTTTAGGTTGAGGGAGAAAAGAGATGATCGGGTTGTAGGGTGGGGAATGTGTGCAATGGGGAATGATGTAGGGGATGAGGGCGGAATTTGGCGAACCTTCATATTTCTGTTCCATCTCCCCCATATTGTGTTGTTCGTCTAACGTATTCGATATGGGCCACTTTGTCAGCATTCACTGTTCACGTGAGTTCGCAGATGGCTAAATAAGCCAATCTGAGCCTTGAATTGTCTAATGTACTTTGTACAGGGAACTAAGACATCTCTTTCCACTGGGGTTGAAAAGGGGTTGATGTGACTTGCGGAGGGATCGTTTTTAGATAACCTCATCTATTCTTGATGTCTCATGTCTCTGAACACCCTTCGCAATAGTGCTGCACCAGTTTGTGCAATTATTGCCGATTCTTTCCCAGTCATCGTGGTTAATATCGCACTGGATCAGTAATCTTCTAAGTGTGTCTCTGTACATTTTTCGCTGCCCGCCGCTTGCTGCTTTTCCATTTTGGAGTTCTCAATGGAGCAGCTCTTTTGGTAGACGTTGATCTGACATGCGTTTCCCATGGCCAACCCATGTCAGCTGTGCTGCACAGATCATGGTGTGTATAGTTTTCATGGGGATTCCGTGGCGAATTGGTAAAGCCGTCGGCCTCGTAATCAGGTGGTGTGGGTTCGACTCCGAACTCCGCCGTCTTTTTCACGGGTGCTTGATGCGGAGTCTCCTGCATCTCGTAGTCGCCCCCTAGTTGTCTTGTCCTTGACTTGCCACTGGGGTCGGGCGGCTCAAGACGAGAGAGTGTGAGGATAAAAAGTAGCGCAGTTATCCTTACTAAAAATAGCGCTAGAAAATAAATTATGCCATGATCGTCTACGATAGATGGCGGCCTTTGCCTTTGCATTTACTATACTTTTCATATTGTATAGTTAGGCTGACTTGGGGGGGGGGGGGATGTGGTCTGCGTGGTTCTGCTAGTCGTACATTTGTTGTAGTGTGCGACCAATCGGGAGTAAACGAATCGAACGTGTACAAGTTGGAAACAGTGCTTTTTGATTCGGTAATTCCACAAATGTGAAGTGTTTTGGTTGCTGCTGAGATAGGTACATCGGAATACGACCGGTAAACACTGGTTACAATCTACTACGATTACACGGAGATAGCGCATGTAGACAAGAAAACGAGGCCAATACACCGCGCTCAACGACCGTGTTTCGAGACACTGTACATGTTTTCCTAACACAGTTAAATATCCGCTGGACACCCTAACTGCGCTTAGGGACAAAGACACATCATTAAGGCCTTTTTCTTCTTCTCTGAGGTTCACGAAGGAGACTGTGCGTTTCAGGTCTCCGCCGGTCCCCCAAAGTATTTCGAGCATGGTCGCTCTCACGGGTGACACAGCCTCTTTTGGTCTGTATAAATAGGACAGTCCTGCAGCATATGTTCTGGTATTTGCTTTGGTGCTCCACGTTTGTGCAGGGCAGTGTCTGTGAGACCCATTATGTGAAGGCGGGCCTTGATTCTGCGGTGTCCCGTTCTGAGTCTGAAGATCTTTATCAGCCCATCTCTGCTAAATTTGCCTCAGGAAACCCCTAACGCTAGAGGTTTTATAAACATTTCTCTGGGAAAAACACCACGTCAAATACGCAAGGAGATCAATGCAAAGGAAGGAGAGGAGGAAGGGGAAACAAAACAGATTACATACATATAATTTTTGTTGTTGTTGTTCACCTAAATGTCTTTATTCCCCAAGACAGTGTGAATTGCACTGTTTTTATTTTGCGCCTGTCGGCCCAGTGCATCCGATTTCGGCATTCATTTTATGTAAGGGTCTGCTTCATACTGTCTTTTGTAAGGTTTTGCTTCACCGGGGTAACGGCCAGTGCTGTGATTGGAGAGCGCACCTATCACCTTTGGGTTAGTCAGCCGTGTCCCTTAAACCACTAACCAACCCCGTCCCTTGATCGGTAAGTGACCACTGCAACGGGTGAGGGTTGGACCGCGCCAGTCTAAAAACATGCCCATGACACATCACTCTGACGCTGAGCAATAAAAGCAGTAGTGAAATGTGATACCTCCAACGACTTCTTAAGGTTATGGAAAGACGATACGATGAATTAGTGTACTATCACTACACATTAGCAGGTGTGAACGTTAGCCATAGAAAAACGACATATAAAATAAAGCAAGGATACGATTTCTTTCCACCGTGACACTAAGCTACTGTGAAACTATGTTTACTACATCTTTGTTATGAGTTCTGGTATCTACCTGTTTTATTGTCTCGCCTTTAGACATAGCTTGTCTGTGGCGTAAATTCTTTATTGCATTGGCGCAGTTTTTCTCGTAACGAAAAAGGAGCCCCAACTGCAGCTAATCTCTTACGAATGCTTTTTTAAATGTGTGCGAGTACTTTTTAAGTGTAGGTTCTTTAGTAAATTGTTTTACAGTTTGTCATGTATGTAGTCATTTGTTTTACGAAATGAGATTTGTGTAGTCATTTGTTTTGTGAGAGGAGATTTATGTAGTCATTTGTTTTGTGAGATGAGATTTATGTAGTCATTTGTTTTATGAAATGAGATTTATGTAGTAATTTGTTTTACGAAATGAGATTTATGTAGTAATTTGTTTTACGAAATGAGATTTGTGTAGTCATTTGTTTTGTGAGATGATATTTATGCAGTCATTTGTTTTGTGAGAGGAGATTTATGTAGTCATTTGTTTTGTGAGAGGAGATTTGTGTAGTCATTTGTTTTGTGAGATGAGATTTATGTAGTCATTTGTTTTACGAAATGAGATTTATGTAGTAATTTGTTTTGTGAGAGGAGATTTATTCAGTCATTTGTTTTGTGAGAGGAGATTTATGTAATAATTTGTTTTACGAAATGAAATTTGTGTAGTCATTTGTTTTGTGAGATGATATTTATGCAGTCATTTGTTTTGTAAGAGGAGATTTATGAAGTCATTTGTTTTATGAAATGAGATTTATGTAGAAATTTGTTTTACGAAATGAGATTTATGTAGTCATTTGTTTTGTGAGATGAGATTTATGTAGTCATTTGTTTTACGAAGAGAAATTTATGTAGAAATTTGTTTTACGAAATGAGATTTATGTAGTCATTTGTTTTGTGAGATGAGATTTATGAAGTCATTATTTTTGTGAGATGAGATTTATGTAGTTATTTGTTTTGTGAGATGCAATTTATTTAATAATTAGTTTTACGAGACGAGATTTATGAAACAAATTGATTTACGTTAATAGAATTGTTTTCTTTCCTTTCAAAGAGATGTTTCCAATTCTCTATATTTTCTTATTCCAAAGTTTTAGTTATTCTATCCGACAGTTTTTTTATTGTCCATGTTCCTTAGCCATACAAGTATATACAAGTATATCGCAAAGGCAAAGGTCGCCGTCCATCGTAGACGATAATGCGGTACTTTTTATCCTCCATCTCTCGTCTCGTGCCGCCCGACCCCAGTGGCAAGTCAAGGACAAGACGACTAGGGGCGACTACAAGATGCAGAGGACTCCGCATCAAGTACCCGTGAAAAAGGCGGCGGAGTCCGGAGTCAAACCCACACCCCCGGATGACGAGGTCGACGGCTTCACCACTTCGCCACGGAATATAATACGCAATACTCTCATTATACATTTGCGAGTTAGTTGTTTGAATGTCGACTCCCATTGGTGAAAATAGTTTTGGCCATCATTATGCCTTTCTGATTTTTGTTCCACATCTTCCAAGACTCGTTAATTTATTTCCAAGACAAATAATGTTCTTGACCTAGCTTTGTGTGTTCACATCAGCTCTTAACTGCAGATTATCTGGTACACTGCAGATTATTATATTCATTATCATCAGTCCCATAACCTAGAACGTCGTTGAAGCACCGTTATTGCAGTTTATAGTACCAGCTCAAGCCAAACAACAACGGCGTGTCTTGGGCCGCTACACATCTGACGTAGCCCATCTCTCTCCAGGTGGCAATTCATTATAGTTGTGTCTAAATTTCATACGACAAAGCTGACCTTGTTTTCAGCTAGGGCGAAGGGGGCTTTTCTCGCGAAGTTCAGCCGTGTGAACTAGACCGTGAAATTTGACACATATTTAAGCGTAGTGCTATTCAGATAGCCGAAGTCTATTCCAGAATAATCGGATGGAAGAAAACATTCAAATGGAAAACAACAACACGTTTCTGTAAACACAAGGGTAAGTCGTCGACTAGTGTGAATTTCCGGCAAATCCATGGTCTGGGGGCATCTGTAATGAACTAAAACAGAAGAGCAATGTAGACCCACAGCCAGTTATGGCGCCATCTTTGCTGCCCTTTAATTATTCTATTAGTTTTTGTTTAATTAGTGTAAACGTTTGATGCATAGCTTGACTTTAAATAAAACATCATTTACTATCGAAACTATCGAAACTCTATGCGACAACATTACCGATGAGCCAATCAGAAAGTTTAAATTAATTTAAGCATAGACCTTTATACTAAAACAAGATTGTAATGGTAACGCCCCCATAGGGAAGGTGAAACAGAGACCAACTAAACAGAACTGGCTGAAAAACCTTCCGCACGGAAAGGAAAATCTTGAACCAGACCTGGGGCACTGACCGATTCATGCGGGTGGAGCTATTTAGTGACCCAGGACTTTGTCAGCAGGTACATAATCAATTTTAGACACCGAGCAAAGCTAGGTCGCCTGGATCAAGCCAGGAAACTGCAAAGAAGAGACACGAGTTTAATATTCAAGCTAAAGGTTAAAGGCGAGGGCTCGATTTCATCGCCTTGGGCTTACCCATATGGGCTTGTCTCTCTGAGCAGAACAGTATCTCCCCCTGCCGGGAGCATCACACAAAGCACGAACTCCGAAGCCATAGAACAGTATCATCTGCCGAGGGCATCACACAAAGAACGAACTCCGTAGCTCCAGAACAGTATCGCCACCTGCCGAGGGCATCACACAAAGAACGAACTCCGTAGCTCCAGAACAGTATCCCCACCTGCCGAGGGCATCACACAAAGAACGAACTTCGTAGCCCCAGAACAGTATCCCCACCTGCCGAGGGCATTACACAAAGCACGAACTCCGTAGCTCAAGTTATGAACCCAGGGATCTCCAGGAATCTCCAGCGATGAACCAAGGGATCTCCAGCGATGAACTCAGGGATCTCTGTAAAAATTGCCATCATGAACCGACCGTCGTAGCTCGAATTCGAACCCAGACCGTCTGAACACGAGGCAAGCGGCTTGATCACTTTGCCACAGAGATGACACACTGAGAACAGGAGATGTCCCTCTCGGCAAGCATCTTAATATAATAGACCCACCACGTAATCCAGATTGCAGATTCTGTAACAACCACGAGAAATCAGTTGACCACCTCCTGAGCATGTGCGAGGGGTAATCGTCCTGCAAAACCAGCTGCTCCAACCGTACCCTACAAAACTCCAACATTCTACACATCACCACAAGAGCTTAGGAAAACCTGTGCTTTTGTCTGGGTGGCGTTAGTCTGTCAAGAGGTACTAGCCCACAGCTAGAGACATATTCTCATCAACATCGAGTCAGCAGGTGTGACTAACCTTGACTGCTGTTTCGGTCATAGGTCAAGGATGCACGAAGTTAACAATTAAGCCACACAGATTAAGGAGGTAGGTGGCATAGTTATTAAATGGAGAGGCCCACCTGAAACAGCAAAGTCGTGCACTATTGAAAAGTAAACCAATTAAATCCTTCTGCACCGCCTAATCCTCCTTCTTCTTCTTTTCTTCTTCTTCTTCTTTTTCTCTTTTTTTTCTTTTTCTGTTCTTCTTTTTCTTTTGCTCCTTCTTTCTTCTTCATTTTCTTCTTCTTCTTCTTCGTCTTCTTCTTCTACTACTTCTTCTTCTTCTTCTTCTTCTTCTCCTTCTTCTTCTTCTTCTTCTTCTTCTTCTCCTTCATATTCTTTTTCTTCTTCTCCTTCTTCTTCTTCTCCATCTTCGATCAACTGACGTTATGTTTCCAGTCGGGTGAAGTTCACGAAGGAGTCCGTATTTCAGGTCTTCGCCGGTCCCTCGCAGCTCACAGCTTTTCGAGCATGGTCGCTTCTCTCTGCATAGGTATATATGTTCTATAAGAAAACTCATTTAACAAAATGGTACTGAAGTTGAATGCACTATCCATTTAAGCAGGAAGATCATTACAAAACACTCCTTTTTAGGATAACAAAACTAACGAGCACAAATAAATAGAGTGTGCCATGGCTATTCGTACACAATTAATTTCAAGGGATCATTCGAATTGCGTCTTGTACGAAAAAAAAAATTATCCACACAAAGATAATGTAAGTTGGATCAATCCATTCGAAACTCCCAGAAGATAGGTTATTTAATAATACTTCATATCATTAGCTCTTTCCGTCTTGTCAGACGATAGTAATTGTGCTTTGAAAAGGTATGCAACTACAGTCCATGACGGTAACGAATGGGACTCGTAAGACTAATCCGGGCAGAGAAGCATCTTCCACAGTGTGTGCAAGAAAAATCAGCACCGTTTGCGGCATCGTATGGTGTGGCGTGTCTTTTCAAACTCTGAGCCTTTAGCCTATCAGCAATCAGTATCTTCTTGTCTGTATTCCATGATTAATCATGCCCCCCCCCCCCCCCATGTAACCCGATCCATGGCGTCCTGTTCCCATGATTCCAATTCCTTAATAATACTTAATACCTAAAATAATACCTCATTCTTCTACCAGCTAATTCTTCTAGCAGCTCATTCTTCTACCAGCTCATTCTTGGGGTCTTCTAGCAGCTCATTCTTCTACCAGCTCATTCTTGGGGTCTTCTACCAGCTCATTCTTCTACCAGCTCATTCTTCTACCAGCTCATTCTTCTAGCAGCTCATTCTTCTACCAGCTCATTCTTGTGGTCTTCTACCAGCACATTCTTTTACCAGCTCATTCTTCTACCAGCTCATTCTTCTACCAGCTCATTCTTCTACCAGCTCATTCTTGTGGTCTTCTACCAGCTCATTCTTCTACCAGCTCATTCTTCTACCAGCTCATTCTTCTACCAGCTCATTCTTGTGGTCTTCTACCAGCTCATTCTTCTACCAGCTCATTCTTCTACCTGCTCATTCTTCTACCAGCTCATTCTTCTACCAGCTCATTCTTCTAGCAGCTCATTCTTGTAGTCTTCTACCAGCTCATTCTTCTAGCAG